>JAQFVV010006332.1:1727775-2353541 GCA_028023455.1 Epiperipatus broadwayi
CTCGCACTAATAATTTCTTTACCTTCCCTAACTGTTTTAACGTCCGACCCCATATACCATTCTTCAATCTGTACCATACGCGCCAACATGGCCATCATGATCTTTCTGTCCTCTCTCCCCTCTCTGAGGATCGCGTTAAACTTCGCATCGCGATCGTGCTCCCTCTGTTTGTTTCCTTCTATTTCTGCCATTTCTGCTTCGTTTTTCCTTAGAAATGTTTTTAGCATAAGACTTTGATTCGTACAACGCTTTGATTTGTATATTTCATAAAAGGTTACTGATCCCTGCTCCTTGTGCCAAATCCTCCTCCGCTGCTGATACTGTTTGTGTGGCTTACTTCCTTTCTCTCTTTTCTTCCTTCGCCTACGTTCAGTCTGGTTTTTGTTATCTACGTTTTTTTTCTTTATTTAGGAATATCATATGACATGTCTAAAATCATTACTAAAAATATACAGGGAAAAAAAACTTTCTTTCACCCAGTTCGCACTGTTCTCCTCAGTCCTATAATACATACATTTTCATAATGGGTACATAACATAGTATTTTTTTGTATTTCTGTCAGTAATTCTCTCTTTTTATATATGCCACCCTACTCTCTTTTAAAACAACACTCGCCACTGCTGTATGGACAAACATGTTTGCTGACAAATTTATTTGATAGGCGCCAGCCAGCAACATGTGACCAATAGATAATTTAATCTACTGATCCCCAAATATATACTTTTATATGACCTAATAATTTTTGATTTAAGATTTATATAGGCAAAAAAAAATTTAATACTGACTCCGGTAAGGTTTTTTTTTTTTATATTACAACATATATATGCACACACGTTTTTATTTTTAAAACTCAAGAATGATCCTACTTCTTTGTTCTTTTTTCACAAAAAATATTTTTCACAACAACGAAAATATATATATATGCGTACACATTTTTACTTTTCAGAACTGGACTTAATTCTACTTCTTTATTTTTTTCATATGATTTAAACGACAAGAATGAACTCGCAAAAACATTATGGAATACTCATTTATTTTAATTAATTACACGCACGAATTGCTTCCGCTCTCTTTTCAAAAAAAAAAATCTTCACTCTGACTTAACAATATTTGGGAGGATTATATACTGAACCTTTGTGTAAGGGAAAAAAAATTTTATACATTTGTTTTATTACTATAGTTTTCACTTGCGCATTTTAATACGCCAAATACGTATCAATATTATGACAAACGACAAAAAAAATTGAATATTTTTATCATTTAACTGTTTCCTTCCGTTCACTCTGCAGGGTGTGGGAGATTTCTTCATCGAGCACCACGGAGGGTGTCCAAAAATATAATAACTGTACCGGTATAAATCCACCACGCTTACTCATACACAGTACCCGAGTTCAAACCCAGTCCACGTTTAAGAATAAATTCCCAAAACGCCAACTGAATTCAAACCCAAACCCCGGCATGACCAACCGATGATGACTTTACACCAGCACAGGGTTATCCCTTTTCTAGCTCAGCTTAGAACATGGACCAAATTCTTACAGTTAATGATATATAGATTTATTAGACTATAGATATTGGAACGGTCATTTATGTGACGTATATATTTAAGTTGCCAATACAGACAGTAAGTGGCTAAATAGACTTAGAGAGTAATAAAGGTGGAGGACACAAAAATTTAGATTAAATAAAATTGTTTAATAAGCCAAATTATAAAGCATATAAATATAATATTAAATAAGACAAATAGAAAGTGGATAAATATAGTGTTCAACATGAAATTACAAAGCATATAAATATAATGTTAACAGTACGGTAAGACTTCCATGAATCCTCTTGTATTTGGCTACTAGTCTTTAGTGAACGTTTTATTTAATAAACAAACTTATGCCAATAGCTGGGTAATTGAAGGATTGACGGGTGGTTAAAAGAATCAGAGTATTAGAGCACTGGAAAAATATTTATCTAAAGATTTTTATTAACTTATTTTATTAGAATAGGCTCGAGCCGGAACGTAGACGAACAGTGGAGGTGGTTTTATATAAATACGACATAAGAGATAGATGTGCTGGTGGTTTTATATAAATACAACATGGAAGATAGATGAACTGGTGGTTGCCTGGATTCAAGAGCCCTACAGTAATCAATTGCGGTGCATTAACGGAATACCGGGCGGCTTGTTCTTTGACAAGGCTTAATGCCCCCAAGTAGTTCCGGGACACGACAACCAGCCGGGGTTATTTCGAACCCCGGTGATCCAAGAGATTACCGGGAAAGAAAACTGCTTTCATTCCCCAATGGTAGAATGGCGAGACGCTAACTTCAGCGAAGGGAAGGCATTGCCACAGACGTGAAGGACGAATACTTGAAGCGGATTTTTTTTAGAGAAATTATATAAAACCTGGAAACTATTTGTCTGTTTCTACGCCACAGGCTGAGATCCTTATCCCAATAAAAACATAGCGAAATTAAACTGAAGGTGAAAAACAATAATTAGTTAATTTTACTCTGGGACTCTTAACCCTTCAGGTTGACAGGCGGTAGCGACAGTATTAAATTATACAGGGAGTTATTTCTCAGATCAGACATGACATTACGATAACACTTTGAAACTATTATATATATTTAATATTGAAACTTAGATTGTAATTTTATACCAACTTAACACAGAATAATACAGTGATTTACATTTACTAACTCGGAATGTGAAAGAATATTTAATTCAGAACATGAAACTACTTTTAAATTAAATTGATCATTATTACACACTAGTTTACACAGAGTTGGAAATATTACTATTGGCAATGTTTGTTTATGAAATAAGCAACATAAGAAAATATAAATGCATTCAGTTGAAATATTATTACTATTAATTACAATTTTATAAATGATTTCTAAAGACTAGAGCAGAGGATTAAAAAAAAGAAAAGAAAATTTACTGACAGGTTAAATAATAGCATTATAAATGATATAAAAACTTACATATGATTTACTTGATTGATAATACTAAGCACGTAAGAAAGTTAAAGTTCGTGTAACACAGTTGCTCTTCTTTCTTCATCCAGCTTGGCTTGTGACGAACGCAGGCGCGCATTTTTGAAAGTTATTTGTAAGGCATAGCTAATTTAGAGGTTGGAAGTTGGAAATTGTGAGTTACGTGAAACATGATCAAACAGCGGCACGAGGATCCATATTGGCGGGCAGAGATCAGCTCCTGGCACTTAGCCCATCAACATTGCGATTCACTGATAAACTTCTTAATAATAATGTTTGAATTATACTCAACTGCTGTGTTGTCTCGAGACTACCTCTCTCAAACACGACAAAAGTTAGACTGTCAGTTTTTTCTAGAATTTGCCACTGCTGACCTTTCCGACTTGTTTTTGTTTTAGGCTCCGCCTACTTTCTCTAGCCTCTAGCGATGCAGCTTGACCAACAATCAATTATCTGTTTTTAGCAATCTTTTAATTTAATATCTCATTTTTAAATCGATACATTAATTACATATAAAAATTCCTTACTAATTTTGAATACAACTTAATTGCTCTGAACATTTGTGCAATTAGATTTTAATTAAAAACACTGATCAAAGGAATGTGACTTTTGATCAGTATTTTTATACGACTTTATACAATTTAAAAAAAACTAAAATTCAAATAAATACGCCCGCACTGACACTTTAAATTAATTGATACAAATTCGCAAACCACGCACACACAAATATTATTTCATGGTTTGCGACATTTATATACGGAAACTTTACATATTTATTTATAAACTATAGAATATATAACTAATTTATATTATAACTTAAAATAGACAAAATCTCACTGCGGGCGAACAGTAGTTTGAATTACCGTACATAAAAACACCTGAAACTAAGATCGGTTCTCCGATCTGTCTGTTTCAATATCTGAAATAATTTATCAACTTTAAATAGATTAGTAACATTTGAAAAGGGCACCAAAGCAGGTACTGAAAAGAGCTTTTAATGTATAAAATTATTATTAATTATATAGCTGTTGTAAAGAATTTATTATTATTTTCTGATTATTAAATTGTGTGTATACAAAAAAAAAAACATTATTTTAAAAATATTTAAAATAGATATTCAAATATTGATTAACATATGTAAAATAAATGCATAGGAAGGAGTGTCAACTTTATTTGAATATATTTTGTATTCTAACTTGTAAATTTATGCTTTATTCTTTTAAAACATATTGTACAAAAAATATATTTTATAAAGTCTTATAAAAAGCATTTTGCAGCATGGAACATCAGTTTGGTTGGAAAAGAACTTCCATAGAGTGAACAAGTGAATAGATTTGATTCCAAATAAGGAATTACTATGGAAATGCATGTAATTAAAATTTACAGAATAAAATGTTACTGAAACAATATCCAGGAGATGAAATAATAAGTACAATAATCTCAAAGAACCTTGATTTATTTGTATGCTCTTCTTACAGATATATAAGGTTTACTGATACATTATATACATTAAATAGTAGAAATATAGTGTTGTACAAACATTTCCACAAATTTCTGATCATATTAGAATGAAACTGTATTATAAGTGGTGTGTTAGATTAAGATTTTTGCAATTTTTCTTATCTTGTTAAAGTGAATCCATATTACCGTGTTTTAGGAAGATTACTTGTACTAAATGATATATTACTTTCAAGAAATAGCATATATTTTTAAAGAAATATGTTTGAAGATCTTTCTTTTTCTTTATTTTCTTATTTATTTTCTCAACTATATTTAAATCATTATGATAAGCAGTGTAATGACTTTTTGTTCTCCTCTCCTCCATGCATCTTCTTATATATTTTGCAACACATTTTAACAATAATAAAAGGAAATATAACATAAAAAAATATATCAAATAAAGAAACTTAAATTATATAAAAGATAACTCCTTAAAAAAAAAAATACAGACAAGATAAAATAAATTTACATTAGGAATCTATTATGAAGTATTTTAATGATAGATACTTTTTTATTTCTTTTCTAAAGTTTATGTGCAAAATTCTGTAAAACATATATATAAATAATATAAAATAACAATTCATGTCAATTGTTAATACAGAGTTTAATATAAATAAATAAAAACAAATAATATGTCCAAGCGCTTTCAACTCTTACGAGTCCTTATCAAGGCAGTGTAAAAAATTCTATTTTCTCCTAGGTGATGAATCTAACATTTCATTGTATTGGCCAGGAACAACTAATCGGAAAGCTGGTTAATTTTGAATTCATAGCACAAGATGAATTTTGTATAAGATATGATTCTTTAATCTTGCATTTTTTATCATGTGTTTCATACATTAATATTGTAAAATCCTTTGGACTACATATATGGCCTGTATTATTTTGGTGAACATAAAAAGCTGAATAAACTGGATCATCTTCTCTTGCTCTATTATAAGTATATTTATGTTGTTGAAGGCGATATTTAATATTTGTTTTGGTTTCTCCAACATATATTGCACTACAATTTATTTGTGGTCATCTAATAGAGTATACAGCACTACTTTTATCCTTCTTATTTATTATTTCCTTAGAAATAATAAATAATTTGTTTTGGAGAAACCAAAACAAATATTAAATATCGCCTTCAACAACATAAATATACTTATAATAGAGCAAGAGAAGATGATCCAGTTTATTCAGCTTTTTATGTTCACCAAAATAATACAGGCCATATATGTAGTCCAAAGGATTTTACAATATTAATGTATGAAACACATGATAAAAAATGCAAGATTAAAGAATCATATCTTATACAAAATTCATCTTGTGCTGTGAATTCAAAATTAACCAGCTTTCCAATTAGTTGTTCCTGGCCAATACAATGAAATGTTAGATTCATCACCTAGGAGAAAATAGAATTTTTTACACTGCCTTGATAAGGACTCGTAAGAGTTGAAAGTGCTTGGAAATATTATTTGTTTTTATTTATTTATATTAAACTCTGTATTAACAATTGACACGAATTGTTATTTTATATTATTTTTTTTTATATTATATACAGAAGTATTATATATTTATTTATTTATATATATAAATAATATTTTTTGGGATCTTTAGCAATTTTTTTCAGGCCATCTGTTAATATTCATTTATGAATTAAGCCCAGTATTTAACTTATTGTTAACATTTTTTTTTTCCTTGTGCAAAGTAATATATATCTGATAAGCATCATAATTTGATAGATTCTCGTAAGTTGGATAATTCTTTTTGTTAATTTGGAGGATGATTCACAATAAGCAAGAATGTAGGATAATATTCCAGATATCATTTTGATTGATACTAATGTCTGAGAGAGAAAAATTCTAAGGGTTTTTATTTACTCATTCATGGCTTCTGTTGCTTATAATTGTTAATTTAGTTAGTCAGCCTTGTTCTTTTCCAACTCTCTGTTATAGAGAGAATCCCAGGAAAACTGACTTAATCTGGCTACCTCCTGAATCTGGAAACAGATGAATAAGAAGAAAAAAATCACTTTTGGCTTTTATAAAACTTTACAATAATTATCCACTTTTTTCACTTTGTACAAAATTTGATAATAAGTTACTAGACCACGTGGCAACTGGTATAACAGCAGAATAAGTTTTTTTTTCATGTTACAGATATTTATTTTGTTCAGCTAAGCACTTTCAGTATTAAAATGTATTATAATTATAGCATTATATAATTAAAGGTTGTTGAGCTCTCATTTTAAAGTTGTTTTGTATATTATAGATTGAATTAGCATAAAATTGAATTTTAGAAGTTAATTTACATTCTAATAACTGTACTGGAAGTTATAGCTGCCACTTTTTAGAAAGAGGGGTGCTAGTTTCTTTTTATTTACGGCATGCATGTCTTTAGTTTTAGATCATGCCTCCTTCAACTTATTCTTTCTGTCATTTCTCAGAGTAAACAATGTCAGCCCTAGAAAGATTGAAGTTGTGGCCTGACTGTAGCTTATGACCTAAAAATATAGATGAGTGTTCACTGCTTTTCATAGCCAAGTTGTATAGATAATTGTGCTGGATCAGTCTTGTGGATAGGTTACGTCTCATTTCTCCATAGTAAGTCTTCAAACAATTCGACTCTTTGCATGCAGTTTTGTATAATACTTGGTGTGCAGCCTCTCTAATTATTTTATCTTTCAAATTGTTTAACAATTTATTTAAAGAGGAAAGTGATTGAAAGCTAATGTTGTATTTATCGGTACATATTTTTCTTAATATTTGTGCAACTTTAATCACATAAGAGGGACTAGTCTTTTTTTTTCCAGATTGAAGATTTACTGAATTTATAATAATTTCCAAAATTCCTAACTATAATGGAGCCATGAATTATGCTATATTTTGTTTCAAGCTCCCCTCACATACAAATGTATATAGCATATAATGGCTTACATTTTGTTGATAAAACAATGGGAAGAATAGAAGAGGTTTTGTTTATTGAACTGCAAGTATGTTATACTTTTAACATGCACACAAACATATATATAATAGAAAAGATACTTTTTATATGCACAATATGTATGCATAAATTAAAATTATAATACAAATAACATTTTAAAAGATAATAATGTAGTTATTGATAATAAATTGAGGAGACATTTTGATATATTTTACTGAATGTGTGTTCCTTATACATTCACTGAAGCAATGATAATAAGAGGAAAAATTAACTATTGTATTTTTATTTTTAATATAAAATAAATAACAATATGTCTTATTATGTCCTGGGTGATATTCTTTTATTTTCAATATTTTTTTCTCTTATAGAAATATAATAGTAGTCTTGCTGTCAAGAAATTAGGATTTTTCTAATCAGTTTGGTATTTTAAATTTGTATCAACTTTCAGTATATTTTAAAATTTTATAAAACTTTTAGCATTATACTCAGAAAATATTTTATTTCACAAAATACTGCAAATCAATGTGGAAAGGATAATGAAAAGTATATAATATGTGTGCTTTCAATATAAACTGAAAAAAATATCCAATCTACAAATGCCATAGTTTTTTTTTAATTGGCTGCTTTAACAAATATTTTTAAAGATTTAATGTAAATTAAACACAAGATTTTAATATTATGTGATAAATGTACCCAACTGGAAAGGCTGTCATTACCTGGCAAGGATTTATAAAGTTTAATTAAAAATTTAAAAAATACCTATTATATTTGATATAGGAATTTGACAGCATTTCGGACAACTGTTTTGTAAAAAAAAATATGGTTAATTAATGATGGAATTATTATGAATTTGACAGCATTATGGACAAATGTAATGGTTTTTTTAAATTGGTTGTGAATTTGGCGCATGACAGTCTTATGGAAAATACATTGACCAATCAGACAACAGATAAAATAGGGATTTTTAATATATATATAACTATATGTAGTGCTTTGAGATGGAAAAATGGCTACTGGCATATTGTAAAATTTATTTTAAAATTCTCTCTCTTTTTTTTTTTTAAAAAGTGATAATATATGGCATTCAGAGAAGGAAATATAGCTGCTTGAATATCATGAAATTTGATTGCTTATTTATATTTTTGTTCATTTGTTTATATTTTTCTTTGATAGTATACAATTGAAGTTGAGTTAGATACAGGATAGTTAATGATTCCACTCTACTTAAAATGTAGTTTTCAGAAACACATTCAATTATCTAATTAAAGCTTTGATCTTAAACTTCAAATAACATTAGTTTTCAAAAACTTACTAAAATTATTTAATTGAAACTCTGATTTTGAACTCTTATTAAATCTGTTTAAGCAAAAGAAATCCATTGAAGCAGTCTTATTGCAAAAAAATCCTCCTATTTATAATCTATTTAAAATTTAGAATTGAAAAACTTTTATATTATTTAAACTAATGTTAGAATTTTAACTTTCACACAAACATGCACATACAAATAAGTTAATGTGTCTGTCTGTGTACATGTGTACTAAAATTGACTTTTAAATTATTATCCCGAAGTTTAACTAAAGCACTTACAACTATTAATCTCCCTCCTTTCAATTAACTTTATATCCCTATTCTTTTGTTAGCAGTGATGCCACAGCATTAAAAGACTATTTTTTCCTAGTTATTTTATTAACTTAAATCTCTTCCTAATTTTATATTATTCTAATTTTAATTTTTCTACTAGGCATTGTAACCTGATTTGCTATTATCATAAAATTTGTACTAACTTTTGCAGCACTTATTTTTAGTTTCATATGTGAGATGTTTGATATAGTTTGTGCAATCCTGCTTCATGTAGAGATCTAGTATTATTTTAAACACAAGTAAAATAAGAACTTGCTAAATTCTATTTGAATTTATTAGATTTTTTCTGTAAAAAAACTATTTATTGACAAAATTTCTGAATAGATTCAATTTGAATTTGTTGGTGATTTTGCTAATATGGTAATTACATTTATGAAAAAAAGAAACTACTGTGATTAAATTATGGGCATCTATCATGTTTTACTTTATTTGCACATAAATCTTATTGTGAATCATAATTTAAATAAAAGAATGTAAGTATATTTATAATAAATTTGTGAAATTCAGCTCTCAAATAGTATTTGTCTTTACATTGTGCTATACTATAATAAAAGTATTATACCAATAAGATAATATGACAACTTTCTCATACCTATTTATATGCTTTCAAGATTAGTTTTCTCCACCCCTACATTAGAGCCATGCACTATATGCTTGAATAGTCAAGGAAAACCAATGGGTGTAGTTCTATAATATTCCATTTCCAGACTTATTATAATAGATGATTCTAGGATATTATGAAGAGAACTGCTTTTTAAAGTACAACATATGGAAAGATTAGTTGATATTGTTTTTGATATTAACCTGCCTAAATAAAGATGTTTACATTTGGCATAAATGGATATTTCTAAAATATATAGAAACCGACTTGAGATCAGATTTATAATTATGCAAACAACTTTATCATGTGATCAAAATCTTAGTTTTTTTTTAAAAAACTTCAAACTATTAGTTTGAGTAATAGGATTGAGACAATGATAGTTGCTAGATCCATAAATGCATTAGTTCCAGCTTTGAATCTTAGTCTTCACAGTCAGGTAAAAGTCAGAAAACTATGTAGAGATATTATAGCATCTGATATCTATTACTCAAGCTTACACTAGATAGTTATCATTAAAAGAATTTTTGTGACTCAAATTATATATATATAAAATTAATTATATCTTTTCTTTTATTGATGAATTATTTTAAAGATATAAAAAAATTATGACTTTCGGAAGCAACTAAAATATGGAGCAAATAGCTTATGATCCCATAATAATAAGTTTTATTTAATTATTATTATTTATTTTTTAATGTGCAAATACAATTTATTTAAAATTGTTTTATGAGAAATATATTTTTTCTGAATGAAGTGAGCTTTTTTTAAAAAAAATAAATTATGTATGGATAATAATGTTTGGTAATCTTGGTCTTTTGTATTATAGATAGATTAGAATCTTTAGATGAAAATCAATTTACATTGGCTATTATTTTGCATGATTTTTTTATTATAATATCCTTATTATTATCTGTCTTATCCTTTTGATTTAAACTTTTTTTAAATATATTCTCCCTCAGTAATTTGATTTTTTTTATATAGTATCCAGATTAAGATAATATTCTATTTGACATTTAAAGTTTAAATACAAGATTAGGCATGATTTGCTCAAAGATCTCATTTGTTTTTTTGCATGATTACTAAATCAATAGTTAAATCACTTTGTTTAGTATTCAAGAGTTCATTAAAGTTTAAATACCAAAAATGATATACACCTAGGTTTTATTTTATGTGGTAGATAGGTTCCTCCGAAAACGTGCACAAAAGAAATCGCACAAAAATAGACTTAACTTACCTTGAAAAATGGGGGATACATACTGTAATTTTCCAAAAATCGCTTAAAAGCAAAGCAACAACGTAAAATTACTTTAGAATTTGCATAAAAAAAAAAAAAATAAAATAAAATATGACTAATAAAAAATTACAAGACAAACTTTTTTTTACTTTTTTTATTAACTATAGTATTTAATTTTATTCAAAACAATATATTTTTATGCGTAATTTAATTTTTTTCATATTTGAGACATCAGATTCATCCCAAGAGGAAATACAACTAGCGCCAACTTCATTTTTTAAAATTGGTCTTATAGTGGATTCACCCAAACTAAAACATTTTCCAATCGCTGTTGATCCTTCCCATTTCACTAAGCGATCGAAAATTGAAATTTTTGTTTCCAAAGAAATTCATTTTCTTGGGTGTTTTTTCCTCTCCATTAGGGTAAACTAAAAGTTTAAAATAAAAATAAGAATTTAGACTTATGATAATAAAAAGACACCGACTCACCACTGTTGGGCAAAATTTAATTAAAACTAACAATTAAAAATTAAATTCTTATTTTTGTCTTTAATTTTTTAATTTTCAATTCCATTTAAAAACAAATTTTATCGTTTCACATCACATTAATTTCAGATCATGTTACATAATTTTTAAATTGTTAATTACAGTTAAAAATCAGATTTTAATTGTCAAATTTAATTGTGCCCACTGCTGTTACTCACTTTTAAAAATAAACTTGCAGACACTAAATGATTAATGATTACATACTCTTTTTTTAAAAAGCAAAAATAGAATGTGATTTAAAATGCAAAAACAACAACATGCGTAGTATCATCTATAACGTTTGAACAGATTTAAATTATTATCTTGTAAAATTTAATGTGTGTATATAAAATGGGGAAATCCTGATTTTAAGTGAATTATGAACTTCTTTATTGCATAAAATCTTTTACAGTACTATTATAAAGCGCTGAAAATATTGAAATTATTAGATGGAAGTCGAACTCCAATAATGCGCTATTACTTTAAATATGATGTGAGTGCACGAAATTTATAATATTTAAAGTAATAGCGCACTATCGGAGCTCGACTTCTGATCTAATAATTTTTATTGCATAAAAGAAAACCGCATACAAAGATATTAAGAAGAAACATGAGTCGCATAATTTTAAAATCGCATTAAATAAATCCACATAAAACAAGACTCAGGTGTATACACATGAGATCTGTGTTCCTTAAGCTGTAGACACTGCACCTCTTATTATTAATGATTAATTACCATTCAGTGAACAGAAACTACCTTTACTATGATTTTATTGAGCCTTTATTTATACTTTTTTTGTTTTAAATAAAGGTAACTTATAATGCTTCTTTCTTCACAATATCATGGCCATTAAAACCATACTATTCATGCTCTGATAATTTAGTTCACGTTTTTGCCAATGTCATTCATTTTCTGAACAATAATGTGAGTGCTTATTCCTATTATTATGATATCTTTATTAGTTTTGGTTCTTATTTCACAAAGACTTGACTAAATTAGGAGACTGTCAACTAAGTTAGAGGACTGTCACTAACAATGCTACCACTAGTTTAACTCTTGCAGATTGTCAGAACACGCTCATGCTAGAATTTAAATAACTTAACTTGCCTACTGTATGGATACAATTGATGGAATAATTCATGGTATGTTTAATTAGATATATCAAATGATTGTATATTTTTTTTAAATATTGATTTATCCAGAAAAGTAGATAAGAGTTATAATTTTTAAATGGAAAATTGTGAATAATAAAAATATCTTGCTTTGTAATTAGCTTAAATGAATATTTATAGTACAGATGTAAATAAATTGGTATATAAAATGTTTGATAAAGAATTTTTGTTGTTGTTTTTATAAACTACAACTACTTTCCAGATCACTTTAGTTGGTTTCCAGTAAGCATTGCTACTTTTATCATCACTAATCTATTATTTATTTTAGTAATTGGCTTAAATGTAGTAAATTGCTGTACAAACATCAGTTCCATTTTTTTTTTTTTTTTGATTAAACATTTGAATAAAAAATAATTTAGTCAATCCTGTTTTGGAAAGAAATAATGCATAGGTACATTATTTACAACTAAGCATTACCTCTAGTCACATAATTAAAACATTTTAGTAACAGCATAAATACATATTTGTATATTTAATTAATAATATTTCTATAGTGTAATTTTCACTATACCACTCTAACATAAGATAGGGACTAGTTTCTATCTGCTTTTAACACTTTGTGGAGAGGTGTAATCATAAAATATATGACCAAAGACATATGAAAAAGATTTACGATCCCCAAAATGCAAATTTCATGTAGAACCAGCACTCATTACTTGATCAGATTACAATATCTTACATATATCTTTATCATTGCTCATTGTATATATATATATATATATATATATATATATAGAGAGAGAGAGAGAGAGAGAGAGCCAATTGCTACAGTTTAATTGATAGGGGTCAAACTTATTGCTCTCACAACTTTGACACAAATCACTTAATGGAAGTATATTAATAATTTTTATTAATCATTCTTTAGACTAGAAATTATCCACATTATGAATAATATATCTGTAGTATAATTTTCTCCATAATGCTCTCATGCAAAGTGAAGACTGTTTTCTATGTGCTTTTAATACCTTGTGGAGGGGTCTTGGGTGTCATATATGTTTTGGTTATATGTTTATTATTATAGCCCTTCACATGATACCAAAAGGAGATAGAAACCATTTCCTATCTTGCATGAGAATGATGTAGTGAAAATTACACTAGAGAAATATTACATGATCACCATTTCATATGCTTACATATACTGTTAATAAGATTACCAAACTTTCCATACAATAGTGCCACTAAATGCAAACCTTTGTATTCAATGGATGCAGGATGGTTTGTACATAAAATCTCTATCTAATGCCTACTTATCTAACATCCTAATATTAGTTTCTATCTTGTGGATTTCATCAGTGAGGACCCTTGGATTTGAGGACACTGCACCCAATCTACTGCAGTAGGTGCAGTGCTCTCAAATCCAAGACTCTCCACTGATGAAATCCACAAGCTAAAAACTAGTCTAGGGATGTTGGATGAGTATGCACTAGATAGAGATTTTATGTGCAAACCTTCCTGCATCCATTGATTACAAAGGCTTACCCTTGGTAGCACTACTGAATGGAGAGTTTGATATTCTTATTAGAGAAATATTATTCATTAAGTGGCTAATGTCTAGTCTAATAAATGAGTAATACAAATTATTAACATATATATATTTTTATTGTGAAAATGTATAATTTCATTTTATGAGAATGAGTATACTAATTTTTGTCTGACCAATTGATAAAATGATCAAAAATACCATGGTAAATGAGATAAGAGATTGTTTAATTAAACAGCAACAACAAAGGGTTTTTGTGTAAAGAATTCACAGCATATTTTAAAATAATTTCAAGAATTTTGTACTTATGGCAGGACACATTCACAAAGATGGTGGAAAAAAATAAAAGAACAAAAGATGATTTATCTAATAGCTATACAAGCCAATTTATTATCTACAAATATGATCATGTGTAACCATGCAAATTTGATATGGTTATGAGTAATGGTAGATGCCAATTAATTAAAAATAATATAATAATCAGTGAGTAAAGCTTAAGAATTAATTAAACAAATTTTAATTAAATAAAATTTAATTATAATTAGTATACAAATAAAAATGCAAACTTATTTAGCTATCATATTTATTTGAAAACTTATTTTATCATTGAGCTTACCAAAATTAACTTATGTGCTTATATTGGGAACCAGTCAGCTATGTTTTGTTTGGTGAAGGTTTGGTTTGCTCAGATATCAAAAAAAAACTCAAATACTACAATAATCATTTGTATAATTCTTATTGTACAGATTATTTCATAATTGTGAGACAGTATCTTTTAACTTCTTCTGCAATATACCTTTTCTTTTTTTGGAAAAACTTCAAAATCTTGCATAAATATAGCTCTGATATAATCTATCTTTAAATTAAAGCATTTAATTTTATGCATCTTTATAGAGTCTTCCGAATAAGTGTTAGTTTTATAAAGGATATGCCATGTCCATGAAAACCACATTCACATTCTTAATAAAGTGATTTTTTTTTCTTCTTAACAATCCATTGCTTATAGTCTATTTCATGCAATCTAATGATTTGCTTTATAGTAAAAAATTCAATGTCATAAAAAACATTTAATCCATCTTATAATCTTACCATTGTATTTTTAGAGATTTACAGAGCATGCTTAAATTAAAATGTTTTATGGTCTTTATGGTAATTCATTAGACAATTGAACGTTTTTATTTCAATACAATACGTTTAATAGACAAATTGGAATATCTCATTTTTAAAATTGTTACATTTAGTGAGCTACATTTATTACAGACATGCTTAGTAGCTATAAATTTTAATCACTGAGAAGTGTATTTATATATTGCTAATTTTAAAGTTTAGTATATTAAGGATGCTGTTGTTCATCACTGTAGCATAAAATAAATAATGTATCATACTATTTACAATTCAGATATTATTTAGCTTTTTAAAGGAAGGTTAGAATTTAAACTATTAGTTCTCTATGCTAATAATATGATAGCATAATGAACAAGGTTTTGAATTTTAACATTTGTGATAAAATTATGGTTATCTGAAGCACTTGTTTGTTTTATATTATAATAGTGGGTAATATTATTATTTCAAATGTACCAAGCTTTACAATTTATACCATGGATAACACTAGATATACTTTTTCCATTGATTACAATTAATATGAGTCATTTGTCAGGTTATATGTGTAACTGTATTTTTATATCAGTTCGTAAAATTATTTTGTTAATTTTTTTTGTTTTACATTTTGATTATTCAGTTGTTGTTTATATTTAATGGACATTTTCTATTATTGATAACTTTTTTTAATTAAACAATTCTTAAATACATATCGTTATTTGTAAATTAATAATACCTTATATAATAAATATTAGATATTGTACTTAATCATCTCAATTTCACTTTTTTAAAAACATTTATGCAATTGAATTGACAAAACTTTATATTTTAAAGATTTGCTTCACACACTTATGTTATTTTTAAATTTGTGGTTGGATAGCATAATCTAATTGTTATATATTTTGAATTTATGCATATAAAGGTGGTTTATACTTTTCCATTTTTGTAGTGTATTAGATTAATTAGTTGAAAATATTTTTTAGTATGTTTTTAGATGTGGATTTATAATCAGGGTATAATTAGCTGCAACCTAGTTAAACTTTAAAAAAAAAAGTGAAAGTAAATTGTTTCCTATTAGAGTTTATTTTTAGCTTATATTTTATGCTTTGTTTTGTTTTTTTAATGGAATTGTTGAGGTATGAAGAGATTTTTTTTCTTCTGTTAAAGTAATTTATTTTCTGCAAGTCTTATTATTTTTTGTCTCACCTTTGCTGATTTTAATAATTAATACATTTTGTTATGTATGCAGATGTTTGCTAGAGGAAATGGTCGTCAGTTCATTATTTATTAATAAAAATTGACATGATGTTGATTTATGATATTTTCTAAAATACTTGTAATATTATTACAAGTGAAGGAAAAATATATATTTTTAGAAATTTTCATGTTTGAGGATCTTAGTCACAACTTAATCTAATATCCATATACCAAGCACGGCTTTTTGTTAAATAATATAAATACAAAAATTTATTATATATACGTTTAATAAAATTATTAAAAAGAGAAATCTTATTTAAAAATTTACAAACAGTAAAGTAATTTCTGGTTTTTATTTTTGCTGTAATTAATAATATGCTTTCAGAAACAGGTCTCCTTTTGTGAATTCTTTAAGCTCGAAAAACTATTCTTGGAAGTATATGTTGAGAGTAAACTAAGAAAACCATGTTATGTTTTGTTGATATTATTAGATAAACATGAACTATAAGAATAATAAAAGGAGTATAACTTTTAAAATAGATATAAGAAATAACTTTTTATTTATTTTTGAGTTGGATGACTGGGGAGTTGGAGGGTGGAGAAGATTGAAGCCTGCTCATTAAAGTTTAAGGTTTGCTACGCTATCTTAATATAAACCGATCATTGATTATATATGTATGGGAGATGATGAGCTGGAGAAACTGATGAGTACTTGTTCAGCACGAAATACCTATATTGATTTTTTTTTTCACATGTATGTGGTCACGTGTGTCTGTTGTATAAGAGGGAGAGGATAGCTACAGGGAGTTTAGAAATCTGAGTTCAAATCTCTTCTAATTCCAATATGTTCAGTATAGGTAATATACTTGTATTCAAACATTAGATAGAAACTTTGTTTTTCTTCTAAAGAAAAACCCATTTTAAGTCATATCACAATTAATTAAAATATAACAAGGAATATATAAATGTTATCAGTATGATTTTCTAATAGATTGAAAATGGTTAATTAATGACAAAAATTAGAAGAGTTTATAAAATACCAAAAAAAAAAATTGGAGTGAAGGACTGTTTACTTTTGCCAATAACGTTTTTAAGCTTATGACTTTTTATGCACAAAAACTTTCTGACTTCGTCTAAAGAAAAGCTATGTTATATCATTTCATTTTGCACTGGGTTACACATTTTTGGGGAATTTTTACGTTAATTTTTTTCTTTCTTGTTGTCGTTGTTGTTGTTCTGGAGATGGATAAATAGTATTTCAGTTCCTTGAGGATGCTGTGCTTCATGCATTAATGTTCAGACTTGGAATCAGGGGGTCCCAGGATTAATTCTGGTGCTTGAACTTCTTATGAACTCCCAAGAAATAAAGTTCTATGCCTTTTTTTATTCTAATAATTTAAATAGTGATTTAATTATTGTGATTACTCATTTAACAATTGTATGTTGCTATTTGCAAAAGTGATTGTCTGGCTGTAAAAAAAAAATCTACATATTAAAAAAAACATATTATTTAGAACAAATGTTATTCACCTTATGGCATTCTTTATGAATTTGAAATTGCACATTAAGGAAATAGTAAGAACAATTGCTGTGGGAGTTTGTAAGAAGTTTGAATAAGGGAAGTGCCAGAACTGAAATTGATTCAAGGACCTTACACTTTACCAGTGCACTAACTCACATAGAGTAATGAGGAAATGATGTAGAAAAGACACTGATATCTTTGAATAACAGTGTTGAAATGTTAATGATATAGAAAGATAAAACACAAATGAATTTTGGTCATTTGACTTTGAACTTTAATTTGAAGACCCTTGAGAAATTTCTGCTTATTGGTAATTTTTGTGATATATGTTAGTTGTGAAGGAAGTGGATAACTTAACATTATATTTAAAAGGTCTGACTCAAGGTTATTGCAAATAATGATATCAGTTCTGTAATATTTAATTCTATTTGATAGTGCAGAGTAAGTAATTTTATAACTAGAAGGGATTAACATCCTAAGCACATGCACTGTAATGTTGTTATAATAGCTTAATGATGTCTTGTTGAGTACTGAAGATACTCTCAAACCAATGAACAAGATATTTTGATAAGATAAGAGCAGTGTTTTATCTTTTGTACCTAAATTCAATTATATAGAGCAGATTGGCCTATATAATTGAATTTAAGTACAAAAAATAAGATACCATTTTTACCTTTTCAAAAGTCTCTATCTTGCTGTTTGGTTTGAGAGTAGGTTCAGTACTCAACATGATATCCTTGAGCTATTATAATAACATTCTAGTGCATGTGCTTAGGGTGTAAATTCTTTCTATTTAAAAAATAATATAATTTTTGTAATGGCTTCTTATGGATTACATCTTAATTAAAAATCAGAATGTAATAAAGATTAATAGTACATAATCATTTAAAAGCTTAGATTGTTGACCAGATCATTGTACGGCATAAATCAAAGTTAAAATGATAATTGATATAACAACAAAAAAAAAAAGATTTTATTCCAAGCAGTTTTGATTTTCAGTTTTCTTATCAATAAAAATAATTCTCCAATGGAATGTGTTGTAGTTATAATTAAGATTATTCTAAGAGTGGTCTTTGAGCATTCCATCATCAGCTTTTCAATTGGATGGACAGTTGAAGAGTTGGAGTTTGGAGTGGATTGAAGCCTGTCTATTAAAGTATGAAGATATTTTGATATATATATCTGAGCACTTATTGCATATATGTGTAGAGATGATAATCTGGACCAACTGATGATTGCTGGTTTAGTATGAAATATGTATATTGGTGGTTATTTATCTTTTTGGCATATATGTGTTCAAGTGTATCAGTGTTATGAAATAGAGTGGAGAGTGGTGGGTCATGTGAAATTTTGTGCTCATATACCCTATATATTAAAAAGAGGAATATTGACTGATTCTCTGGCAGTGATTATACTATTAGTGACTTGATAGAAATGAAAGTTGTGATATTGTCTAGCTATGAAAAATAATAAATTGAATGTGAGGCTTCTATAGATTTAAAGATAGAAGTCCTGAAAGTTTAAAACAATTGATGAATTAATACTGAAAAAAAAAAACCCCAGTCATTTGCTGTTCTTGTTTACATTAGATATTTTTCAGTGCAGTGAAAGTAATTATATGCTTGAAAAATGATATAATAGTACTATTAATCTATGATTGGCATTCTTTTATATGATAATATTATTTTGAATAGATGGAGGGAGTAATTGGATCATTTTTTGTATAATGATGGAAATTTGAAATGACAACTTTTAATGATATATTTATCCTATCCATTTATATTTAAATAAAAGTATTTCAATTAATGTAATTAAAACAGTTTTTTGAAATGTTAAAATGGAAATGTCAGTGAAATACTCAATGTTTTAAAATACAGTCAGTAATGTTTGAACTGAATTCAAAGCTCTTGGAAAGTAATATTTGGATCTCTGAAGTTGACTTGTGATATTAAGAATTTTTTTACTGTTCCAGTTTATAAAGATAAAAGGATAGAAGATACTGAAATAATTATAAAATATCATTGTTATCTGATGCTACAAAAGTATCTTCAAAAAATTTATTAGATGTGTTGCTTTAGAAAAATGTCATCAACAAAGTTGTCATTTATATATTCTGTATGTCTTACTTTTGTTTATTTTATCAAAACATGTGATTTACTTAAGTAAAAAGATTTGTGACTGTTTAATATTAGCTAATTGTCAACCAAAGTTTATTCAAATTATATATCTTCTACATGAAGGAATAGGAGGAAGTCTTATTACTAGTAAAAAGTCTATATCATTTAAAATAATTAATGTTAAACTGGAATATGTACTATTTTTACTACTTGCTTTCTAATTTTTATGGTATTAGTTTTATGAACAATTCATAGCAGAATTTCATGAAGCATACATTAAAATGTAATATAGTTCTGATAAATATGTATATATTTGAACCAATTAAAAGTAAAAAACAAAAACTATTTTGGGGCTTGTAATTTTACAATATGCACTGATGATTCAATATTATTAATATTTCGAATGTCTTCTATAAAGACTTTATTATTAATGTGTAAAACTTGATTACTTTAGTGTGGAAGAATATGAATCAATTTAAAACATAGTTTGGTAACTTTTAGATAGAAAGACAAACTTAGATATTAATTTGTAATGTAGTATTCAGTAAACTACTGCTGCATTTAATAAGGTAAAAGAATATTTCAGTGTAGTAATATAATTATTGCACTTAAATTAATAAGTGAAAGTGAAATATAAATGCCTTATTGATATAATATAAAAACTTTGAAAACATTTATAATTAAGAATGTTCCATAAAGTTTTAAAAATATGGTGACAAGACTGTAAGAATGCCTGTTGCAGCATGGCTCAGTTGATTAGTGTGTTATCTTAAAATTCAATATCCAAAAATCTAAAGGTTTAGGATTGATTTCCATGCTAGTAGTGCCACTGATCAGGCAAGCAACAGTTGAAAATTAGAAAAGAATAATACCACTCATAATGTTGTGTATATATTAACCTGTGTGCTATTACTAACAATTAAATGTAATTGGAAAATTTAAGTAAATTTAAAAAATTTCTAAAGACATTCAATATTTAATATTAGATGATAGAAATAGTCCAACACATAAATACAACCAATTTATATGTTCTTTAGATTATTGAGTATGATACTATTAAACCATCTGCTGTAAAGGCATGTCTTTGTTCGATAGAGCTTATATTCTAAAAAAATATTTTATAGTAAATACCAGTATGGGAAAGATAAACCTATTTATGTTATGTAGATACTTTAAAAGTGTGGGATCAATTGTTTTTATTCTAAAATATTGTTGACGATAGAATACAATGGAGAACTACAGTTTTTCAAGATGGTAAAGTCTTACAATAAATAAAATTCACTTATTTATAGATCATGGACTGGTTATATAGTTACTGCAAAACTTATCTTAAACTTTTTATTTTTTATCTTATTTTCACTTTTCATTGCTTGCTAATATATATGAGGTTGATGTATACCATTGAGAAAAGTTTCGAGTGACGAGTGAGTAATTCTGTAAAATGTAGTGTATCAGTTAATCAGGAATGCAGTGTATATGCTCATCAAGAATTAACCTAGATTTCATAATATATAGTTTAATCAGAGCTGATTATTTTGGGTTAATCTGATCAATATTGTAGAAATACATTTTTCAACTATAATAATGTGAAAAGCTTAAACCTTCAAAACCTGCACCTTAAACATGCTAACGTACAGCCAGTCAGATGTAATAATAACTGCACGTGGACCTCTTAATTCTGAAACACAAGTCAGAACTATCAGAAAAAGATGGTACCCCACCTTCTTCTATGCCTCAATTTATATATAAAACCAGACTCAAGCATTTCAAACTATGAATGTAAAACTTAAAATACCTTCGCATTTATTATTATTACATCTGATTGGCTGTACGTTAGCATGTTTAAGGCGCAGGTTTTGAAGGTTTAAGCCTTTCACGTTATTATATTATTTGCTTGTGCTTAATAAATTTGATATATTTATATTTTTCAACTATGTATTATTAATTTTATTAGTACAAATACAAAGATTTTATAAAAATAACAGTGATATAAAACTTATAAGAAAAATTTAACTGTTATGGATTGCATTTCGAATTCATCAATTTTTAAATAAATTTTCAGATACTGAAAAATTAATTTGAATTTAGTATATTAAATGTGATCTTTTTTAAAAAAGTATTTTTTACATTAAGAGAATTATAACTTCATTATCGTGATATTGTTGGAATTTTTATATTATTATTAACTGAAATACCTCTATCAATATATGTAATATATAGGGTATATGAGCACAGACTTTCACACGACCCACTACTCTTCACTCTATCTCATAACATTGATACACTTGAACACATATATGTCGAAAAGATAAATAATCACCAATTTGAGATTGAAAAATGTGATTTTATTATAAATTGATATAATTTGTAATAAACATTTACCAAGAATTAATCACTATTAAATAACAAAATGATGCCCAAAGGCTGGTAATAAAACTAATTGAAAAATAGTTTTGCTATATTTTTTTTATTCTCAGTATATAAATTATTCAAGTGGGTTAATATTAGCAAAGAATAAAAAGAACTGAAGCAAACATCTACAAAACAAAGGTATGAAGATTGTTTTTAAAAATAGAAACATTGACATTAGATATAAAAATCTGTTAAATATGCAAGAATCTAAAGGTCCAGGATTGATTCTTATGCTAGTAGTGCCATAAGATTGAAAGAACTATAATGTCAAAAATAGTTTTCAATTATTATCTCATAAGAATAATAAGAAATATGGAAAATATGAGGAACAGATGTAAGAGTTCAAATCAGCTTACATGTATGTTTTAAATATTTTCAGTCTATTAAATCTATATTATTGTATAAATGTGAAAGTTTACTTGTTTGTTCTTTATAACTCAACAAATGTGGCACTAATTTTGAAGAATCTAGCATGATTTTCTTTCCTTTTTTTTGTATACAATTTTACTAGCTATAAATTTTTGTTTTGTTTAAAAAAAATATTGTAATTTACAATATACAAGTGCATGGAAAATCTATATCACAATTGTTTTCTAATGACATCATAAAAATGCCAAAAGATAGTAGCATTGACTAACAAATTACACAGTTGGAATGTTTTTAACCGAAAAGCATACCTTTTGGTAAAGCAAGATAAAATTTGATGTTGTAAGTATATTTTAAATTAATTAAATTGTGTTTGTACCACAAATTTAATTTCGCATGTTATAATAATGAATTTGATAAATTTTTAGAATTTTAGCTTAAATATATATTTAACACCTAATAAAGTAAAATTTAAAATGACATGTATTGATAAAATTTTAAGAATGTCATTTTAAATATATTTAACACCTGAAAAACTGAATTTTAAAATGCCATGGTTATAGCAAAAAAATTACTACTGAATTTGATAAACTTTTACAATTTCCCTTTCAGTATATTCGCACGTAATAAAATGAGTTTTAAATATATATTTGCTTAACACATGAGAAAGTAAATTTTGTAATAATATGGATATTTGCCTGATTTTAAAGGTATTAATCTTCATTGATTAACTAAAACACTAAAATATATATGTTAATATAAAGACAGGTTGAATATAAAAACAAGTGCAAGATATTTATCTTCTAAAAAATATCAACTTACAATAAATAAATAAAAAGGTAACTTTTTTACGGTATTGGAAAAATATTTTTTCTTTGTCCTTTATTTATCTAGTATCTATTTATGTTTTATATATATGTGCTATGAATTTTTTGCTTTATGGTATTTAACTCAATGAATCAATAAAAATAAATGTGGGTGGTAGTCTTGCATTATTTATATTTGGAAAAATATCAATTTACAATAATTATAAAAACAGCCGACTTCTATAGTGCTTTATAAATTATTTTGAGCAGTAAGTGTGTGTAATAAATTAATAATCTTTTATTAAATACTTTATAAATTATATACTTTAAATTATTAAAATTTATCCAATACAATATTTTAAAGAATCCTTAAAATATATTTTTATTATTTTTTATATATGCATTATATGCTAATATTTTACAATTTTTGTGATGAATAGCTAAAGTATGTTATTACACAATACATGCATGGAATCATTTCAGACAGCTTGGAGAGATTTCCAGTCACTTTTTTATTTGACATACATATTACAATTATTGTCATTGTCAATAATAATTATTTGTAATGAAGTTTATTAATCAAATCATATAAAGCATGAAAATGAATAAATAATTAGACATTTTTGTCAATGCATAAGTAAAAACAAAAAATAATTCATATTTTTTTCAGTATTTTAGCCAGGAGCAGACAACATTAAGTAATCCTGGAAATTAAATCAATCTTATCTCCCTTCCCCATAAATCAACATGATAATATTTATTAATTACATTAGAAATGCATGATTCTATTCAAGATAGAGAGGGGAGGTTTCTGATAGAGATATTTTAAATGCTTTCTCTGGCTAAGCATTTATTATAAAGCTTGTTGAGGAATTGGCAATCCTCATGGTTTATAAGCTTAAGAGAATAGAATCATGTGATCTATGACTCTTATTTTGACTAGAGATAAATATATTTTATACTTTGTATAATTTGAATAAAATGGTTAATAATTCTAAGGATAAATTATTTAAGGATGGAGTGAGTAATATAGTTTATCAAATTTTTTGTAGATGTAATGCTTCATATATTGGAGAGATGAGGTGTTGTATTGAAAAGAGTGTTAAAGAACATAAGTTATTAAATAAAAGAGTATTGAAGATAATTCAAAGAAATAAAAAGAATAAAGGTGACTCATTTACAGAATCAGTGTTTGATAATCATGATAGAAATTGTAAATGTAAATTTGATTTTGATATGAAAAGAATTAAAATTTTAAATCAAGAAAGAAATGAAAAAAGACAAATTAATGAGATAATTTTTGTTAATCATTATAAAAACATGATAATAAACAGATAATCATTAAGTATTAAGATTAGTGAATTATGGGATGGAACAAGTAAATCATGTATGTTTTCTGATTGATGTTGTTTTACTCCATTTTGAAATTAAGTCAGTTTGGTTGAAAATGATTATGAATACGATTATTGATTAAAGTTTATATTGGAATTTATTTTGCTATTTATTGTTATTGGGAAAATACTTAAATGCATATGTATTCCAAATAGAATATCAGAAACTATCTCTTGAAATTTAATTACCATATATAAATGAACAGTATATGCCATTATTCAAATTGGAAATGCATGGTACTGATCAATAGAAAAAAATTTAATAATAATAAAAATTGTGGGGGAAAAAATGCATATTTAAATATATTATAATTTCTCAATAGCATGCCAGGAACAAATCCCATGAAACTAATAGTGATTATTTATAAATGATTATTTTTTATAATTAATCAACTTTATTACATATTTTTGATGTTTTGATATATCTTATATATATATGTGTCAGACTGTATGCTTAATAATTAATAATATTAATTAGTTTGTCACATGAGAAATATATTTAAACTAAAATACTAAAAGTTGATTACTCAGAAGTATAACTGATAGTAAAAAGTTATTTTTTTAATTGCTGTTGATAACTCATGTATTATTATTTTATTTTAAATAATATGGAAATAGAGACGTCATGGAAACAACTACATGTTGCGTTATATTATTTTACTCAACTAACGCAAGTCAAGCTATACATACAATTAGTTATTATATACTAAGGGGATACTAAGATCAAATGATATAAATTATTACCAATTGTAATTTGTTAATGCTTATGATTTTATTCTAAGGTTTAGTAAAATAATTTGCATTTAAAATGATGCAAAATAAAAAATCATTGAAAATAATTCCAAATTTTAAAATGTAATATTTCAATATTTAAGATTACTTTCTATCATTTAATGATTGTTTTTATATCATTTGAAATGCAGATTATTTTATTAAATCTTAATTTTATTATCTAACAACTGTACAAATAATAAAAACTCTTTCAAATATTTTAAAATAGTATTTATAATATACATATGTTTATTACACAAATATCAATGTAACAAAAAGAATTTATATACATTAGAAATTATACAAATTCACTTATTTTTAATTGGTTTTTTTTCCTTGTAATTACACATTCATGATAATCATTCATAATTAGTAAAATGTTCACTTCCATTGTCTCAGTAACATGAGAGAAAAATTGGCTTGAATTATCATTTTTATATATATAAATTTTGGGTTTGTTTTTTTCCAAATTTTTATTGTTTTTTTTTTTAATGTTTTTGTTTATACAGACATTAAATGATTCAATTTTTAATAAGCAATAGATCTTATAAACTAATTATGTTATGAATATGCAAGTATCGTATTTACCAAATATTGTAAATACTTTAGCAGCTTTCATAGATCATAATAAAAAAAGATCAATCAAAACATAACAATTAATTATTTAAATAATTAATTAATTGATATTTCAATATTTAAATGTAATGAGTAAAGATGCAAAATAAAATAAACTTACTTTTTAATGTTTTCTTTGGAGAGATTGCTGAGAGGAGGGATTTTTTAAATTAAATTTTAATATTGAAATTTGCTCATTTAAAATATCTTAAATATAAGCATATCTAAAAGAATTATTTATTTTTATATAAAAACAAGTAAATAATGTTTTAAACATATTTTTGAAATAGAGAAAATGGGATTAAAAAAATAAACGTGTTTTTGTTTCAGAAACAATTTTAAATATATTCAAAGGAAACCGGAAATAATTTTTAAAACTGAAATGAATTGCAGTATTAATAATAAAAAATAATTGTGGAGAATAATAGCATTATGGTTATTTGGTTTTGGTTAAAGAATGTCAATAATATAGTATTTGTTCACTGGATATTTTGGTAATGCATATATTATAATGGTTAGTTGGAAGGGAATATATATATATAGGAGAGAGTATATAATCAGATGAGGTGATATGTACCCAGTGCTTCCATATCAGATATAAGTATATGAATTAACACTTCACCTCATGTAATTTCATAAAATTTGAGAGGATGTCTTTCTTTACTTTTAGATATAAATCTCATATCCAAAGTATTCTAGTGCATTAACATTTCATGTACCCAAATAGTATTCTCTATCATCATCATATTGGATGCCACCAAATCATTTTTTAAATTTATATTTAAAATGCAAATACTTTATTAAAAATATATAATGGAATTGATAATAATTAATCAAAATAAAGTACATCTTCTTAGATTCTTCTTTTATTTTATTTATCATTTAACCATATCATATATATTCCTTGCTTCACTTCCGATTCTTGATTTAATTGATATCATAAGAGCAACTTAATAATCCAGCCAAATCTTTAGTGAATATGCTTTTTTTTATTAATTAATCCACATTATTTAAATTACTGTGAACACTTAGTCTAACTAATATAGAGATATAAATATTAAATTAATAATAAGTAAAACAAATTTATTAACAGCAAAATAAAAGAATTGAGATTATATGAAATTGTTATGCAAACAGTAATGCTTGTCTGCTTTAAAATTGATTATTTTTATAACTCTATGCGTCAATCACCATAATTCACAATTTGCAGATTAATCTTTTTTTAAATCATTAGTAACATTATTTTTCTCCATATTTCTTATAAAGAAATATAATCACTTCTTAGGTGATTGATTAAATTTATATTTTATAAATTTAAATTATGGATATTGTGTATGATTTGGGTTTATTACTGTTAACACATATATACATGTATGTTAAACAAAAACATTAACATTGATATTTAATAGTTTTCATTTGCACGCATGCACACATTGTATTTTAAGTGAAGTAAAAAGAAAATTTAAAGAATTGCAAACATTTAATAGAACAATGAGTTTTGGTAGAATAAGGCATGTAAAAAAATGCCAGCCATATTTATATAATATAAGTAAACTTAATATTAAAATATTTTTGTTTATCTATATTGTATTGTATTTACAATAAATGTGTATATATACTTAAATGTGAGTTTAATCATTATTAACATGATTTCAAAGGTTGAACCTTGAATAGAGTTATCTCACACCACTATTTACTGTATATCAAAACCCTTTTTTTGTCACTATGAAATATAATTTTGAATTGCCTTTTTTATTTTATTTTACTTTTTATAGTAGAATTTAACTTTCTGTTACTTATTCTTCTTACCTCATTAATGAGCTGTTTTCATATTAAATATCATCATCATTTAAATTATAATTTAATTTACTGTTATTGAATCAGCCAGTATCATATAATCAGCTGGAATATATATTATAATTCCAATAACATTTTAGTTTTGAATAAGTTAATATGTGATGTTATTTTTGAAATAAAGTTTATAAAATGAATGCAAAATAGTAAATTAATGAATATATCTGAATAACATAAATATATGTTTCTCTTTTATCTCTTTCACACATTATATTTTTCACAGACATTTCTGCCTATAAAGGCTATGTTTTTGTTTTTTAATTAGTTGCTTTAACAATTTTTTTTAAAAGATTTAATGTAAATCAAACAAAAGATTTTAATATTATATAAATAAATGTGATAAATGTATTACAATTTAGTAATGGTGGAATTGCTTCTTAGCCAGCCTGAATATTGTAATTTTTTTTTTTAATCTGTTGAACTTTTTTTTTGCTTTACAGAATTACTTGATTTTAATAAAATGCTCATAATTGAATTAAGCCTTTAAATTAAAATTAAATTTTTTAAAATTATATTGATATGTGAATTTGACAGTGTTATGGAAAACTATTAATGGCAGAATGATTTCCTTCACTTAAAATATTCTTTATAATGTGGACAAACATAATAGTTGCTTCTGAGATATGATAGCTTTATGAACAAACATACATTCACCAATCAGACAATAGAGAAAATAGGGATTTATATATAAGATAGTAATTTGTTTATTTATCATTGATGTTTTTTTTAAAGTATGAACCAAAAAGAGAGAGAAAAAAAACAATATTTTTAATTAAGCAATGTAAAAGAAATAAAAATCAAAAATTAATCATCTTTTTTTAAAAAATCAATTGTTTGTTGTTGTTGATTATATTGCATTATTTATATAAAAATTATTAAACCCTGCTAGTTTAATTGGTAGAGTAGCAAATTCTGGAGCTCATGATACATAGATTGTCACTTCCTGTACTTAAATTTCTTATGAATTCCCAAACAACAAACCATTCAGTTTTTTTTAATGTTATTAAAAAGCTTTCATAAACACCATTACTACAAAGTCAAATGAAAAAAAGGTATTTACGATTATTTTTGATTGCTAATGTAAAATATATCTGTCAGATATAAAGTGTTATATATTTAATTTATTGGATTTACATTGACTATAGTGTGCAAATGTGCTTTCTATAATTATGTGATTCTTAAGCACTCATTCATTGACTTTGAGTTCAAATGAAAAGGTATAAATTAATAAACATAAACTAATTAATTGCACTGAGCCAGCTTTCAGAAAAACACTACCAAAATTATAGTTCTGAATAAAGTTATGCAGTACAAGTATGCATATATAATTGATATGATGTAATATGTAAATGAGGCATAGTATACAAATAAGGTAATTAGATATTCCAATTTTTGGACAATGAAATACATGAATCCTTGCTGTTGGAATGTGGATCCTTTGCAATTGCCTAAGCCTGTGAATATAATTTAATAAAAAAAACATCATTTATTTAATTTCGGAATCTTATTGCTATTTTTTTAACTTATATTTTTAGAAAATTAGTGAAGATTTCATTCTTGTACTGGAATTTCATTCAATTCGCTTTTTTTTTCATTATTGTTAACCTCTTTCAAGCTATTGGATATTTTCATTTCTTCAACTATTTGTCAGTCTCATTTATGATAAATAAACTAAATTATATATTATATGTTATTTGACATCATTTTTTATGCACTTTTTTCATTAAAATATCAACATTCAACATAAAAATGTTATTTTTAGATTTTTTATTATATATATTTTATTAACAGGTTTTTATTTATATGTGTGTGTGAAATGTTTTTAAGAATACAAATATATATTTAGGTATATTTTAAATTGTTATGCCTATTTAATTTTTACCAACTGTTTTTATGTTTATGGAAAATCAGGTGTATAAATGGAAGCAATTAATTTAAAGTGAAACAAAACTTTCCACAGGCATTGTTTATAATAAAGCAGAATTAATATTACAAGTCATTTTTCAATTTTCAAATCATAAGTTTCTGTGGTTTATTAATTTGTTAGCATAATTGTACAATTTGTCTTTTTTAATAACATAATTAAATTATGCTGGCATATATTAAGTTAGTGTAATATTTATTTAAATACTACTAGATTAATAGTACATTCATTTGTTTCGTTTTTACGAATTTATTTTTCAAATTAATATATGTTGAGAAATGAATTTTTCAAATTTTATGTATTTATTTATTTAAATTTTTGAATTATATATTAAGATTCAAAAATAAAAAAACAAATTCTCTTAAAACAAAATATATTGGGAGCGAATAACCACAAGTGTGCGTATATACTTATAGTATATAGAGGTGTGTGAATACAATACATCAATGAAAAAATAGATCATGAAAATTGTTTGATTATATAATTTATATGTGTGTGTAAAAACACAAACGTATATGTTTTAAACAGAAAATTAACAATGCTGATACCAATATCTCTTTAAACAATTAAAATGGAAGATTCCATCTAATTTTTATCGACTTTTATAATATTCATTCTTAAATAATGAGATGTGACCTTACAAAGATGATCAAAGCTAAATGTATTACGTTGTTTATTTAAAAAAGAAAATATGATTTTTTTTTAGCTGTCATTTATTAATAAATATTAGAGTTAATCAATATATAGGGGGTCGGAGTAGTATCTATTGTAACTGTAACTGAAGAAGAAATATCTGATAATTACCATATTTTGAAAATAGTTAATAGTGTACACTTAATAAAACTAAAAAAATATTTTAAATTATAATTACATTATCAAATATAACATGTTTAATTAAAATTTATGGCAATTAAAAAGATTAATGAGTAAGTATATCAATAATTTTGTTTATTGATAATGATAATGTATGCTTAGATTTTAAATCTAATAATTATTATATATTACTGCTTGAAGATATTATTTGTAAATTAAGATTATTACAGGAGGACCAGTCATCAAAAAAAGTGAAATCTATAAATTTTAATAATAAGAAGACTTTTAAACAAAGTAATTTATTTTTGGAAAAAAGAAAAATGATAAATTTTACCTCTTCTACCAATTGTGATAAAAGCAATGTTGTATGGATTCTATCTGAAAAAAATACCTATCAAAAATTCTTGAAAATGGAAAATCAAAGCAATAATTTGTTATTATGTGGAAACTAAGTTACATTTTACAAGGAAAAAATAATTGCACTTTACCCAAAATTATACTGTATACTCAACCATTTATTTTCTTATGAATGATTAATTCAAGCACCAATTTAGTTTAACATATTTATAACTACACTTACTATGCCAAAGATGGGAATTATTTTCTCAACATTATCAAAATATCTTAAGATAATATTTTGGTGAATTTTAATGTTATGTCATTTTTTACCAGCTGGCCAGTAAATGAAGTTATTAAAATTTTAAAAATAATATCCAAATCTTGATTTTTTTTTAAAAAAAACATTTATTTGAAAATTGTTTAAGTACATTTATGTATTTAGTGCTCAAATATACAGACAAACACAAGATTTATCTTTGGACTAATTCATTTCTTTATGTATAAAAAGAAAACTTCTAAACAAGATTTAATATATTGGCTGAGATTGATAGTAGATATCTTTGTTATGTGGCATTCCGATAGAAGTATTTTCAGGGATCTTAAATTCTTGAAAATAAAAATTATTTTTGACTTCCATTTATAAATGTATTATTATAAGCCATTGTTTTTTGCATACACAGTACATATAAAACAACATATACTAAAAGATATGTTTTTTCCCTCCATCATTCTCAGCTGAATTATTTTTTATGTTCAAAACCATTTATATAAAATCACAAATCTCTCTGATGATAGCCAAGTCTATTAGCGGCTTATTCTTTTCAGAACAAATGATCATGAAAGGTATAACTACAGTATTATTAATACTGTTATATAACTAGATTAAAAATGTTAATAATTTAAGAATTAAGATCTTCCTGCTTATATAAAAGTTGTCATGATATATATTGTACCCTTACTAAAGGAAAACTAATATTGACTTTCTGGCTAACTATACTAAACTATAATCAAGTTACATAACCAATGACTATTAAGATAATTAATATTAGGATTAACTCAAGATAAGCTACTAATGTATAATATCTAATAAAATCAATATTTTATAATAACTAAATATAATAAACTAACCAAATTAAAATATAATACATATATTCACTGTAAATAATCAGAGTTCCAATTAAATATTCAGCTCATTTCTTTTACTAACAAGTTTAATTTACAACTAGCTCATAAATTGTAATTAAAATATGGTTCAATTAACATATCTAATACAATCATGAAAACTTCACATGAGACATTCAGCAAGGTACAATGGCTTAAACATTGAGGATACATCCCTAAAGATACATTCTCAAGGGCATTCGAATATTACTTCTATTTAATTAAAATAATAAAATTATCTTATAATACTCTCAAGTCTTTAAACACACATATAATAATCCTAATTAACAATTCACCAAATTTATCATAGGAAAAACTAAATTAGTTAATATTCTTTTATAAAATACTTTAAAATCAACTGATATTTCTTACTCATCATCATCATTTTATATTAATTCTATAATGATTTTAAAATATCTCAGGTTCTTTTCTAATAATATTAACAAACAAATTAATACTCTGTAGTTAAATATAATAAGGGATTTTACATAATATCTACCTACCATCACAAAAGTAACAATGACAAGTAATTAGAATACTGTAACGACTCTTAACATTACACATCTATTTAAAATATTAATATTCAACAATAAAAAATCATAAGATTCTGAGAAAACATTATATAATCTTTTATTTATTTTACATGGCATTCTTAGAATATATTACATTTTTGATATTGCAATATCAAACATCTCCAATTGGTATTGGATCATTTTAAATAATAATAATAATAATAATAATTATTATTATTATTATTATTATTATTATTATTATTATTGTTGTTGTTGTTGTTGTTAGTAAAATGGTAAGAGATTTATTTTTGTTAGGAGGTAAAAAAATTAAATTATATTTATCTGATGTTTTGCCTATTGCTACTGCTGATAAGCGTATATATTTGAATGAAGATTTGTTGCCTGAAAATAGGAAATTATTTTGGAAAGTTTGTTCAATGGCTAAAGAAAATAAGTATAGGTTTGTTTGGATTAAAAATGGGAAAATTTGGTTGAGGAAAGATACTGGGGATAGGGCTATTAGGATTGGTTCTGAATCAGATTTGTCTAATTTATGACATGGCTTATTTTTTAAAAATATTGTTACAGAAAAAGATAATTTGGTTATTGAAAATTTTAAGATTTTTCATTAAATATTCGTAGTGTGAGGAAACCACTCTGATGAGTTGTTAATTCTTTTACATTCACTTGATTATTCATTTGATATTATAATTTTGTCTGAGATCTGGATTAAGGAATGTGAAAAAGGACTGTATGAGTTAGAGGGATATACATCAATTATTAATTCTAGAATTAATAATAGGTCAGGTGGAGTTTTAGTTTATTATAAATCAGTGCTTTGTGTGACTTCTATTGATGCAGTTTTTGATTCTTCTGAATGTCTTGTTTTAAATTTCATTTTAGATTCAGATAAAATAACACTTATTGCTCTGTATAGGTCTTGCAGTCATACAGTTGAAAGCTTTAGTGATGAACTTGGTGATTTGCTTACTAAATTAAATGATAAATTCATTATTCTTGTTGATGACTTGAACATTGATATTTCTGGTGAAATTTCTGTTGCTGCTCAACATTATTTAAATATGCTGTCACTTTTTGGATTTATTCAATGTTTATTTCATCCTGCACATGTTACATCTTCATCATCTTCACTTATTGATCACGTCTTTGCTAGATGTCCTGAAAATATTTTTTTGAAAACATCTTTTTTGGATTGGTGTCTTACAGATCACAGAAGAATTGTTGTTACTTTTAAAAAGAATTTTTATCATAGTAAAAAGTGTTTAAACTTTTATCTCATGATCGTTTGCAATCCTTAATTACTAAATATGATTGGAATTTAATCTTTGAGTTGAATGATGTAAATTGTGCATTTTCATTCTTTGTTGGCAAGATGGAGTTTATAGATTATTGTTCTTTTATAAAATATATAAAGAAGAACGATCTGAAGAGACATGATTGGATTACAAATGAGTTAATATCAAAAGTTAACAGAAAGAATAAATTGTACAAGCTTTTCAAAAGGTTTCCTGCTAATGAAGAATTTAAAGTTCAGCTAAAGATTCTTGATAAAGAAATAAAGAAAGATATAGTCAAAGCTAAATTGATTTTCTATTCTATTCAAATTGATTCTTTAAAATCAACTAAATTAAGCAACTTTTGGACTGTTGTTAAAAAATTTATTTTTAAAGAAGGATTTTCACAAATTTCTAGACTAAAGATTAATGAAATATCTATTGATGTTTTAAATAATTCAAAACTAATAGCTGATCATTTCAATCAATATTTTGTACATAGTGTGGAATTGCTAATGAATAGTTTTGACAATAATTGCAGTTCTCATGTTTTTCAATATGAGAAATCTATCCTGAATTCTTTTGTTTTTAAAGAGATTGAAGATTGTGAAATTTTAGATTCTCTTTATAAAATGAGACATAAGAAATGTATTGGTTTGGATTGTATTTCTGTAAAAATATTGATTGAAAATGTTTCCATTCTTTTACCAATTTTATCTTTTTTATTTAATTCTTCTATTGATTCAGGTATATTTCCAGATTGTTTAAAATCTGCTGTTGTTACACCTATTTTTAAGAGTGGAGATAGGCAATGTTTGGAAAACTACAGGCCAATTTCTATTTTATCAACATTGTCTCAAATTTTGGAAATGTGTGTAAAAAACAGAATTGTTTTTTCAAAAATATAATTTATTTTCAAACAATCAATTTGGGTTTTTGCCAGAAAGATCTACAGAACTGGCTTTATCTGAACATGTTTCAGTCATCACTGAATCTTTAGAAAAAGGTTACAAAACTATAGGCATTTATTTAGATTTGCGGAAAGCATTTGACTGTGTTCCACATGATATATTAATAATTAAGTTACACCATTGTGGCATAAGGAGTACTATGCTTGAATGGTATAAATCTTATTTAAGTAATAGAAGCCAATTTGTGAAAATTAATAATTTTTTGAGTGATTCTGAAATAATTAGATATGGAGTTTCTCAAGGTTCAGTCCTGGGTCCATTGTTATTTACTGTTTATATTAATGATCTGCTTGATCTTTCTCTTCATTCTAACATTTTTTGTTTTGCAGATGATACTGCTTTGGTTACTTCAGCAGTTTCATATAGTTTACTTGAGAAACTTGTGAATGAAGATTTATTTAAAATTACACAATGGATGAACAATAATAGATTACTGCTAAATATTAATAAATGTAATTACATAATGTATTCTCTTAAAAATATTCCAGCAAAAGACTTGTTAATTCAATTGCCTTATGTTAATAAAATGTCTTGTCAGAAAATTACCAGGACTTCAACAATTTCTTACCTTGGCTTGGTTTTGGATGAGTATTTACATTGGGATAAACATATTCTTTGGCTTTAAGTAAAATTAAGAAAACTTAATTTTCTTTTTTATAGATTAAGAGATTGTTTGAATAAATCTGTCCTATTAAGTATCTATAAACAAATTTTCTTAAGCAGACTTTGTTATGATATAACATTATGGGGTGGCACTGCAGCATATTTTTTGAAGTCGTTGCAAACACTACAAAATTTTACATTAAGAATTATTTTGTTTAAACCTTTGGATTTTCCAAGACTTGAATTATTTAAGTGTGCTGGAGTTTTAACTATTCAGCAATTATTTTTAGTGAATATTTTGTGTTATTATATTAAATACAAAAAAAATGAATAAAAATAATTCTTCATCAATAATGGTGACTAGATCAAGTGATTTTGATTTATTATTTGAACCAGTGTACTTTAAAACTCATTGCAGATATCAGAAATGTTATCTTGGTCCAAGATTTTATAATATTTTTATAAGAAACATTGGATTTAATGTTAATGACCTATCAAGGAAAACTTTGAGAAAATTCATTATGAACTGGATTATAATTGATGATAATCAAAAACTTTTTATTTCTATTTAATTATTTTATTGTATATTAATATTTTTTATTTTATTTGCACATGTATTTTTATTAAGCTCCATGCATGATTTATTTATCACAAGGAGATTATATGTTTAATAAATTAAAAAATTAAATTAAAATTATTATTATTATTATTATTATTATTATTATTATTATTATTATTATTAATAATAATAATAATAATAATAATAATAATAATAATAATAATAACATCCTTTTATTAATCAGTCATGTGTAATAGTAATGATATTCTAAGATATTCTAAGTAATTTTTACAAATCATGTGTAAACAAGTAATATTTCAAATCATTAATTTCTATGGATCATGCATGTGAATATGAAGAATCGAAGAAAAACACTCAGACACATTAAAACTCCAACAACAAAGTAATTTAAAAATATTAACAATTTTATTAAAGTAGAATAACATTATGATTATGATACAATAAAATTATAAAAATTTGAAAAATATTTACAAACTATAATACAAAAAAATTAAAATTATTTAAAAATTAAAATATTTATATAATAAATATAATGAGTAAATAAAAATAAGATAGCCTTCATTGCAACTATTTAAAATGAAAATAAAATCTTATAGTAAAATAATAGTGACATAAAGCAATAATATTCTATTGTCTTTATGATGATAAAATTATAACGATAAATATCAAGACTTACTAAATTTTATGCTATGTTTCATAGTGTTTTAAAAATATATCTATAAATATGTTATACATATGAGTATAAGCTTAAATTAAAACTGATCTATCTAAACTTTGCACAAAGTAAAATATTTAAAGATTACACTTCTTTTTCATCGCTGAGAAACATTATCTTAATCTTTTAATATGCTCTAGTATTCTTTACCAGGAAATTTAAATAAGGAAATATATAGTAATGCCACCCTTCATAAATTAACTACTTATAAAAAATATTTAAAATATAATTTCATAGCTTTTTTTACTTTTAATAGGTTCATATTCCTTATACAAAATTTAAACTATTAGTAAATTATATTGCTCAATATTTTATATTGCATTTATTTTATATTTTATATTCATCATAGCATTCAAATCATACTTTCATCACTTTCTCATTCAATCTGATCTAAATATGCATTTTATTTGAATTTAATGATCTCTAATATTTACAATATTTATAGGAATATCAAATCATTCCTCTTATTTTTTAATATAACAAACAGTAAATAACTCAATATCATTTGTGATAAAAGTTTTTTATCTCATCTTGCCTTAGTGTAAACTACAAGCTTCTAACAGTTTAGCTATTATTCTACCATCTTTAAAGACTATCTTTCACAATGTGATGCCAGCGATGATTGGCAGTGATTATAGTGAGGGATATAGAATAATAATAATAACTCAAACGAGTAAGAAAAGCATCATCATGGATACAGTGCTAAAAAGAAAAGTTCCATATTTAATGGGCATCTTAATTTTACATCATGGCTTTTATCTCAGCTCTAAATGACTGTAAAGAAAACACAACTGTCCATGGAAAAATACTATAGAGTTGTTTGTTACCTGTATATTTAATAAATTCCCATTGTGACAATATAGCTCACATATTGTGTCCTTTCAAATATATCTGTAACACCTAGGATTTCATTTAACAATTACTCTTCCTGACCACCATCCTATATCTTTCACATGCTGAATAACTCTACTAACATTGCAAAGAAATACAATCCATAAACTACAAAAATAATTTCCAAACTATTTTTCTAAAAAAGCAACAAAGATCTAAAATTCACTTCAAGTGGTTCAAAAGTATTTCAGGCACAAATGATTTTGATAAAACATTCATTAATGTACGCATATATTCATTTATTATGGCATAATATAATTTAGAGATCAAGACTTCTGTATCTCTGTATTTCAACAGATGCCATTCATAATAATAATATATTAACAACTCAATCAGGTTGTAAAATGTATGCATATTCAAGCATTTATGAGAAAAAAAATTTTAAAATACCCTTAGATATTTCACAAGGCATTTTGTTGCATGTACTTTTTCTTTATGTAATACATGCGATAATAATCATATAAATAATTCATTCAACTTTTAAATTATTCAAGCAATACGATGCATACTAACAATAAAGTACTAATTAAAAAAAATTATTTTAAAAATAGTATCAAACAATGGTATATAAATAAATAATGTTACCCATGATTCCAACAATTATTGAAACCATGAATGGCAATCCACTTCTTCTCTACTGTCCATCCAAACAAGCTATAGGTGTTATTACCTGTCAAAAAATTCCTTTCTGAAAACCCATTTTTCTTTATTTAATATAAAAAAATTAATATTTCTTAATTTTAAATTAAGAACACATATCATAATAAGCATGTTATTTAAGCCTTATTTTAAAATATTAGCAATAAACTAAAATAATGAGAAAAAAATTAACATTACTAAACGTCTTTTGTACTCCTTGCACTTTTAGCACTTTCAAAAATTCTTTCCCTGTTGCTTAATTATGAATAGAAATTCTGGATGAATATTGCTCTTCTCTCCTGGCACCATTCAATAAACACATAAAAAACAAAACTAAATCCTGCAGAATCCAGAAAAAATATTGATCATCCTTGAAAGATAAATATTTCAGTCTCCTTTCTGAATATTTATCCAGATAAGCAATATCTCAATAGGAAAAATAATTAAGGATCCATTTGGATACTAAATAAGATATCCTCTACATATATATTTCATATTAATTCCAACTATTATATATATCAAAACATATCATGATAAATATAGCTCATATATAATATTACATTTCCATCAGTAAATATTTGTAGAATACTGTATAACAAGATTTATTCATTTATTTATTTTTGTTGGAAAACATCTATATTTTGTATTAACTAAAGGTAGGTATTTTTTTAGAAAATATTCAAGACTTTTCTTTTAAAAATGTGTATATTTCAATTAATTATCTTTATGTAAAATGATAGCTTTTCTATCTAAGCACAAATTATATAATGCAATACAAATCTTCAAAAAGAAACACATAGTTCATAGTTTATTTTATTTTAAATAAAGTCATGTTAAAACATAGTTCATTCATCAGTTTTATAACAAATAAATATTTTTAAAAGCATATAAATTCAACTCATTTTCATTCAATTTTTCTTTTTAAATATATCACTCACAGATGTACAATTTATTTAAATTAAGATTTAAAGATAAATAAGATAAGGCATTCCATTTACATCCATGTAACAAAATAATTATACTTGCTTATTATAAAAAAATATTCCTTCATCTAGATTTAATTTAGATACAAAATATTCACTTATCTTCTCTTTTCATTCTCTTGAAATTTATAACATTATGAGAATAACTTTTAACCCATATTTTCTTCGTATTAGTAACCTCATCTTTTATTGAAAAATTATATTTATTATAATGAGATAAAGTTATTAAAAATAAATGTTCATTCACTTGAATATATTAGATATATTAAATTCGAAGTCTTTACATCTCTCTATATCTTCTCTGGCCTTATGGTTAAATTCTTCTTGATGTTTGGTACACATTGTACCCACTCTTAAGTGACTACTATCGTTTTCTGTAAAAATCAACTTAGTTCTTAATTAAGCTTCAAGTAAAAGTTTCTGATAGGAAACAACTGGTTTCTAGTCAATTATTATTTAAAATAGTTACTAAATTATACTTTTAAAACTTTTAAATAAAAAATAATAATAATGAGTTAAAGAATTATAACTTTTAAACAATTAGACAAATAAAAAAAATACTGAATATAAATTTCATAATCACTGATACTGCACTGCACCTTTAGATTTGATCAAACACCTCCTTTTATGTTGATTTGATATAGTGATATCATTGGTTAATTATGCTTTTAACACATATTTAATTTACATAAACTAAATTAATTTCATCTTTAAAAAAAGTTTTAAAACTATCAGTCATCATCTTTAAAATAGACCAAATTATTTAGTACTTTAAATAATAAATATTTTTATTAAAATATCAAAGATCTTTATTAAAACAATTTAAATATTTTAATGACTCTAAAATATTAGTTTTTAAAGTAAAATATTATATTTAAGCAACATAATAATTTTAATTATTACTTTTAAACATATTATCTTTAGACTTAATTTTGCAACATTTACAATGTATCTAATTTTATTAACAAGACTAGAATTCAAGGTCCGTCCGTCCCCCCCCCAACACATGAAAACTCACATACCAACACAACTACCTTTAACCATATGATACTTTCAGAACTTTCTAGACTAATATTAAAATATTTATTATCTAAACAATAATTTAAATAAATAATTATTTTAAAGCAACTTTTTTTCACTTTTTATTCAAAATTTATCATCCTATTAGTTATTATAAAAATTTATTTTTTATTTGAAACTTATTGTCATTTATTTATTAACAGGTAATTTATAATTGATTTATTGATATTTTTTAAATATTAAAAAACAAAACATTCAGGGATATTAAAAAATAGAACATATGGGAGTAAATTATGCTTCATATAATTAAATAAAAAACTGCTGCCACCTGATGTCTGCTAATTAATTAGTATTGTTATTTTATTTATATTTTAGGATAAAAATACTTTTTACCCATGAATAAATGGTTGAACTTCAATGCCAAAGGTAATGATGCACATGACAGTGCTATAAAGTCTCTTCAAGCAGGATCTCATAATCAGAAAGAGGCATCTAAGATGTGAAAAAGAAAACATGATGAGACATTTTTCCAAATTGGCTTTACTTTCAACAACTGTGATGGTAATGAACAACCTCTTTGTTTAATTTGCAGTAATGTTCTGTCTATAGAGAATATGAAACCAGCAAAATTAAAAAGGCATTTTGAATCCAAGTGTCCTTCATATGTCAACAAACCAAAAGAATATTTTGAATGACTATTAAAAACTTCATGTAAAGGAAAATAATATTTTGAGAAATTTATAACTGTTAATGAAAAATATTTACTCACATCATATGAAGTTTCATATTTGATTGCTAAAAATAAAAAGCCATACACCATTGGAGAAGATCTTATATTACTTGCTGCTATGAAAATGGTAGAAATACTTTGTGGAAGTAAATATAGTGATGAAATTCAGAAAATTCTTTTATCAAATGACACTGTCACTAACAGAATTTCTGAAATTAGCAATGACCAATTAGAGCAACTTATTACTAGACTTAAAGAAAGTCCAATATTTACAATTCAGTTGGGTGAAACAACTGATATTTCAAAAATAGCTCAATTATTAGTGTATGACAGATACATTTATAAAGAAAACATTGAGGAAGAATTCTTATTTTGTCATTCTTTGGAAAAACATACAAGCAGGGAAGACATATATAATAAAGTAGACAAATGTTTTAAAACTGAAGGTTTAGAATGGAAAAATTGCTTTGGAGTATGCACAGATAGTGCAAAAGCAAGGACTAATGAAAATATTGCTTTTAAATAATTTGTTAAAGCTTCAGGTAATAATCATGTAACTTTTACACACTGCCTGATCCAACTAGAGGCTCTTGCAGCAAAAAATGTAGCAACAGAATTGAATGATATGCTTCAGGATGCTGTCAAAATTATAAACTTAATTAAAAATCATGCCCTTAACAGCTATTTATTTTCAAATCTTTGTAAAGACATGGACTCTGAATACAAAAATTTATTATTACATGCAGAAGTAAGATGGATGTCAAGAGGGTGAAGTTTAAAAAGATTATTATTATTAAAAGAAGAAATGATTGTATTTTTAAGTGAACAAAATCAAAATGACTTATGGCTATCAAAGCTGTGATATTTGTCTGATATTTTTGAGAAGCTAAATTATCTTAACTTGTCTCTTCAAAGAAAAAATAGCAATATTTTTACTTTGAATGATAAAATTGAATGTTTTATTTAAAAGATCAACGTTTGGAAGAATAGGGTGGAAAATGATTCACTGGAAATGTTTTCCACTATTTATAATTTTATAATTGAAAAAAATAATTGTAAAACTTTAATTGCAAAATTTTTTATACATCACTTAAAAACCCTAAAAACAGTTTTGCAAATACTTTATATCGATTTAGATTTCAAAAAGTTATCTTGGATTCAGAGATCATTTTTGATTGACATTAATGAGATTAATCACCTGCCATATAAAGCCCAAGAGGAATTTGCTGAGATATCGAGTGATTCAAACTTAAAACTTGACTTTCCACAAAAATCCTTGACTGAATTCTGGATCGGAGTTAGGACTGAATTTTCCACATTTCTGAAATGACATTAAATGTTCTTTTGCCATTTAGCACCACATACTTATGTGAAATGACTTTGCAGCTTTAATGTATATTAAATTTAAATATCATTCAATGCTGAAAAACATTGAAGTTGCTTTACATCCAGCAGTATCAAATATTTCACCAAGATTCGTTATGCAGCTAAAATAAGCACATCCATCTCGTTTAAACGTGATTTTCTTTCATTAATTTTTGTATACTTAAACAAATCCTAAAACTACTTATTTTCGTATATATATTGTTTACCAAAGAAATAAATTATTTATGGGAATAATTTATTTCTATATCTATTTTATATTTAATATCTGGGGTCGCGAAAAAATCTCGATAAAATCGTATCATGAATGAAGTAAGTTTAAAAATTGCTGCTTTAAACACATTATATATAATATTTATTGCTAGAATTAAACTATTGTATTATTATGGTATCAACCAAATATAATAAATATTATTTAATTTTATCTTTTAAATGATACACTATATTATTTTTCTTACTTAACTTATATATTAAAATGACTAAACTATTTAAAACATCTTTACAAACTTCTGTTTACTAAGTTTGAACTCATACTACCTATAAAATCACTATAACATATTATAAACTTAAATTTATTTTTTTTAAAAAAATAGCCAAATCTCAAACCTTATTTAAACTGTTTGTACTAAGTATAAGGACACAATGTATATACATATGTAATCTTGTAATTGAATATATAATGTTTATAACTTTGAAGAAATACAAACCTCAAATAAGAATATCATTATATATATGTCATAGAAATAATATTCTTCTACAATTTCATGGCTATTGGACAATGCAATGATAGAATCAGTATTGTAAAGTAGAATATATTTTTATAGTTAAACTATCTTCATCTCTAAAATGAAATATGTATTCTGAAAAAAAAAAACTGTAATGTGATCAGACTAACAGAGAATATGGAAATTTTTTTTAAAGGCTCAGTATTATTTGCATGAATAAAAATCACAAAAAATAAATTGCTGTCCAAATATGTATATACTAAAAAGAAAAAAATATTTTTATGGCCACTAACCAATAATCTTTGGAATGAAAAAGAAAAAAATAAATAAATTTAAGACTATATGCATTTTTATATTTAAGAAAACATATGCTTTAAGAAAAGTATATTATGATCACATGTGAACTTCAGATTTTTATTTTCTTATTTTCATAGGATTACTATTTTGAATTTGAATGAGAAAATTTCCAGCCAATGCTCAATTATACAATTAGTGGAGAAACATGGCAAAATTTAATTACCAAGTATTATAATCCAAAAACATTCTTCCTTATATTTGGAGAGCCTATCAAAACGTATATACAAATGTACCTATATGCATATTTGAATAAACATATTTTTTCAACAAATGTTTGTTGTTGCTAAGCATTACTTTGGTTTAATATGTGATGTGGTGGAACCTGAACCTTAATCTATTAATAATGCTAAAATATTTGCATTCTCACATCCAAAACATTAAGTAAAGTAATGGTTTAATATTATTTAATCTGTCATCCAGTATGTATGCAAAGTTATGATCTAGATACCTTTTTCTTGGTTTTCTATTTTTTCCTTTTCCTTCAATAGCTAATTTAAGATTATTTATTAACTTTATTCTCTAATATCCCAATTTTTATAATTCATCTTTAATATATAATTTTTTTTTCAGCAACATTTACTTTTATTTACATTTTTCAATCACTTATAATTTTCTAATATTATTCTTTCATTATCTCTGAAAGCCTAGAATCTTTTTCATTGTTCGAAATTGTTGAAATTAGTCTATATAAAGCTACAATCCAATAAAATATATAATAAGTCTTCCTTAAATTCAATTTCATTAATCTACATGAAAGCTTTTTTACCTTTATTAAATATCTGCTTGCCTATTGCAATTTTATACCAATTTCTACTTCCATCATGATTGTGTTTAATAACATTTTGATATGCTTTAAGTCTGGTCACATTGCATTTATTGTTATTCTAAACTTCATTAATCCTATTTAACCTTTTATTAATTGCAATTCATGTGCAAATACTGACATATTACACAAAATTGATTATTATTAATTTCTTCTACCAATGTTATTTTCATCTCTAGCTAAACTATAATCATTTAGCAATTCATTTAAATAAATATTACAGAAAATGAGCTAGAAAACATTCCTATCTCATATTATTTATCTTGTTTATTTATATGTATATGAAACAAGTTTTTTATTACTTCAAATACTCGTCACTCTTTTTTTCTATTTAAACTTTCTTTTTTAAACATCAAACAAAATACACCTAATTCTCATTTTATACAAATTTTTTTTACACAATTTTGAAATAACATGATTTTTTTTTAAAAAAAAAAAACTCTTTCTACATGAGTTGTGTTAAAATAACATATGGTAAAAAAAAAAAAAATGTCTGTTATTATCATCTAATTTTTTTTTAATGTTCATCTCTTTATTTTCCATTATTTTAAAAACAAAAATATCTTTTTCAGCAATATTCTTGCAAATGAGAAAATTTTCTTGTCTGCATTGTAATGTTTTTGATGTTTTGTTTTGAAATGGAAGCATCTTTTTGGCATTGATACTTTGTTTGCATTTTGACATTAGATTTCTTAAAAAATGGTGTTCCTTGTTGAAGTTGATATTTTAAAAAAAAATTGAATTTTGTTTAAATTTAATTGATTTAGTTGTTTAAATTTAATTTATTAACCAGGTCTTTTATCCACATGGTCAAGCTTTAATTTGAAATTTTTAGCAATTAAATTTGCATTTTTTTTTCTTGTGAAAATTTTGTGAAACTTTTTTTTTTATGACTTTAAAATTTATGTATATTTATTTTCTAATATTTTAATTACAAAAAAAAGTCAAAACATGGCAGGAAAAAATGAATAATGAGTATTACAAAGGAGCTGAAACCCCAGTTTGATGAGTAGATAGTTTATTTGGTGATTATGAACTTTGCCTAGGGTATTTTGTGGAAATATTATGATCATCGAGAAAATATTACGATGGTCTAAAAACTCAATTTTTTGGAAATTTTATGTTTATATTTGTATCATAATTGTGTAATAATTATTAAAAATCAAAAATAAATATTATTACATATTTATTTTTTACAGAAATGTTTTATTTTTAAATATGAAAATATTTTCTTCTGAATATTGGTTACAAGAAAACACAACTTTGTAGAAATGAGATCACTCACCTGATTGTTATTATATTTAGCAATATTGTAAAAATTAAGAAAAAATTGAAAACTTTTAAAGCATAAATTGATAGATTTAGTTGTTATTAAAAAAAATTTGTTCAGATTTTTAAATCAAACATGAAACAAAAAAGATTTCATTCATTTTGCAAATTGATTTGGTTCCACTTGAAATTTGATGACACGTGTTTTGTTTTTACTAAAATATAATTTTTAAAATAATTCTGGAAATCAAATGTGATTTTTTAAAAATTTATTTAATTTTTAAAAAAAAAAAAAATATCAAAGTCAAATTTATTATATTCTGATAAATAATAATGGTTTAATATTAAAGTGAAAATTGAAAGCTTAAATCTAGTAAGAACAAAGAAATCTATCAGAGTACAGGAAGGTTAACTTTGCCAAAAATCAATAGATGGTAAGTTATATATTATTGTAAGTTTTAGTGATAACAGTCATATTTCAGTCATGCACAAACATATGTGTTTACTGTCAGAAAGTGACAATGAATAATTTTGGGTACTTTTCTGTTTTATGAATAAGTAAGATGTTGCCCATATTTTTGATAAATGTACAGTTTCAGGGGTCTAGAACTTTTTTTTGAATGTGTTAATAAAAAAAAATTAATAAATTAAATGAAATAAAAGTAATAAATTCCAATACATTACATTAATAATCTTTATTTTTTTTTAAGTTTTTTTTTTACTTATTATAATGTGGAAATGAACACTCTGAACTTTAAAGTTTTTGATAGCTTGTATATGATAAACCGATGAGTGCTTCATTTTCAAGTTTTTTTATTTTCAAATGAAATTTATGTTTCTATACTGCATTTTTTATTTATGTGCAATGTGTATGAAGTAAATATAGCACGCAAAAAATATAACATTCTAATGAAATTTTTTACATTGTTTAATTATTTCCTTTGATATTTTAGATCTGGACCAATCTCACTATTTCCCATATATGCATGTATTTTTTACACTACTTTTTTTACACATAATTTTTGGGAAGCAATCTATTTTGTAAAAAGAGAATTAGGTATACATCATTTTTACTCTAGAAGACGGTTCTGACAAACTTTTTTTGCCAATCAATTTTGAAATTAAAACTATTATCATACTTAAGTGCAGTACTGATTCAAATATTTCATTAATACTCTGGATTTGATTTCTTTTTTTTTACAAATTGATATTTCTGTTGTCAGACATTTTATTTTTAATAAATGAAAGTAAGTCACTTACAATAGAATGATTTGCTTCATTTTAATTAAAGTTATTTATATTTAAAGTTTTGCATTATGGCTGTTGTTTTATTTTTTGTAATTTTACCACTTCATATTCGTTTTTATATATGATAAAAATTTTACTGAAAAAGTGTTTATTGCCAGTTTAATTTTAAAATGAAATATCATTCATGTTGTATAAAACTTTTTGTTTTTTTTTCTTAAAAAATTATATAGTAATAATATCTTATTTCCAGTTTTTTGAAATGTATTCAAAATGTCTTTTATATATCATCCAAAATGAAAAATATTATTTGGCTAGTTTTTCATACTTGAAATCTACAATTTATCATAATATATTATTTATGCTTAAGGCTACATCAGAAAAAAGTGAATTCTTATATTACTAAAAATAATTAATTCTATAACTACTATTAATTTTAGATTTACATTTGCAGAGTTTTGTTAGGTAAATATCTTTAAAATATATTTTTTTTTAAAAATGGGAGATAGCAAAAGATAAAAAGGTGAAGGTTAGTTTTAAGCCAATAAACATCACATGACCACCACCTCTTATGCTTGTGTATAACTGTTGTTAAACTAGCAAAACTCACTATATGTATTGCCACACACAGCAAGCTAGAGTAATCAATTGTGCATAATTTCAGTTTAAGACATAGTTTTGTAGTTAAATGGAGATAAAAGGTGGTTGCTGGAGGGTTGCATCCTGAAATCTAGGTGCAGTGCTCTCAGATTCAAGGCTTTTCACTGACGAAGGCCACAAACCAAAAACTAGTCTGGGGATATTGCATGACTAGACACTAGATGGGGATTTTATGCACAAGCCTTCTGGTATCCATTGATTACTCTAGCTTGCTGTGTGTGGCAATATGTATAGTGAGTTTTGAAGGTTAGTTTTGTGATAACTATACAAACCAATTTGTGTGAGTCTAATATATTAGTAAATTGATTCTTTCACAATGTTTCTTTGGCATTTTCTAATGCTGTTTTAACATCTTTTATAATAAAATTTGTTTTCTTCTTCGTGATATTGTATCATTACATATAATCAGAGTGGCAGTTTTCAAAGTCTGTTTAAAATAATCTTCAATTAATATAAGTATGATTTGTCTCTACTCCAAAAATCATGTTCAAGTTCATCATAAAATACGTTTTTAGAATATCAATTACTCTTCATAAATTTTACATGTTCAATCCAATTCAGTATATTTTGATAAAGCTGTTAAAATCATACATATGATAAGTTATTTATTCAATCTAATTTATTTTAATATTGATGCTTACTTTCTTGATTGTAGCCAGGTTATATTTATTTAACTATCACCTACCATTTGTAGCATGGGGAATTCAAGACTAGTTTAGTCATCAACTTATTAGTCAAAAATCTGTATGAATCATATATATATGATGCTTATTTTCACTTTTATACAGGGTATTTTTTAAAAATAGATATGTAGATTCTGAGTCATGAAATTCTGGAAGATGAAGATATTCTTATGGCAGGCCTATTAATATTATTCTTGCTATTATATTTTTTGAATATTAAGTAGCATTCATAAGTGAAGTTTTTCAGTGCCATTTTGTTGCATTGATAGAAAGTCCATGTCTTTCTGCCATACAATACATTTTGCAGAATAATAGTCCTATCTATTTACATTTAAATTTAATTTAAATAATTATATCATTATAATGAAATTTTTATCTTAAATTATATATTATATCTTAACATTTATGTTTATCTTTCTACCTGAAAAAGTACTAAGATATTTAAATTGATTCATATTCCAAATTGCTGAAGACTTTTCTTTTATCATTGACTTATAAAATATTAATTGATATTTTTTGACTAAATTATTATTAACCTTATATATTGTAACTGTAATATTAAAAACATTCTGTAGATCAACTAATGGAATTGATAAGATGTGCATTAATCATCACCAATTTGTCAATTTAATACCTAAGAAAATGTTGTTTTTGCTTTTATTTTGTTCCCCATCAAACAGACATGTATCCATCTTGATGCCTTCATCATAAGCTGTCTATAAAGTGTTCCAAAAATAATTATTATAAAAATGGAAAACAAAGTTGGATTCAATACACATTCCTATTTAATTGTGACAACTGTATAATATCAATAATCTCTAATAGCCAACTGCTTTTGTATAAATGTTCTTGATTAATGGAGTCAAATGCTATAATAAAATTGATAAAAGCAATATCACAATATTATTTTTGATAGCTTTTTACATTTTTCTGGCAATAAAGTAATATCTGTATTGCATCTTAATTTTCTTCAAATAACCTGAGTTTTTGGTGAAAGTAATTTTGTTATCGTATTAACAGCACAGCGATATATTCTTATAATTGCTGCAGTTCTGTCTTATTTATTTTTGTAAATTGAGTCAATAGAAATATTCTTATAGTAAAATGGCACCATTTTATCTGCAATCATTTTTTTAGAGTTTATAACACAGGATGCTTTAAGGAAAAAATATCACTGGGTTTGCCTTTAAGTTTTTGTTTCATTTGTTTAAAATATCTTTAAATCTTACTATATATTCTTACATTCTACATTTTTATTTATGTTACATTTATATGTTAATATTAATTTTTTTTAAAAAGGAAAAACGCCGTCAAGCACAACAAGAATTATCAGCAATGGAAGAGGAAATGGCTCGAGCACAAGAACAGATCAAACAACGAAAAGAAGAGCAAGAAGCTAAAACTCATTTTAGCTCAAAAAAGTGAGTACTAGATTTATATATATTATGGATAGGTAATAGTTGAATTACTAAACAAAATTATAACCAATAGTTATAAATGTCACAAAATAGTATTCAAAATGATATCTAAAATATAGTTTCAAAAGTTGCTAACAAAAAATTCTCAAATTCCCAAATAATTTAATGATTCAGCAATATCATGATGAATTATATATTTCAAAAAAATTTGACAAAAGAAAATAATTATGCTGATTGGTATAAGTAACATTTTTCAAATTTCTTTTCTTGTATTTATTTGTATTCTGTGCAGTTCACCCGAATTTTGTTTTCTCATTTTTTTCTCATTATCACTTAGATAACTTCTTAAATCCTAAATCTGATTAAAATTTTATCATTAGTCATATAAACAATTTATACTTTTGTGTATATTTAATTGGAAAAAAGAATGCCAGTTATAGCTTGATCTTTAGTTTATTTTTATGTACACCAAAATATTATTTTTTATTTGAATTTGCTTGATTTTTGTTTTCTTGTCTATTTATTTGTAACTTACAAATAATCACAAATTTAATGAAAATAGCTAAGATATAACTATGGTTTCTATGCAAAATACATACTAATTTATAGTTTTGGTGTCTTTTTTTTTTTTATAAATGTAAATAACTCAGAAGTTGTAGTTTTTTTATTTTAATAATTATTTTTTCACTTATTTTACTGATAATAAAATATAGATAATTTAATATTTAATTAACATAGAGCCAACAACCCCAATGCTTCTTCCTGCTGAAGAAATGGCAATATAATTTACATACATTTAAATATATTTATGACTTATATAGATATTCACTCAGTTATGTATATATCAGTGCTATGAATATGAGAACATATTTCGCCCTCGAATGTGCTAAGCTTCAATAAATATGCATTCGTTAATAGCTTTTCTTAAGATAGCATTTAAGTGCAGATATTTATGAATTAAACTATTACTTATTTATTGGTTTATTTGTTGATTTTGTATTAGTATTTATAGCTTAAGGATAAAAGTTTATGATGAAAAATAAACCAAAGACGAAAGTGCTTTTAATAATGGTATTGCAAGAAAATAATTTGTATTTATTTTCATGCATACCATTTACACCTTTCTTAAACACTTTATCAATACTTTTATTTATATCAAATTAACAGTTTCGACTGTCCTGAAGTCATCATCAGAGCTGTGCTGATGACTGCAGGACAGTCGAAACTTTTAGTTTGATATAAATAAAAGTATTGATAAAGGAGAGATTGTAAAAGACCCAGAAAGAGACCACATGTGAGATGGATGGATGAAATAAGAAAATGTGCAGGGGTGTTGTGGAGAAGAGAAGCTAAAGATCGGAGAAGATAGATTAAACTTGGAGAGACCTTCATCCTGCAGTGGATTGATAATGGTTGATGATGATGATGATTGATAAAGGGTTTAAAAAGGGTGCAAATGGTATGATATGTTAAAGTAGAAACCAATATATAGGAAAAGGAAGAAGAAGTAGAAAATTATATTATTTTCATACATGTATTCTACTATAATATCATTATTATTCTATATTTTTTAACAAATACATTATTTTGGAAATTAACAGTAAGCGATATCTACTTGTTATTTGTTATTATTTTTAATGTTTTAAACCAAATTTTTTATAAATCTTGAAATAAAAAGTGAACAGGAATATTGAATAAGTGAGTGGAACAATTTTTGTATCAATTGGTGTATATTTCAAAATATCGACTATATTTTGTTAGCTGTTAGTTACTAAATGATACTAATAGGAAAAATATTGAAAAATGGCTGAAGTGTTGGAGGGTGGAGTAGATTGATGTCTGTTGATCAAAGTTTGAAGATTTGCTATCTTAATATAAACTGGGCATTCCATTATATATATGTTTGTGGGAGATGATGGTCTGGACCAACTGGTGAGTGCTGGTTCAGCATGAAATACAGATATTGGAGATCATTTATCTTTTTCACATGTGTGTGGTCATGTGTATCAGTTGTATGAGATAGAGTGGATAGCTGAGGGGAGCTTGAAAGTCTGTATTCAAATCCTCTGTAATTACATGCAAATTATCTTCTATTTGGAAGAATTTTTAAAAAACTCATAAATCTAAATAATTTATTATAATTATTATTTCTATTTTATATTAATAGAATGTTCATTGTTGTTATACATCAGTATTCACAGTGCCTCTTCATTTATTTTACCATATTTTTTATCCAGTTGATGACCAGTATAATCTGGCTGAAATATTGGTTCATATATATATATTCAATAAATTATACACAGATGTACCCAGATAATATTTCATTTATATCTGTAGCCTGTAAAAAATCTTCAATTTAATATATATGTTGTAATTATCTAAAGAAAAATTGTGAGATGGCTATATATATAAATTTACATAGCAATATTATTTTTTTCATTTTGATAATCTTTCAAAAAAAAAATCCCACCAACTATCAAATATGCCATGATAGAATTTTTCATCATTGCCATATATGTAACTTTTGGAGTACTAAACCTTATAATTATCATTGTTTTAATCTATTGGCCATATAAGCTTGCAAAACAAATAAAACTAGGTTTATTTTTAGTTTACATCATGATAGATTTTGATAGTAAGTTGTCTTGCTTTAAAGTAGCACTGTTTGTAGATTTATTATTCCTAGAATGACATATTTAAATTCTCTTGTTATATATTTGATAGCAAAATTATTAAAATGAAGAAAAATTCATGTTGTCTTGCTTAAAAGTAATCCAGTTTGAATGAAACTGCAATAACATCTTGGCTGATTTGATATATGCCCTGTAGTTATCATTGTTTTAATTGGTGATTCATATAAAGAGCTTGGTATAAGTGGATTTATTTTTTATTTATATCATAATGGCTTTTGATACTAAAGAGTGTTAAATTAATGTAGTCAATGCTTAGAGGTCTTTCATTTCAAATATTATATATCTGTGAGCATTGTAAAATCAGTTAAATACAACAGTCTTTATTCTTCATAATTCATTGATTCTGAAAAAATAGTGTAGATTTATGACTATTATAGACTAAATTACCATGTGATTATAATTAATAATATTATTGATAATGTAGAACAATAAAAAAATGTGATTTTATTTTTATACATGATTTTATTTTTATACATTGATAAAAATTTATGGTTTATAGTACACCTGGGTCTCGTTTTATGCAGATTATTTTAATGCGATTTTGAAGTTATGTGATTCATGTTTCTTCTTAATATCTTTCATATTTCACTATATTTATTAGAAATCAAGAAATGTAAATTATTAATAACTTATTTTGACTTGAAATACTTTTTTTTTCTTCAAAAATATAATGTTATATTAGCAGCTAACGTGAAAATGGCCTGAAGCTGTATTTAGAATTTTAGCTTCTATGTAAATAATCTGTTTATACTAATGAGTAAATAATAATAATAGATTTATACTTACATATAAAAATATCACAATAAACATTCAAAAAATTTAAACTTTTAAACCGTATTTTGTTATATATAACAGAAATAAATAATCTTTTAGATTTTTAAAATAAAAAATGAAGATTTTATAAACTGAAAATAATTTTTCTAATGATAATGTATAATCTTTTTGTTTTGATTGCGATGTCATTTTTTAAATATAGAAACAGAAAACAATTAACACAGCATAACACTGAAACTGGCACTAGTTGACATCACATCACGAATAAAAATAAAGTGGCTAACAGGTTTTTCTTGGTATAATTGCAGAGAGATTCTTGACTTCATTTAAGGAGAAGCCACAATACATCACATTACATCAAATCTGATTTCTTACCAGTTTACAAACGAACGGTAGCGGTAATGATTAAAATATGTATGAAAAATGTAAAATTAAATACTGTAGTTAATAAAAAAAGTAAAAAAAGTTTGTCTTGTATTAATTTTTTTCAAATATTTGAAATTTTTTATTAGTCATACTTTATTTGTTTATTTTTTTAATGCGAATTTTAAAGTAATTTTTCCTTATTGCTTTGCTTTTATGCGAATTCTGAAAAATACAGATCCTATCTCTCATTTTTCAAGGTAAGTCAAGTCTATTTTTGTGTGATTTTTTTTTAATGCGGGTTTTCTGTGGAACCTATCTACCACTTAAAACGAGACCCAGGTGTGTATATGAATAATAATATTTTATTGTATTATACACATAGGTATTTAAAACCATAAAGTTACAAATTAAATAATGCAAAAGATAAAGTTTATTGTTTTCTTTAATTTAAAAAGAAAAAACACAACTATTTTGCTGTCTACTTTGGGTGGAAGTTGTTAAATTTTTATATATTTTGTATGTATGTAATTTTATTCAACATTTCTATATTTGTTTAAAAATGTGTTTTTACCACATTTTTATTTTACATATCTTCAGAAATAAATATAAAATTTTGTATAAAAATTATGTATATAATATTTAAATATATAGTGTAATATAGAAGGGATTCAAACTCAAGACTTTTAAGCTCTCTACAGCTATACATTCCATCTTATACAACCAATACATATGACCACTACATGTGAAAAAGGTAAATGATCTCCAATATAAGTATTTCATCCTGAACCAGCATTCATCATTTGGTCCAGATCATCTCCTTCATATATATATATATATATAATCAGTGCTCAATTTATATTAAGATAGCAAATCTTCAAACTTTAATGGACATGCTTTAATCTTTTTCACCTTCCAACTCTTCAGCTATTCATATCATTGAAAATCTGATGATGGAATGCTCAAAGCTCTTATTGATGCCAATATTATTGGCGAACCCATGTTGGCTTTAAGTCAATCTGACCCATCAAGTATAGAACCTTAATATGTCCATTTAAACACACAGAATAGGGATGGGCAGAATACAAACTGAATATGGTAGGTAATATTTAAAATTACAAATATATTGTCTATACTGAAGGTAATATAATGTAGAAGGGATTTGAACTTAGACTTTCAAGCTCCCTATACTATGGACTCCCATTTTATACAATTGATACATATGACCACATAATATGATAAAGATAAATGATCTGCAATATACATATTTTGTGCTCAACCAGCATTTATCAGTTGGTCCAGATCATCATCTATGCATATATATAATCAATGCTCAATTTATATTAAGATAGCAAATCTTCATACTTTAATAGACAGGCTTTAATCTTCTCCACCTTCCAATACTTCAGCTGTCATATCATTGAAAATCTAATGATGGAATGCTCAAAGCCCTTATTGATGCCAATAGTATTGTCATACCCATGTTGACTTTAAGTCAATCTGATCCCTCACATATAGGACCTTAATATGTCCATTTAATTATACAGAATAGGGATGGTGAATTCAAATCCCTTCTATATTACATTACATTCAGTATTAACAATATACTTGGTATTTAAATATGACTTATTCAGCCAGTATTCTGCCCAGCTTATTCTGTGTATTTAGATGGACATGTTAAGGTCTTATACATGAGAGGTCAGATTGATTTAAAGTCAACATAGGGACTTTGAGCATTCCATCATCAAATTTTCAATGATATGGATGGCTGAAGAATTGGAGGGTGGAGATGATTGAAGCCTGTCTATTAAAGTATGAAATTTTTCTATCTTAATATAAATTGAGCATTGATTATATGTGTGTAGAAGATGATGATTGGGACCAACTGATGAATAATGGTTCAGCATGAAATATTATATTGGAGATCAGTTACCTTTTTCACATGTATGTGATCATGGGTTTTGATTGTATAAGGTGGAATGGATGGCTGAGCTTGAAAATCTGAGTTTAAATCCCTTCTACAATATATATATATATATATATATATATATATATATATATATATATATATTGTAATGGGGATACATTGTACACAAATATGTAATGGTAAATTTTGACTCAAGTTGGGCAAAGATAATATTTAGGTTAAAAATAGTTAACAAAATTTGAATAAAAATAATTAAATTTATATAAGAATATTAATCAAACCTCTATAATAATAATAATGATGATGATGATTTCTCAGGGTTGTGGATATTAGTAGCATAATGTTTGAATTGTGTTGATAAGAAAATACAAACTAAATAGATTACTAAAAAATAACTTAACAATTTATTAACAATAAATATATGAAATTGTTTCTTTATATACAAAAATATTAGAGATACTAATAAGAGATATTTTAAATATGAGACCTTAGAATTATTATACTGATCTTACCAAGTGAAAAGTTGAAAAATATTAAAACCATGGTTTTCTGAAGATATTCTTTTTTCTATATTTATGAACAAGTTCCATCAGTTTCTCCAAAGATAGTAGTCATCAACCTGATGCACTCGGAATGTTAGATGGGGTATTCACTTGTATTGGTGCATTAGTCGGTAGTTCTGGTAGGTTTTATGGCATGGTGCCCTTCTTTTTTTATGACATGATTAAAGCAAGTTAGACTGGTTTTAGCAACTTTCAGTATTATGTTCTGGATCCATTTGCATCTTTGGATGTTTTATCTAGTGTAGTTGTTGGTTTCTAACCACACATACTAGATAGTCTTCTGTTGGCCAATGTCATGATGTTGTGCCATATTTTAGTATTGACAAATACTTTTAACATTAACATGCTATAGCAATCCAAACTACTGTGGAAAACTTAGCAAGTGGTTTCTCATTTCTGCATGGGATCCACTGCAATGCTGCTCTTTGACTTAAGACTTAGAATAGACTAAACTGTCCAAGTTCTTTGTTACACATATTTATAACACACTTGATGCTGTTCACACTTATTGCTAGATTCAAGATTTTTTTCAAACAACAGATTATCCAAAGACAGTAACAAGATTTGACATCTGTTCTTTGCAAAACTTTTTATTACTCTCATTCGCAATATGTTGTGGAAACTAATCATTTTACAAATATTTTTAATTATGTTAGCATATAAAAAAATCATTACCGATAACTTATTTTTATTAATCTATAATTTTAAATATTTAGATTTGCCATCAAATTTTTTTTAAAGACTGGCAAATTTTTTATTTAAAATTCCTTTTAGGAGGCAAGTCAGAAAGAAGTACAAAATACTTTAAATTTTTGTGGGCTACACAATTCAAAATTATTGCGGGCATCAAGTTCATTGTTCTTTCTTTCTTAACACTTTATTACAAAGTAACTTTCCATTATAAAATATCTAATAATAAGATTAATATTTTTAAACTAATTTATCTTTTAATTTTTTTAACAAGTGTACTAAAGGGATATGTATATTATATCAAGTATGTGCACACACACATATGCAATTTATACATTTAATATTCAATTTATAAGTTTTTTTATTAAATATTTTTTAATTGCGGCTTTGTAATGCAACAAATCTGAACTGCTATCAAGTTTGTTTTGAGTTACAATATATAGCCTATTTTTGCATAAATGGCATAAAAGTGTGCAGTGATTTATACAACGTAGTTGCAAATCACATATGAAATCTGATATGAAGTCTCATCTCTCTGATTGTGATCCATACATAATTAACATTGAACTACAATTAAATTTCTGGTACGTAATTATATATATATGAAGAAATTAACATTGTAGTTGCAAACTTTTTTACCCCCCAGTGATGAAACTTTATTCATCAAAAAAAAAAAAAAAGGTACAAATACAGTTAAATAAGAGGTTTACAAAGAATGGCAAAAATGAAATTCAGGAGCAACATGGTGAAAGGGGAAAGATACACATGAAAAGGGAACGAAATGTGGAAAGGGTGTGTATTACCCATACCCACCTTATTTGTTGATACTAATTGGATTCTGCTTCCTATGATTGAATTTTAGGTCTTGCTTAGTAATCAAGGGATTCAGTTGTATAATCTGAAAGTTTGTTGTTAAACATTGGAATGTTCTTAATAATTATTGCTTGAAAGAGGATGAATAATTTGCAGCTTCAATGTCTCTGTTTAGGTCTAAAACATCATTTCTACTAATTTTGTCTTTGAATTTGTTACTTTTTTGTTCATGAATCACTTTGTTATAATTTTGTGTTGATTTGAAAAAAAAAAAATTATTTTATTTTTGAGGCCCCAATTCACTGGAAGTGGTCTAACAACTTCTGTTTTGATCATCGGAAAAATCTGATTTTTGTGCAGGGAGATAGCTTGAGTCATAATCTATAATGTTCAATTCTAAAATTGAGATCGAATTAAAATTTAAAATAATTTTCCGATCTACACTGTTTAGCCGCATTCGGCAACTTCCGGTTTGACATGACGATGTCGTATCTTTTTTTCCTATGAACAATTTAACACTGGGATTTTTTTTTTCCTTTAGTTTTATGATTAATTTTTGTATCTATAATAATCCCTAGGCCATTTTCTGTCTTCCCTGACTGGTTTGCAGTCATAGAAACTTGTTTCACATTTCTAATATCTGATGCAACCATGAAATTTCTTAAAACCGTCTTTGTTAACATTTTATTTTCCACGTTTTCTATGAACTTTGATGTCCAAATGATTTCTCTGTTTATTCTAACAAGACATTTGGATTTCTAGTGTCTCCATTCCTTTTAGAATAATTTGTTTTGTTTTAACATTGTTTTCCAAGATTTTATGTTGTTGTCATGATTTCTAGAATTATTTAGCCTAGCTTTTACCTATTTCTAATGGTAGACATTTGCATAACTGGATCGATAGAAATGCTCAATTATTGTTGAATGAAAACTGTTCTAAAATGTCTTTTAAAGATGAAAAAACAATAAAACAGGTATTCACTTATATCTTTGTAAACTTTTCTTTTATGAATCCAAAATTGGACTATGACTTTGGTGAATAAAACAGGGAGCTTGTAATAGCGAAAACTGGATTACTAGGCTTTGTATCTCACATTACTATAGAAAAATATGAATATTTAAAAATAAAAGCATTTACAATTATTTATTTATTCAAATATATTTATTTTATTTTTTGAAGTAAAAACTTTTTAGTTCTGTTTGTTTCTTTTTGTTTACGATTGATTTTTGGTTCTTTTATTGAGAAAGTCTAGAATTAATATATAGAAATTTATGCAGAAATATTCCATGATTAACAAGTAATTTTAAATGAAAACAAATGCTCATGAGGAAAGTCAGGGAGATAGGATGATCATAGCAATGTCATTGGTAAAATTCCATTAAAAACAGGAAATAGTTAAATATCGTTGTGTTTTTTTCTTTCCATAATTTTGTCATCAATACTGTTACTTTCAAATTTAAAAGTACTCTACTAAGAACAGTTTTTAGCAGCATTAGTTTTTTTTTTCATTATTATTTAATATTCAAATAACTGATAGTAAAGATTTGATGTTTCAGAAATTGATATTTCAGAATTTCACTTTTATAAATTCTTTTTAAAATCATATAAATAAAGATATAATGAGACAAATGTCCATCAAGATGTATTTTGTGCTCACCAGCATTCATCAGTTGGTCCAGGTCACCATCTCATATATATATATATTACATGAAAAGTATTTATTTATAGTAAATTATTACATTTTGATTTAAAAGTGTCAAACTTACTCCAATCTCACCTTCGACACCATCCATCTCAGATAAATACAGTAATGGTTATCACTTATCATTTACTAAATTAGAGATTATCTCTAGCATGGATATAAATTTTAAACCAGAGTTAAAGATTAATATATGATTTTTTAAATTTAAACATACACAAAGGTTAATAACTCAGTGAGTGTGTATGTTTAAATTTTAAAAAATCAGATACAATAATCTTTAACAGGTTTAAAGTTTATATCCTTGCTAGAAATAATCTCTAGTTTAGTAAATGATTAGTGATAATCATTATTGTATTTATCTGAGATGGATGGTGTCAAAGTTGTGAGTGGATTAAGTTGTAAATCAAAATGTCACTATTTTACTTTTATCAATTAAAAATGGTGTTTGTTTTATATACAATAACCTCAGTAGCAGGAGTGCAGCCCACATTAATCAGATTTGAAGAATAACATGTGTGTCTGTGCACGTATGTATACATGTATATGGTAAAGAAAGAGAACACATTTTGTAAATTAAAGAGCATTTAAAAATTTTTTTAGTTTCACCTATTTTAAAGGATAGAAAATTGAATAGTGAATTTAAATCCAAGAAGAAGAATTAGAAATTAGCAGTATTTTAGAAAGTAGAAATAAAAGAATAAAAATAATAATGCAGACAAACTTTTTTCCCATGTGCTGTTAAAGAAAAACAAGGGAATATTTTTCTCTGGGGTCCAAGATAGTAGAATACCATGCATTGTGGTAGATTTTACAGATAATAAAAAGAAAGTCAACATCATGATACTGGCAATGGTTAATGATGCAGACAGTATGCAGACATTCTTGCAGAGGTCAATTTCATTTCAGTGTTGATTGATGGAATCCAAACAGCAGGCTATATATAGAAGCAGTGTGGCATTGAGCCATTAAGAGAATTTTTGCCTTTCCACTAATTAATATTGTTGATGCCTGTATCTTATAAGCTATAAAATATTTTATTATAGTAATGGATTGGCTGGACAAGAATAAGTAGCACTTCAGACAGAAAACACTGAGTATGTAGCCCAATCCAGTAAATAATGACTCAGTGTTTGAAATTAAATAATATTGCTATGTCATATAGGTCACCAATAAAAGGAAATAACTGGACTACACAGGAAAATTTCCAAATACTTGCATGTATTTTACATGCATTATACTACTATAACTCAAATCTACATATCCAGTGTATGAAGAGAAGGAATATAGCTTCAAGAAAATTTATGAATATGACCAACTGTAGTTATAGAAATGAAAACTGATATCTGAAACCTAGGATGTTAATTTTTTTTTTTTTTACCAGTAAGATATTAAGCTATTCATTCTATAATATTGAAGAGACTTTAAACTTACAAAGATTAAAAGAAATTAATTACGGTGATATGTTATCTTATGTGTTTTCATTTGAATTGTGAGTATAGACTGAAACTGAAAATAATATTAAATGTGGCATTATGTTTCACATCACATATATATGTGTGTAGAATCACTCTAAGAAACTAAATATATGAACTGTTTGTTGAAAATAGATTAAGTATTGTGTGCCCAATTATATATCTATATGTGAAAGTACTAAATGAGAAGTAAATGAAATATATGTATGACATATTTGTTAAAATTAGTTTATTATATACTTGAGATCTACATTTGAAATTATTATTTCAACCAAATTACATAAGTTTTAATGAATAATATTTCTTAGTGTAATTATCATTACACCAATCTCATTCAAAATAGACGTTTCACATCTTTGATTATATGTTTATGATTACATCCCTCCACAAGTTGTTAAGAGCAGATAGAAACCAGTTCCTACTTTGTATGAGAGACGCATAGTGATAATTACACTAAGAAATATTATTTATTATTAGATAATCTCTAATCTAATGAATGATTAATAAAAATTATCAATTTACATACATTTTTATTTTATTAATAAATGGTTATATTGTTTTATTAATCCATTTGTTTGTTTTCCACAATAGATATTGAAAACAATCATGAAACCATCATCAACCCTGTAGTTGAATTTAATTATGTTGACTTGAACCTGGATTTATAAGATTCTCTGATATGTGTGGTGGGGTATTCTTATATTTATAATCTTATCTATATATGCTTGTTAAACATGGAATATCTTATTGTATATATCATGGTTTTTGGGTTCAAACCAGATCTATTGAGGTATTAACTGCTACATAATTAGTTGATTGGGGAATCACCATTACATAATTCATTTACTGTTATAATATATATGATCACTAGATGGAGCTTACCAATAGCTCTAATCAAGCTTTATTTTATAAGTGCCAAAAGAGAAAGAATTCAAAATCTCTATCGGAAAGTCCCTATCTCCAGACCAATTGGTTTCGAGCTTATGGCTCACCTCATTGGAGCACTGGGACTCTAGAAACTAAATCTAAAATACTAACTCAAAAGTCAGCACTTATAAAACACGTTTCTATCAATTTGAAAGCCTGAACTTTTCAGACATGTAAATGTCTTCAAATCCAGTTTTACAAACCAGATAGCTATATGGATCTGAATTCAGCTCAGTTTCATCATATAGTAATAGCCTCTGCAATATAGCATCACAAAAGCTTCAAAGGGACACTTATAATAATTAATAAAACAAGTCATAAATTTTGTAACTTGCTTTTAAGCTTGCATTTAAATGATCATTAGATGGAGCTTACCGATAGCTCTAATCAAGCTTTATTTTATAAGAGCCGAAAGAGAAAGATAGAGATTTTAAATTCTTTTTCTTTCAGCATTTATAAAATAAAGCTTGATTAGAGCTATTGGTAAACTCCATCTAGTGATCATTTAAATGCAAGCTTAAAAGCAAGTTACAAAATTTATGACTTGTTTTATTAATTATATATATATATATATTGGTTAAAAATTAGTGACAGTTTATGGATAATAAAAAGATAGCCAAAATAGTATTTAATTGGGTTACAAGTAAAGGGCAGGCAACAAGATGGGTGAGAAAGGTAATGTGGTATGCAAAAGATTTGGATAAAGAATTTATATCACTATACTTGTACAAAAGGTGGGATGATTGTGTTAGGAGGATTGTTGAGTGTTATAGTGGTAAGGAGTGGGATAGAAGAATAGATGCAATAATAAAGAATAGGGAGTTGGAGAGATGGAGAACTAGCATGGAGAGTAAAACGAGTTTAAATATATATAGAAGTGAACGGAACATTGGGGGTGAGTTAGTTTATGATGATAGTAAGGAAAGTAGTTTATTGTTTAAGGCTCAAATGGGATCTTTAGCAACAAGGGAATGTACACGTAAATGGAAAAATATGGATGATTTAGTCTGCAAGTTGTGTAAGGAAGGCATAGAAAATATTAGGCATCTGTTACTTCAATGTAAATGCTTGGAAGCAGAAAGGGTACAAATAATGAAGTTATGGAAGATTAAATATGAACAAAGTGATTATACAGAAAGTGAGTTATTGGTTTTTAGGCTAGGTTTGGGAAAAGATAAGGGGGATTTAAATATGAAGGTCATGGCATTGACAAAGATTATGTTGTAGAAATAGGATGGAACAGATTATGGGAAAACTTAGGGTGGAGAATGGAAAGAGAAGGTAAAGTGGCTAACAGGTTTCTCTGGGCATAGCTGCTGAGAGATTCCTGACTCCATTTAAGGAGAAGTCACAGTGCTTCACATCAACAGTGTCTGATTAGTTTTTTTTTTTTTTTTTTAAGTTTTGTTGCTATGCTAAAAATGAATATACAGAAGGCTAATCCATGGCTTATGTGGAATGTTGTTGGTAGCAGCTATGTTATAGAAGGATGGTTATAAGAGAAAGTTCACAGAGGCTTGGGTTATTGCAAAAGATCCAAATTTAATCAATAGGAAGGAGTCTTGCATCCCTTTGTCAAAAAAAAATGAACATTGCATTTTTAGCTGCAATAATTTGCATATTCTATAAACTGTCTATTTATCCTACTCCCAGCACTGTTAGTTAATTAATTTTGCACTAAAATTTTGGCAGGAATTTGCCAAAAGTTAATTTGAGTGCTATTAAATGTGAATATATCTATACAGTTATACCTTTTCATAGTGGCTTGACTCAGCTCAAGTTTTTTCAGAGTATAAAGTTTATATACAGTGTGTATAGTATATTTTTAATAAAATGTATTACAGTACAATGGGGATAAATATAAAAAAAATTCATAAAGTGACATTCGTTAAATAAAGGGAAAAAATTATAATTAATGACTCATTTCTTTTGAAATGTATGGTTCATTTCTTTTGAAATGTATGGTTCATTTCAGAATTTGCCTAATTACTTTTCCTTGTTAAATAAATTAAGATTATAAAAATAAGCAGATATGTGCTACTGTCACTTGTGCCCATTATAACCAAGTGGAAACAACTTTAAATCTATGGTTAAATATCTATTAGTGAATATAAGCCATATTTTTTCTCAAATTTTGGACTCCTAAAAGAGGGTGTGACTTAAATTCAAAGCAAACATTTTTTAACATCTTATATCTGTGGATGTGCATGGTATTATGATCATTTCCTGCGTAGAATAGTATGTTAAATCTTTTTTAATCAATATTTTTGGATTAATTTCATAAACAGCTTTAACTCTCTCTCAAAACTGCTACTTGTAATGTTATTTTTCTGATTTTACCAGTATTTTTTTGAGAAAAGTTTACCAAATAACCATTAGGATATTTTTACAACTAACAAATCGATATAACAATGAGGTAAGAGAGTGCCTGTCAAAATTGTGACATTTCCAATGGTTTCATTTTGATTTTGAAAGTGAAAATGAATGTTTTAGAATCTTTTAACATTATTTTGCCAATTTTACTGTTATTTTATTAAGAAAACTCTGTTGAATAACCTTTAGAATAAATTTACAACTAGCATAAGAGTTAGCCTTTTAAGATGCTGGATGCTTGTCTGTTGTTTTTATAGCTTTCTTTTGATTTTTAAAGTGGAAAAATGAATGTTTTAGAATCTTTTAACATTATTTTGCCAATGTTGACAATTCTGATATTTTTGTTTTGAATTTCAGAGTGAAAATGGATATTTTAGAATTTTTTCTTACACAGATTTATTTTTTTCAGAAAATATTTGTAAATGTATAAATTATTTTAGAAAAATGATTCAGATTTTAATAGAAAAATAAATGTATTTTTACATGAAAGCAAATTGACAAAGAAATTATAAAGTTTGGTTGCAATTTAAATGGTCTGAAAATGATGTACCTAATAGAATAGTGAAGATGACAATTGAAATTCTGAAAGTAAAGATATAAAAAGTAAAAGTATCATATATCTGAAAAAGATTCACAATAAATTAGGTAAGTTTATTGTATTTATATTAGTTTCCTATTAAAGTATATATATATGATTTAAATTTGGGAGTTAAATTTTTTTCCCATTTTTTGAGCTTAAAATCCTACTGCAGCTTAAATTTGGAGATGCTTATATTCAAAGTAATGTGAATCTTAAAAACATTGTAGTTGTGTTATAATTGTGTTAGAAGGTCTTAGGTTTCTTTAAAGAATTTAATTAAAAACCTGTCACACAATTTGAAGCTATTACTATAAATAGTGGATGGTTATATATTGATTCTGAAACCACTACAGTCTTAAAAATATTATAATGACTGAAGCTGCCTTTCCCATAATGCAACTGCTGCTATGATTTCTTTGGAATTAAAAAAATATATATGTTGAAGGAAAAAATGTCTGGAGTAAGTATTTAATTGTGATGAAATGGAACTGTGAATGATTGAATATGTACAGTGTACTGTAAATATATGTAAATGTGCTTTATCATTTTATTATTAATATACATAAATAGAGGGATTTGAACTCAGGATTTATTCTCCATGCTATCTCAAGCAACTGATACACATGACCACAAACATGCACAAAAAAAAACCACATGATTCCCAATATACAGTATTTTGTGCAGAACCAGCACTCATCAGTATCTGCTGCTTGAAATAGAGTGGAAGATGAATAGACTGAAAAATCCTGAGTTTCAATCTTATTATTTACATATATAAGAAATATTCAGTAAAGGCAAATTACATACCTGCCTTAGAATTACATATTATTATTATTTAAAATTTTTGTTTAAATTGTAATCTTTGTATACACTTATTGTACATGTAAAGCATGTTATATATGTGCATGTGTTGAAAAGTACTGTACTATACAGTTATAGTACAATAAACAAAACTTACTACATTACACACAAGATTTATTAACAAAATGTGAAGTATTACATGTTGGGGGGGGGGGGCTTGGAACAAAATATAGCATAGAGTTTATGGCATCACTGTATAAGGTATTTAGCATGTTGTATTATTAGTTTTTTGTTTACATTCTTTTTAAAAGCAATCTTGCTTTTAGTGGATCACTGACTATTTTTTAGTATAAGTTCTAATGGTGGTTTCAATTATAACATTATATTTTAAAATGGCAGGTGATAATTATAGTGTCACTTTTTATAAATTTCAATTTTGCATTTAAACTGCAAATATAACTTTTTTTTTAAAGTTAAAAACATATTGAGATTGTGGTATAACTACAAAATATGCACTTGGATAACTATATATAAATTTCTTATATGATAACACAGGAAATGGTTATGATATTTTAATACATACACTTTTTTTTTTTCAAGTTTAAAACTGTGGGGTGATTTATTTTGTGAATTTCTAGTCAGTGAAGATTCTATTCATGTTCAGTTGAATCTTTTATCGCTTGTTCTACAATTACTCAATCATAATCAAGCAAAATCATGTCCAATGCAGCTATGATGAATGAATACCCCCTATATACTATTAACTAATAATAAACTGAAATAAAAGAAATATTGATTAATAATATTAGGATAAATATTTAAATATCATATGATATTAAAATTTATGTAACAAAATATGATTAAAAGCATGAAAACCATTCAAATATACACACAGATGCCCAATCTATGTTAGGCTGTTATTCAAAACTTAAAAAAAAAAAATCTCAAAGTTTTCTGCAGCAGCTTGAAATAATAAATCACTTTTCAAATCTTGTGAAAATTTTTCTCAAGTTGGCTGAAATGTTTAAGAAGTTTGTACTTGTAAATAACTAATATTTTAACATCTGGCAAAAATGTTTTTAAATTTTATCTTTAGTTTCTTTAGAAAAAATATGCCTTTTTTCTAATTTTTCAAAACTATAATTTTTTAGTGTTTTAATTTTTTTAAAATCAGAAAATATTTAAAAGATAAAATACAGCATATAATTAGGTGTAGGTTAAGCATAATTAAAACTAAATAATTATTCTTATCAGCTTTTTGATATTTTGCTTAAATAACTGAAATAATAAGGCAATTGTTTTATCATTAGTTGTAATCTATAATATATATAAATAATTAAAAATAAAAGTTTGCTTAGAATAATTTCTAGGAATTTCATTAACATATAAAAGGAATATAATACATCTTACATATTAAATATTAAAAAAAAATCATTCATTTTATGTAATTAGTATTACATGAAAAAATAACATTTGGAGAGTTGAGGTGTTTGTTTTTGTCTTTGAAGATTCTTGATAGTATTTTTTTAATACTAGAATATTAGTCATTTAGAGCGTTCATATCAGTTTTGGGTTTATTAAATTCAATAGAAGCTAATAGGATAAGGTAATAGTGCAATTATGACTTGTTTCATGACTTTTTAAATTGATGTATCAAAAGGGCTGTGAGCAATTGTAACATTTTCATTAAATAAAAATATGATAGATTTAATATTATAACATGATATGGAAAAAGTTAAAAATAAAAATGATCATGCAGTTGAAATAAATGTAATGCAAAATACAAAGAAAATTAAAAAAAATTATATTAGATATTAGAAAAACTTTCCTTATACATGATTTTAAAATAGATTTCCTAACACGTTATTTTTTTTATAATTTTTAAAATAGTAATAAAAAAAATTCCCAACTGTATATAAAAAAAAACATTTTTAATATATTAATATAATAAAAAGCTTAGTTTAAATATTCAGATGTTCTTAATAAAACAATTTTTCTTTACTAAGAATTGTAATACATTAAAGATCAGCCTTTTCAAAATATTGTTGTGCATGCGCTTTTTACGAGTGTTAATAATAAATGAATACTTTCACTCCCAACATGAGATATAGTATTTAAGAAAGAATAAAATGAATCCACTTATTCTTTCCAACCCAAATGCTTATTTTTTCTTAAATACTATATCTCGTGTTGGGAGTGAAAGTATTCATTTATTATTAACACTCGTAAAAAGCGCATGCACAATAGCTTGAAAAGGCTGATCTTTAATGTATTACAATTTATAAAACAGAGCGCTATAAAAATAAATGCTTATTTACTAAGAATTATAAAAAATATTTAATGATGTTTCATTAAGGTGATCCAAAAAAAGTTATTGTTATATTGTTCTCTTTACTTCAGATAAATTTTTAGATATCAAAATAGGTAAAATTCCTCCAAAGACTTTTGTTGCCTGGTTCATTTTCCAAAATCTCTATCACACCCAATGGTAATTGTGAGTGCAAAATTAAATTAAAACTTAATAGTAGTCAATTAAGGGTCAATCAATATATTTTTGAGTTTGATTTTTAATTTATTAAATATTTTTAGTCCAGATTAAAGAGAGAACATAATACTGAGGGAAAAACTAATGAAAAAAATTAAAAAAGAAATAATATGAGTTCAAAAAATATTATAACCTGTAAAGAGTGTTAATATCAGGTAGAACAATTTATTTGTCACAAATAAGGAGAAGAAATATCAGGAAAAGTGCTTGTTTCCTAAATTAGCAGGACTTCCAAAATCATTCTTAGCATCACAAAGTAAGAAAATTAATTTGTATGAACCCAATAAAATTCAAAAATATAATCCAATCTATTTAAAATTTGGATTTGAATCATCAGATGGTGATGTAGAAAAATCTTTGTGTATGATTTATTTCACAATATTGTTGAATAACTGTATGAGACACTGGAAGTTAGTTTGGCATTTTAAAACATTCACAATGATCAGAAAAATGAAGTAATAATTTTTTTAAAGGAATACTCAAGATTTAAAAGTACAAAAAAAAAAATCCAAAACACATGAAAGCTATTGAAAAACTTATGAAAACTTTTTTGTGTGATTATTCTATTAATTACGAAGTAATTATTATTATTGTTGAAAAATCGTATTTTGCCTGTAGGGATTCAAATTTATAAACTATTCAGAGTTAGTTAAGTCTTTTTACAAAATTCCTGTGGCTAATGATATGATTTTTAAAAAAAATTAATTGTAATGATAAATTTATAATTAAATTTGTATTTCATATCAAGTAAAATAAAAATTTTGCTATCCATCTTGATGAATCTATTGATAATTCAAATGACATTAATTTAGTGGGAGCGGGGATAAATTTGTGTATGATTCTCAACTTTATGAAGATTTTCTGTTTTGTGAAAATCATTTTATGACTACTAAAGATTTTTTTTCTTCAGAAAATGAAATTCATTGACTAAAATGTTTGGCATTTGTACTCATTGGAGTTGTGGCTATGACCATAAAATATTTCAGGATTTATATCAAAAATGGGAAAACTCTGTTAAGATGTCAGTGGCATTCACTGTATTATTCATAGAAATCATTTAGCTTTTTTGGTAAAGTTTTATCAAATGTTTTAATGAAGGTAATTTTATAAAACTCAAGTCATCTGTCCAAGACTTTCATATGGTATGTAAAGAAATGAGTTCAAATTTTGAAACCTTATTCTATCACATTGAAGTAAGGTGGCTATCACAAAAGTTTTCAATAGTTTTAGAACTTAAAAGATGAGCTTCAAGTATTCCTCCTTGGGGAAAAAAAGCTGCTTATTTTTTATAATGGTTTAACTAATTAATTTTTTAAAAAAAAACTAAATAAATTGAATCTTTATCTGCATGACAATAAGAATATTAAACATCAACATTTTTTAAAATAAAAAATAAAAAAAACTTTTCACATGAATGTTTGGTTTGAGCAAGGATATACTGATAGATTTATTTCCTTGCATGATTTTGATTGCCAATAAAAAGATAACTGCAAGTCATATTATGGAATTGATTATTTTTTAAAAAGTATTTTCCAAATTTGATCCAATTAAGAACATAATAGAATAAGAGCATTATTTATAAGAGATTTAATATACAGGCTTGGATTTTAGACTTGAGTCAGGATTTTTTTAAAACTGATATATCAGAATTTTGGATTAAACAATAAAAAGAATGTTTTTCATTATTAGACCAAGCATTAAACATTGTGCTTCCTTTCACAATGAATTATCTATGCAAATCCTTATTTTCATTTACTATTATATATTAAAAGCAACATTAAATCATATTTAGCTGCTGTATCATTAGAAAATAATTGGAAAATTATAATGCTAGATGTAAAACTACATAATTATTGTGTAGCAATATTCAGGCACATTCATCACATTAAATAAATATGTAATTTGGGGCTTGGATTAATCCATCATTTTTTTTTATTTAAATTATTGCTTTTGCCAATTTTTTTTTTATAATACTGTATGAATAAAATAAATAAATAAAATTAAAACATCAGTTTATTTATTACTTGAATATTGGCACCCTCAAAATATTTTATATGAAAATTACATGCTTTCACTATATTGCGTATAGGGAGCCATGAATTAAGATTTTTGTCATCAGAGCAGCATGGCTTGAAAAAGTTTTTAAGAACTACTGGTTTAAGTATTGCATTGCAATGATGAAAATAAGTGAATTTAAAAGGTTTTTTCCCCCCTATGGATTGCAAATAAAATGTTTATTTATATGATCAAATAGCAAAGCAGAGATAAGACCAGATCATATCTACCTGATATGGGTTTGATAATGCAAATATAATTAGCTACTGGGTGGAACTTTCAAATTTGAATGATGGATTTAAAAATGAATGCTACTTACATTACATTTTTATAGCATTTTTTTCAATGTAATTAAATCTTAAATAGTTGATTAAAGCATTGTTGATTCGTCTTCATGGACAAAAGAATCTCTCTCCATATATATACACACATACACAGTAATAAATGCATGATAAATTATTTTACATAATGCACATAAATAATTTAAATTATGATAATGATACAAATGAATGATAATAGCATATTATATTATTTCGCATAAATATTTTTAATTTCTTAAATCATCATCATTATTAACTGAACTTATTTAGAAAGAAAAAGAAAATGTCATGTGATTCTCCAAGTATTGTGAAATCTATCAAATTTGCCTTTTTAATTGTCTTTTTATTTAGTTAGTTTTTTTCTTCAAGCAATGCCATAGTATTATTTAGACAGCATGAATTCAAAATTATAGGATCTTTCATGATTAGAAAAAACTGAAACAATAGTTGAACAATTATTTACTGCAATATTCGTACATTATAAAATGCCTGATGTTTTCTTAATCATTTTTGTATAAGTTCTTCATTGTTCTATATATGAATTATTGCATTTACTTACAATGTTGTAAATGATTTTCATTTTGCTGTTTAGTGCAGTATTTTTAAATTATTGATTAATTTAGAGTATTTTTATTTTGTGGAACATAAAATGAAATATTTTATGCATTGCCAAACATTTATTAAAGAATTGAAATTAATTATTAGTATGAAAGACATAGATATCCATTTTTATTTTTTTTTACTATTTCTGTTCATTTATGTTAGATTTTTTTTTTTTAATTTATTTGGAGTATATCGTATTTGTTTTTATTATTTTCAGCAGAGGTGTGATGTTGATATGATATGATATGATAACTCCTTTATCAAAGTCAGGAATCTCTCAATCAATATGCCCAAGAAAAACCTGTTAGCCATCCTACCTTCCCTTCCTACTCCCCACCCTAAGTTTTTCTCATATGTTGCTCTATCCCATTTCCACAACATCATCTTTGTCCACTTCATGGCCTTTGTATCTATACCTTCCCTTATCTTTTTCCAACCCCAGCATGAAAACCAAGAACCCCTTTCAGTATAATTACTTAATCTATTATTATTCTCCCATTACTTCACTATTTGTACTCTTTCTGCTTGTGAGCATTTACATTCCATTAGAAAATGTGTAACATTTGCCATGCCTTCCTTATATAACATGAAGATTAAAATCCCCCACAGCTCTCCATTTATGTGTATATTCCTTTGTTACTAATGATCCTGTTTGAACCTTACTCAGTAAACTATTTTCCTTACTATTATCATAAATTAGCTTCATCCAATATTCTGTTTACTTCTATATATATTTAAGCTCTGATTGAGTTAAAACTCTTCATACAGTAGTGATATCCAGTGCAAGCCAGGGTAAGCAATGGATGCAACAAAGTTTGTGCATAAAATTCCTATCTAATGCCTACTCATCCAATATCTCCAGTCTAGTTTCTAGCTTGTGGCTTGTGTAAGCATGGGAAATGATGATCATATGATTTTATTTTTCATGATTGTTTTTCAGCAAGCACTTTTATATTTTGTATTTTATCACTTTTATAATGAGCTATTTTTTTGTTATTGCATAGAAAGGACTTTAAATTTGTTAGTATTATCTAATATAAACATATTTGATTCAAAATAAATGAGTCTTTTTTCATGGATGGGTTTAGTAACTTACAGTTTAAACAGCCATTGTATCTGGACAATTTAAAAGTATAGTGATTTTGTTTTGCACTTTACTAATACTCAATTTAGATTGTTCATATAGAAGCAAGTCAATAATATTTTCTAACTACAAGAAAAAGCAACGTCTATATATTTAACATAAATATTAACATTTTCAAAATTATTGGTATACTAAATAGTCTTCATGTTTAGATTGAACAATGTTACATATTTGTACCATTATAAGAAGATCCATAGGCCATCCTTTCTCCAGTTTGTATTTATCATTTAAAATGGCCATAATGTTGTCAATTATAAATTTTAGAAATTCTATTATGAATTTTATTTTAGTTTTATTTCCCTAATTTATTTACATACTTTTGTATTTGAATTTATTGATGAAATTAAAAAATGTAAAATGATTGTGACATTATGGTTCTTTATTGATCATCTTGATTTTAGAAATATTATAGAAGAGCTTTGCAAATAAATACTATAGTAAATCTAAAAAGAGTTTAAATTCATTGCAAAAAATATTTGATGTATATAGTATATCATTTTGTTTCACCAAATATATATAAATTAGTGATATTTTTTAAAATAATATATTTTTTATTTATAAGTGAATTAGGTAGGATATTGTATAGGTAAATGGTTATGGGAATAACACTTATTTTACAATCTTTTACTGAGGCTATAACCTCGATAATATGCGTATAAAATGTGATAGTAGGGACCTACACACATATTATCAAGGTTATAGCCTCAGTAAATATTACTACGTAATCAATGTGCGTTTAATAAATTTATATTTACAATCTTTTGAAAATTAACATTTAATAATTGTTCAACTTGGTTATTCAATTTTTTTTTGGTCATGAAAGATTTTGTAATTTTTAATTCAATTTTTAGTTTAAATAATGTTATAATATTACAAGAAGAAAAAAAAATCATAAAAATGAAAAATTAAATAGACAATTCTGATTAATAGATTTAGAAATTCCTTAATAAAAAGCCAATATATTAATCCTGAAATACACAATACTTGGAAAATTGTGTGACATCTTCTATCTAAATAAATTCAGTCAAAAATAATATAGATTTAAGTAATTAAAAGTATTTATGTATATAATACTAATAGTAACAATCTAGCTTCATAATATGAAGAAAATATCGGATTAATAAAGGGAGAAAATTTGTATATTGAAACAATATGGAGTCTTAGAAAAATACTTAAGGGCATGATAATGTTAAAAAAAATAATTGATGGAGAAATTGATTTTAGTGAATATATATCTAAGAATTAAAAATGCATATTCATTGGTTAAGAAAAGCACATATTTAATATTGAAAAAGTAGTAATTCACTTTTAAACAAACTAATTAATAGACTGCAAAAACGTATATTCAAAAATTTATTAATAGAGATATTTTTTGTATTTGTTTTATTACTAATATCAAAAAAGAATTGAACTGTAATCGAAAATAATTCATTAGATATGTATATAATCTGTTTTTGTTTACAACAGATAACTTTGTAATTATTAATATTTTGATATTAACTTGTGTATTTCTGTTAAAGTGGAAGTATTGAAATGAACACAATAAATATTAAATTGAATAATAATAATTTATTTATTTATACCATTATCATAATTTAAATTATTTATCTATACTGTGTATTAAATGGCTGTTTTAATTGTTTAAATGTATTTTCTAATGTTCAATACTTAAATTTGTTTATAATTAAATATTTAAAATTGTATCAAATAAAGTGTAATAACTTACAAAATCATCTTTTATATATATTTTCATTTTCAATAATTATTTATCCCATATAAAAGAAAAGTGTATCTGAATTTAATACAGTTTTTTTCTGATTCATACTTTTTCTTCTGCATATCACTTAGCAGTGTTTTTTTATTTCATCTACTTTTCTTACACATTATTTTCTATACACTTCATAATCTCTTTATTTAGTTTGTGATCTTATTTGTCTATCAGAAGTTATTTATTGTAGCAAACAAATCCAACCCAGCTTCATTTTAGCTTTTTAATTTTTTTTAATTATGTCAGATGATACTTGTTGGTTCTTTTAGATCTGATTTCATTCTCATTCTTTTTATTAATCAACATTATTTTTTTTTGTTTGATCTATACTCTGAAATCTCTATATAACTTTTCTATTAATTTTCCAAGTGCCTTAACATTAAATACTGTTAGAATATTTTATTAATGAAAATGTGGTTTTTAATTGCATAGGGATATTTCCTTGAACTATCATATCTATTGAAAGCACCCTGGGTTTTATTCTGTGCATAATTTTGTCAATTGTTTCCATTTATATTATTAATTTGTTCACAGTATATACATTAGAATTTTTTTAATAATTCATTTATATCTGTTTTCATTTTATTTTTAATAATGAGGAAAATAAGTCCTTTGTCCCATTTTATTACTTTCATCTGTTAGACTTTATAACATTTTTGCAATTCTTTATCACAAAATTTATGAAACTGAGCACCCAAAGATTTGAATAATCACTTTAGCAACAAAATACTTTCAAAAACACTGCTATAAAATGCTTTGTGATGTTCTGCCATGTACAAGTTATTGATATTAATTTTCTTAGTGCACCATGTAATCTATGACATTTTTGTGAGTTTTATCAAAATTTGACCGCATGCTAGATCTATGTTATGATATTTCAAAGCTTTAGTTACAAAACAAAAAGCATATGATTTCAATGCAATATATTAATTACAATTATGTTTAATATATAGATGTGGTAAATTGTCATGAAACACTTTTTGAATTCAATCTTGTGAGTAGGGAGGAAGGAGATTGATTTTCTGCAGATGACTTGTAATGATTTAAGTTCCTAATATCTTAACTTTTCCCCCTGTTTTAAATATCATTATCATTATTGCATTCATCTTGTTTCTAGCTTGTGACTTTCATCAATGAGGAAACTTGGATCTGAGACATCTAGAATATCCTTTCAACAGTAACCAAACTTCATGTTTATAAAAGCCACATATTAAAATTGCGATTTATTCAAAATCCATAATTAAATTTTTGAAGTATTTAACAGAATTAAATATTTGATTGTAGTTTTTCAATAAGTTTGAACAATGTATTATATTTCCAGGAAACAGTAAAATAAAATCATCAAAGTTGATGATGTAAACCATTATTAAAAAAATTGCTACTACAAAGGCATAAAGCAAGTATGGTTGCAAAATAAAATGTAAATACACCTTACTAATATAAATTATATCATGATTTTATTTCAAAAGATTTGTGAGAATACATTTATTATCTAGAGAGCCATATATGACTCATGAATCACAGTTCAACCATGGTGGATTTAAACATTTGATGTTTTACTTTGTCAACATTTCCTTTACTTTTTCATTTTCTTTTTTTTTTCAAGAAATATCTGTAATAAATGTCACTGGAATTTTTTTGTTGTTAATAAATATTTATTAAAATCATAAATTATCCTCAGAAATCTTGAGGCTCAAGTTAACCCCTCCCCTCCAAAAAAAGATTTTAAAATGTTGGTAGCACAGTAGACCAAATCTAAATAATTAATAGTTCTTGAGTGAATAATAAGAATTTACTGCAAGTAACATTAGTAGACAAATGTAACTTCATAGTAAACAGTACAAAAGAAAGCCATCATATTGAAGTCATATCATATGTACTCATTTTGTAAAAACATGATAGTTTAAAGTATAAGAAGAGACCAAATGCAATATCCAGTAAATATAGGTACATGTCTAGTAGACAGTTCAAATTTTTTCCAGAGATTGTAATTTAAATGATATTTCTTCATATGATTGAGAGATTTTATAAAGTGACTAAGGCTCTTTTTAGCAATGAACTAAAGTTATTAATTTAGGAGTAATATTATTAATCAATGAAAAAAATTAGCAGAAAAGGATATTAATCTGGCTAAAGTGAGTTTGTCATCAATAAAAGTTTTTTTCTCTCTCTTTTTGTACAGCACAGCTAGAATGAGTTATTGTTCAATTGTGAATAATATAGTTTTTAGAACGATTTTCACAATTTCATTATATGTATGATGTGTTCTTCCCAAAAGCAATTAGAGTAACTAGGCAATAGAATACTTTAATCATTTGAAACATTTGACCATCATCTATATGTTTGCTACTATTTTAATTAAGTCCATTCTAACATCTTCACTTAAAGTTGTTTCATACACTTTATTATGTCATAATGAAACCACTACCTTATAGAAAGTGTGTTGGCTTATGTAAGTATAGAACTATTACATATTAAAAAATAAAATATATTATGGTAAAGTGTGGCATTTATGGGTTTTTTATCACAAATTCTAGATATAAACGCTATTTAAATATTATACATACAATACATAATATATACTAATTTTATAAAGTTTAGGAAATCACCAGAAGTACATATGATTAATCTTCAACAAGAAAAATAACAGTCAGTATAACTACATGGCTCAGGTGTTAAGTATGTATTTATTAAAAAACACCATTATACTTATATTATTTAAAAATAATGTATTTGTAGTGAATAACTATTAATCAAAATGCTACTTATTTGGACTCATGTTTTTGGAGTTTTGTATCATTAATAGTGATTTCAAGAGATTTTAAAAATGAAGATATGAAATAAAATAATTCACTGTAATATATATATAATTTAATTCTATTTTTAAAATTTTAGGTTTTGAAGTTATAAAATGATTTTAATTAGAATCATTTTCTTATTTTTATAAAACTACTTGTTTAAAAAAATATTGAATTATTATATATACTTAAAATTTTAACCAGTTATAATCGAAAATCCTCACACTATTTTATAATAGTTATTCCAAAAAAGACACACTTACATTTTATAATTAAATTTAGTCAGATATTTATATTCAAAATTGATTAATGGATATTTTAATAATATCCAAATTAATATTAAAATAATTAATTACAACTGTTTGAGGAGTGAAATTTGCAACATAAATTTTTCCACTTGTAAAATGGATAAAACTGCTTTAATTTTAATTTTTATATGGAAAAAAAAAATCTTGGTTTCATATTAAAACAAAAAATATTAGCTTTGTACTAAATTAATAATAAGAAGCAATAATTTTTTGTTTAGTTTACCTATATTTTTATTACTCAATAATATCAGAGTTGACCATTTTCAATGTGTTAGAGGGCTTGCGTATATATAACAGCATATTAGAATAATGGAGAATAGTGATCAAATAGTATCATAAATAAAATTTGTTATTAAGGGAATTGGGTTTTGATTTTTTTCAAACACAAGAGCATATAGCAACAAAAAATGGGCCAAAAGTTATTTTGCCACAATAGTTTATTGTCACAATTAATTAAACATTTATAAAGACAATTTTAAAAACTATAATATCATTGCTAAGTATTTATTAATCCATTCCACATATTTTCTGTATATATATTGCTGTGATCAGTTACTATGTATGGGAGTGCAGGTTGTGTGGGGCACAAAATTGCCCTTCATCAATTGGGGTGCCAAATCAATAGTGATAATTAATAAAATTTATATATCAATGAAAATGCTTAGATTTATGAATCACTCCATTGTTGGAAACAGTTTCCAATTGTAAATATTTTTTATTTAAATACAAGAGGATTACTTTTTTTACTCACACTTTTGATAATTATTTGAAATATAAAACAGGAAAAATTCTCCATACAGTAATGCCACTCAGTGCCAACCAGAGTAATTAATGGATGCTAGAAGGCTTGTGCATAAAATCCCCATATGATCCAAATGACTATATAAGCTATTGAGCTTAGATTGAAAATATTATTGTGTTTTCAATTTTATTCTCATAGTTTTGTAGTTAAGTAGAGATAAAAGGTGGCTGCTGGAGGGTTGCATTAGATCCTAAGATCTAAGTGCAGTGATCTCAGATCCAAAGCTCCTCACTGACAAAGGCCACAAGCCAGAAACTAGTCTGGTGATATTCGATGAGTAGGCACTAGATGGGGATTTTATGCACAAGCCTTCTGGCATCCATTGATTACTCTGGTTGGCACTACTGTATGGAGAGTTTTGCTTGTTTTAATAACAGTTGTGTGGTAGCATAAGAAATAGTGATCATGTGATATTTGAAATATACTAAATATTTTATTGTCTACCATTGCACTAAACTGAACTGACTTAGCACCATTTTGCTGCAGTAATTAATAAATTTTATATGTAAATGTTTAAATTTCTGCATTATCTTTATTTAAAACATTACCTCAATAGTTATGCATAGTAAGTAATTTAGTTTATCAAACATATTTTGTAAGTTTTCTGTCATGTGCTTATATGGTAAAAGAGTTAGAGTTGATTATCAGAAGGCTAAACATGTGGTTTAGGGGTCAAATTCAATGAGAGGTTGGGTTTTATAACAGCAATATCACCTTTGTATTGTTTTAATACTAATATTTTTTTTTACATGTTTTATTAATCTGCTTGTATTGAATTTATACTGTAGTGGAATTTGCTATTTAGCTAAAATTCATAGTAGATCCATAAAATTATCCAAATATATGATTGTCCAAATCCATGGAAAACAGTTTGTAAAAAAAATTGTTTAAAAAGACATTATTGTGCACATTTCATTAAAATCATATTGTTTAATGTCCCTCTGTTGATTGTAACAAACAGCTATACAATTTCATTTGTTACCACTTGATTGGAAAATACCTACAAAATTCTCTATCTATTCTAGCAGAAGAGACCAATTATTTGATTTTTAAAAGGGTAAGGTGTTGTATATCTGTTTATTCTTAACTTCCATTAATCAAAAGTTATAATCACTGGGATCTCTCTTTTTCTTTCTAATAACAATTCTTTGTATTTTCTTAATTTTTTTTTATTTGTATATAATTATTAGTATATCTTTGATCATATCTTGACTATGTAATAAATTGGCTATTTCTAGACCACTATTTTAAAGAACAACTTGAAGAATTCTTCATTTTTATTAATATATTTATTTCTATATGCTCATTAGTTTTTAAACCTTTCCAGAGAAAATTCTCCCAAACCCATTCTTTTTCATTTCTTACTAAGTCTAATTTATCTTTCTTTATTACATTTTCAAATACTTTCTAAACTTTAACTTTTTTACTTCTTGTGTATTTGAGATTACAGTCTTAATATTTTTATTTATTGTTTTTTTTTCCTTTTAAATACTTTATTAAGTTCTCCATTTTTAAATATTTATTTTTCATATAACTATTATCATTTCATAACCATTTTATCCTTAAAACCAGAAATTCTTTTTCTCTTTTTTTACTAGTTTTTTTTTTTTTTTCTTACTAAAAGTATTATCATAAAGTGAATCTATTAAAAGTTTACCTCCTTCAAGATTGGAGCAATCTTTATGTTTTAAATATTTATATATATTATAACGGTCAGGGTGTGGAAGATCAAAGGAGTCTTACTGTATCTGCACTACAGCATGCCAGTAGGTTACTATTTATAGAGTAGGCAGATACACGCTGTGAAGATCCAATTTTTACATAGATATTTTACCATGGCCTTCAGCCCTTGCCACTAGCTCATGGAGTAGCAGAGGTTTAAAACATATTTATTAAAATATATATTTTAATAAAGATTAAAAAGAATAAACTAGATCACTGCCAGTACTAATAGCACAACAGAATTTATTAACGCACATTTAAAATTGAGGAATAAAATTTATATTTAGATTTTAACATTAATTTTTAAATTTAAATTACTATTTTAAATAGTCCGCACAGATGGACATTTTAATAATATTTTACTTTAGCATGTTGAATATAGATAGCCTACATAGATTCCACTGTTAATAACTTTCAAAACAAATCATTCAATCTCGGACTAAAGGTTCACAGCCAAACCAACATCTGCTTCCAGATATATAGTCACAACCAATGCAATATGAAGATACTAGCATAAAACCACGCTGATAGGAATGTGAATCTGACAGCATGATATTATTTGAAGGACATGATCCTCGTCCAATACAGGAATGTGCGTCTGTCTGGCGAAGGAATCATGTATATAAATTAATTAAAGAAGAGTGCTATGTATGGGGGAGAGTGATCTATCTGCCGACTTATAATCCCTGTCCATAGAGCTAGAAGGGGTCAATGGTGCAGGAAATATGTCTGCATCCATTTCAACAGTATGACTACATCTTTGGGTCATGCATTCAGTTGGACACATTGCCCTGTATGCTAAACATGCTTCACATTACATTGATACAAACACCCATATATCCCTCCACCAGCATTGACCTAACTACGAGACAAATAGCCCGAAATTAAAACCCCTTAAACTAACATAATTTAACGAATCTATATAGCTATCCACACCCAACAAATTTAATACATTTTAGTTAACAGATAGAAATAAATGACCTAGTTAGATACAAACATAAATAAATAATAAAAAAATGGAAATGATTGAAATAGCAAACTTATATAAAAATAAATATTTATAATTGATTTAGAGTTCTATTCTTGGTCAGATAAAAGTCCATTTTACTTTTTTTTGGATTGATTACTTATTGAAGTTCTACTGTAATTATTTAAAAGAAAGTTCAATTGGTAAAAGTTTATACTTTACGGATTCTACAGATTTAGAGGTCCATTTTCATGATCACTTACGTAGTTTGTTTGTTCTTTTTTTTTAAAAAAAAATGAAGCTGGTACTTGCCATTCCTTTTGGCCCATAACTGTCATAGGGAGGTCTTGGCTGGTTGTCAAGAAATTAAATCTATTGCAGACTTCTACATTGTGAAGCCTGCAATACAGCTATAGTTCATATGTAGATTCAAAGTCAGCTCTCCGACAACCATAATAATAATAATCTTTTGGCTTTTATATTTTTATTAGCCTCTTATCAGCAAATCTTTGGATTCAACGAGCAAGATGTCACTAATCCTCTTGTGTTTCATTTATGGTTCGTGCTGTGGTTTCATGCTTGCATTGGTTATTTAATTTCTTTTTATTCTCTTATCTGACCATTTAATTATTCGAGTGCCCCAAGGGCTAGTGTGCTTTAGAACAATCATTTCATTAATAAAACAATCAATTCCATTTTCTAAGATTATAGAAATCAACATTATTTCTATTTTCAAAATATCAATCTTTATATTTTTACTTTTTAAAAAAAAAAAAACTTTCCAATACCCTTTTCTTAAAATAGTTTATATTTTCCATCAGCGAGACAATATATACGTTAAATATAACTTTCAATTTTCAGTTTTTAAGTTAAGTTTTTTCTTTTTAATAAATCAATTTTTATTTGCGAACTTAAGTTTTTATTCTAATTTTAAATTAACGTAACGAATATATAAAACTTACAAAAATTTTTAAATGATTACATTCATAACTATAAGAGAGCAAATTAATGATATATACTTATACAAATTACTAATTTAAATTATAAGTTTTACTTTTAAAACTATCAAATATTTAGATATTACTATAAATGTATTATGTGTAAATGTTACCAGCCAGTTTGTCATTAAATAAATAGTGATGAAAAAGGTAGAAATCAATTATATAGAGTAGTTTTTTTTAATCAATATTTTTTTACATGATTTCTCTCTCTTCTTTGTTTTCTATAATTCTTACTCATCATTTTAATTTTTTGTTATTTTTTTTTCCTTTCTAGTAGACGTTTTTTTGTTATTTTTAATATAATAATACAAAAAGTGACTGTAACATTTTGACTATGTACTTACACGTGTATATGAAAATACCTACAACGACTGTTTATATATAATTAACCTATTCATTCAGTATACTGAATAAATACTATAGAAAAGGGGGGGGATTTGAACTTAGAATTTTAAGTCTATATTCATTCCCCATACCATCTCAAACAACCGATACATCTGACCATACACATGTGAAAGAGATAAATGATCCCCAATATACATATTTCGAACACTGATTGTATATATGTTTGAGAGATTATGGTCTCTCTTTAGACATAGCCTTTCTTAAAAACTATTATTAAATTGGAACAGAAAAAATTGTATACTCGTAAATACAACAGTATAAGTAAATTTTGTGGCATGTATTTGGAGATAAAAATATTTTATGTTAGTGTATTATATAGACAACCGATCACATTAGTTTCTATATATATATATATGAATATACTATTCATAAATTGCATTTTATGAATTTAAATTTCTTAGGTGATAAGTTTTGAATTATTTCACCGCGGAAGAAAGTTCTAATTGAGAAACTATTTAAAATTTTTCTCACTTATATTTAGTACATCCAAAATAACTGATTAATCTTATTATTCATGTGTGTGTTTTATAATATGCAAAAAACAACAACAACACATATACAATATTTATATCCATGTACAAACCACTCATCATGTAATATTTAGTATGATCTGTGTGAATAAATATTTTAATTTATTTAATGGAATTACATTTATCCATTTTTTATATACATATACCATATTCTGAAAACAAAAACAGTCAACACTTAGACAATCCCAATATCAATAACAATCTCTAATTTCTAACTGTTGTCGAGGCAACCTCCTTTCAACAATATTAATACCATATTATATACAACCGATTGACATGACCGCACACATGTAAAAAAGTCTGTGTTCAAATCCCCTATAATTACATCTAAATTCCAAGTACATAAATTATACTACTATTCAAATATAACATTATTTAAATATTGTACATTTTTTAAATAATTGTTACAATAGGGTCTGGTAGTTATAAATTTACTATGGTTTAGGGTTGCTATTGTATTGTTCACCTTGCTTTTATCACCGTATTTTACTTTCAAGGTCACAAAGACAAATATCTTAATTGCCACTACTGTATATATCATCGTAACCACAGCTGAGTAAATAGGGTAGATAGTTGACTTATGTAGACTTTCATTCCTATTTGCAAAATGTTTACGTATTAAGTGTTTTTGTTCTATTTTTACCCAGCTATAAATCAAATAATTTATTCTCATTAGAATGATCATTACTGCTGTCAAATAATACTGAGTCAGAATTGACAAATAGCTGTAGAAACCTACTAACATTTTTAATCATCACGTGGTTGACTTATTAAAACTGTGACTTTTGTTTTAACACTTTATTAAGTAGAAGTTATGTTAACCTATAAACTTTTAAAAGACGATAATATATGTGTGTAATATATTTTATACATATAATCTTCATATCTAGTGAATATACTTTTCAGCAGATTTTTATTACTATTTTTTTAAATCTATAAATTATCTTTTGCATTTAATGAACAGTACGTATGTGTATATATAATACTGCTTGACGACTATAATTTCTTGATGATGATTGATTCAATGTCTGACTTATATGACTGTATTATGGATAATAGTCATTAATTAATTAATGATAGATCTTTTAGATTATTCTTACCATTTAATTTTTGAATTGCAAATCTTATTGATACATATGTATATTCATATGCTTTTTATTCACATATATAGATGTGTAAACATAAGATCATTATATGTTTATTTGCCAGTAAGCTATTAGATTATATTACCTCTTTGTCCACTTTCACTTTGGATTTTTCGCGCAAAAAAAGAATTCATAATGTCTAGTTTTATTTATTTATTGAAAATTCCATTAAGTATGTCAGTTCTGTCTTCTTATCCAAATTTACCCACACTACTTTTATCTTTTAATCGTTTTCTAAATTTATCAATAAAATGCTCACATTTCAATTTTAAATATTGTTTAAACAAAAGCATTCTATGTGTCTATAAATCTGATTTCATTATGTGTATTTGGTATATTCTATTCATTAAATAACTAATTTTTTATCTCAACATGACACACAATCAATATCCACAATATTATTATCCCATTTCTTATGTATAATGAGTTGCACTGCGCTCTATTTGTGTTTCCAATATTTATGCTTTTATAATAAAGTACTTGTTCATTTTTTATATTAATGATGTCTTCTCTCTTTTTTTTTTTTCAATATTTGAAGTTTTTATTTACATAAAAGTGATCTATAACGTTTGTTATCCAAATAGAAAGTTATCATCAAATGTCACTTTGGATCTATAATCATTGGGTTGTAATGCGCTCTGCCTCCAGTGCTCCAACTGCTAGTTTGGCTGACAATTTTCAGGATATGAATGCCATAATTTATTGTTAGCTGTTATATTTTAATAATAAAAATATTTGACTATGAGTATAATGTATATACTGAACTTTAGATGTAATTAGAGAAGAGGGTCAAGAAGATTGAAACCTGTCCATTAAAGTTTGAAGATTTGGTATCTTAATATAAACTGAGCACTGATTACATATATGTATAGGAGATGATAATTTGGACTAACTGATGAGTGCTAGTTTAGGATGAAACACATTTATTGGAACTAATTTATCTTTTTTGCATGTATGTGGACATATATATCAATTATATAAGATGAGGTGGATAGCTGAAGAGAGCTTGAAAGTCTGTCTTTGAATTTCCTCTAATAATAAAAATGTTTTTTGCATATTTGGAACTTTGAATATAAAACAAAAAATTTTCACAAGATTGAATAGGGTATAAATAAGACTCATATATCTGAAAAATAAAAAACAAAAATTAGAAAGCTTTTATTACTAAATTGTAGAATTTTATGATTGTTTGAATCAGTCCTACATTTTTAATAATCTTATTCAAAAATGTTTCTTTGAAAAAGCACAAAACATCTTTTTTTTATTATTATTAATGTCAGATTGAAATCAGATTGATACCAGAGAGGTTTTTTTTAAAAAAAAGAATAATAACCATATTACAGAATAATATTAATATATAGATTAACAACTTTTCATTTTTTTTTTTTTTTGGATTTGCTTTTTTTGAATTATAAATTGCTCTACTAATTCATAAAACAAACATAAAAACAAATATTCATAATTAATTTTTTAAAATATTTTCTTGTTTTTATATTATGCTATTTACTTAATTATATTAAAAGGTAATATGGCTGCAGAAAGGAGTTTGCTATTAACTAATATGAACCATACTACCACAAAACATAATAAAAATGTTTAATGCAAGAAATGAAAATAAGAAAAAAAAATACTTATGGCCATGTTTATTTTTTTATTATTATAACAATATAAAAATATTTTTTTTTAATGTAACATACTAAATTTTGCAAATGTCTATTGAGAAGATATTAAATGTAGTGTTTATATTTAACATTTGTTTCCAAAACTGTGTTGCTTTAAAGATATAGAATTGTGTAATGAGAGGATAGATAATATATTATTGATTTGTTTCATAGTATTTTTAAATCTAGAATTTTTTTTAGAAACAAATCAATATTTATGTTCAGTGAGTGTCATACTTAAACTCACTGAAATAATTATGTTTTTAAATGCTTTTACTGAAGTTGAAAAATCAATTTGTTTGTTTGTTTGTTAACTCACAAGAAAGCAATATAAAGATTTTTTCCTTTCTATTTAGTAACATTTTTTACCATTTTAAAATTGATGTTTAATATATTCAAGTTCAGTATAATTTGTTGAAATTTTATGCATTTAAAAAATAATTAAAATGAAAAGTGATAGAACACATTAATTTTTTTAATAGATCACTTAATTTCTTAGATAGAAAAAATGAGAGGGGGGTAAATAATGCTCACTATCAATTTTATTTGCTAAGGTTTAAATAATAAGAGAGTTGTTTATAATATAGTGAAAGTCAGCTTTGTTAATTTTCCTTTTCACCTACTATATACTATAGTAGTATTTCTATATGTGTTTCTATCACCAAATTCTCATATATACGGTTAATATTGTATCCAAATCAGGCTGGATTTAAGTATAAAGGTATTAGTTATGTATGTGTGCATATATTTTAAGCCTACAAGATAAAATGTGTATCTGTATATGTAAAAACCCATATATACACATGCATATATTTCTACAAGTAAATTAATGAAAACTGCATTGTATGTGTAATGAGAGACTACATATATGCAGGAAAGAATAATGTTAACAGATTTAAAAACATTATAAATTTATTTATTTAAAACATTTATTCTAAAGAAAATTAATATTTGAAATTATTGTATATTTCTGCATATATTGCTAAATTATATAATCAAGTTACATATATAACCAGATGTTTTTCCGTTCAGATTTGTTTTCGAAAAATTGGTATTGTAAAATTCCATTTATAGATTTGTTTTCGAAAAATTGGTATTATAAAATTTAATCTTTCTCGCTTTAATGTGACCTAATTACCAAACCAAAAGTAACACTAACTGGTAGGATAAATTATCCTGCGTAATTAAAAAGAAATAGTGAATGACTGGATGTAAAACTCACTATAAGAAATCAAAACAAAGTAATTATACGATTCTAGGAATTCAGCGAGAAAATTATCAAAACAAAGCTAGAAAATTACTATAACTGAGAAGAGGGGGGGTAAGCTGAATATATAAGCTTCTGCGGCCATTTTTGAAATTATTCAGACATTATTTTCATTCAACCACTGGTGTTTAAAATTGTTAATGAAGATGCAGGTTGAGTAGAAGGCATTTTCTCTTGTCCTTCGGACCCAGGAGTCTACCGATGCAGGGAGCAGTGCAGGAAAAGCCGTAGAAAGCAAATGCCCATCTCCAATCCTCAACATGAAACAAGTGCAAGCTACAGAGAAGAGAGCCTGGTAAAAACTTTCCTCTACTTAAAGATTAATAACTCGGATAAAATGTGATAATTCCTAAAGCTAGTTAAATTTAAACTCTATGGCCATAGCAATAATGTAAATTTAAATCCACTACTAAATGTAATTTTGATTTCTTTATTTTCTTTAAATCCACTACTAAATGTAATTTTGATTTATTTTGTTTTCACCTTAAAATCTTGCCTGATTTGCATTTAATTTAATATTTGATTTGGTTTAATAACTAATTTGAGTTAATATCATATTTATTGAGTTATGTAATTATTGATTTATGTGTTGGTTTGCTAAGTTATCTCCGATTGATCTAGTTCAACGTATTTACCGTTTTCTGATTTATTTAGTTGTGTCTTGCTTAAAGTGATTGATTGTAAATTAATTATTATAAATTTCATTATGTATAATTAATAACCTTCAAACAGATACGCTTTAAAAATGCTTAAGCATATCTGTTTGAAGGTTTTTAGCTTTCACGTTATTATATATTATCTGTTTACGCTTAAATTTAATATAGTTACGTATAATTTTAAATGTTTTATTCTAAATTGTGTCTAATTTTAACTGCTTCATTCTAAAATGATAATTAAGTTTCTAGATTATTTTATACGTATTTTAACTTAATGATATGTGCTTTTACATATTTTAAAATAATAATATTTGCCTTAATTAATTCGTGTACACAACTTAAATTTGTCTTGAACTGGGTCAATCAGATATAAAATAATTGCATTGCAAGTCCATTCTAAAATATGCTAAAACAGAGTCAAATTTTAGATATCTGTTCATTAAACTTACATTCTTAGTAAACCTATGCCGTTTTATGATTTTCCATTGCTTAGTAGTTGTGTTATATTTGTTCGAACGGGATTTTACTATTGACTAAAGGCTTAGTGAGGAGCAACCACATTTTCACACCTAGAGAATAGTAGAGTCTAGGATGCAAAAGAAAACAGTTTCGAAAGGGGTAAAATATCTTGTTTTAAGACATAATTAAAAAGCTTACAGCTGTTTTAAAATAGATTCGCTTTCGAGATATTTAACTAATGTTTAGCCAGAGTGGTTGAATACAGCATAGAGCTATAACTTTATATTAATGCCCAATAATATGTTGTACTTCCTTCCAGAGTTATAAATTGCTATATAGATAGCTTTATAAATTAGATTCCTAGTTTTTCCTTAATAGCATAATTATACATGCTACCTAATAAACTGATATACGGTAGTTTCATGAAGGAAACTAGTGTTAGCGTCATTAAATTTTAATTATATAATGTGGTCAGCGATGCGAGTGTGTTTTTAAATGCTACAGTGTATATATATATTTGTTGCTGTATTTTTAGCGGTTGTATGTTTAAGGCTACACCGTTACTCTCTTAGTTTGGACAACTATCTCTTCAGGTGGAGGTTGGATGTCCCACCCGATTCTGCATCCTTATAAATAGAGCATGAGACTCCCATAATTTAATTAGTTGTTCGATCGCCGGACTAAAGGTCATTTATTTACACAGCAATGAATACGGTGAAAAAGAGAACCGTTACTTGGTAAAAATCTCATAAAAAGGCACTCTCGAGACGCAAGGGCTATATCAGACTTTATATTTTCTATACGCCATGGTATCTGAAGTCTGACTGCCAATCATCAGTTCATCCTGCCATAGTAATTGTATTTTCAGTTTTGATCTGAATCAGAGTCTAATTTTATAAACACATAAACTATATAGAGAATATTAAGTATTCGTGTTTAATAAAATATCATATTTTTTAGCAATATGTATAATCACTTCTGCTAACTCTAAAGCGAATCTAAACCCCATTATATAGCATGGGCTAGGCATAGATGGTCATGAGCAAATTAACCTTGATCTATAATATGATCTTAAGGCTCATGAAAATATACATTTTAACACGTATAATTTCTTATCACCTGCGAGTGATATCTATATGTAACAAACTTAATTAAATGATTTGTAATCCAAACTACAATCACCTGCGTGTGATTGAAATTGCTATCTAAACAGTTAAATCATCACCTACGAGTGATATATGTATTTGTAATAAACCTAATGTAACTAACCAAAATGATCAACATCACCTGTGAGTGATTTACATTTTACCAAATGTATATCTAAATTAAAGCCATATGTAACTAGGCAAACCATAGATGATTATGACTCCAACCATCACTTGCGTGTGAATCCCAAGCTCAAATAAGAAACTGTATCCCTAACTTAGTCACCTGCGTGTGATACAACCCATATAGTCAAGTTATAGTCATCATTTTAATTTAATAATTTTAATATTTATTTTTCATTAAATTGTGTTTAAATTTAACTTCTGTGTCATGTCTCAATGTTGCTCATTGGTAAGTCTTTATTGATTATTTAATCATTAGTTAAGAATCACAATCCATATTTTATAATTATGTTCTGCCGCACACATCGTCTATATAGCTATACTTGTTAATAAGTCAACTTATTCTAGTCTTGTGCTTTACTGATGTGCTATTGCCGGCACGTGATAAAGAAGGTGCTGCTGTGGCTTCATATGTGTCATCCGCAAGATGGTAAATCTTTGAGCATTAGTAAAGGAGTTGGGGCTATATCAGACAACGTGGTTCGTACCACTCTATGCTGGTCAGCCTTGGTATAATTTACTAAAGTTCTGGATTTTGTTGCGCGAATGTACAGATTTGACTGTTACAATAGTTTTGTTATGGTATTTTTTTAAAAAAATATTTTTTTTTCAAATAAAAAGATAAAATGTCTACAATTTTAAACAAAAAAAATTATTAATTTATTATACATATATAATTATAAAATATTTAAATGCCTCATAGCTATATTATTCCAGCCACAATCTCATTTTAAATAAAGATAGCTCAAATTTTAACACTACACTGAAAAGGAAATTCTCTTCAATGTTATATGCAATGTTCTAATATATATTAAAAATCAGGCTAATTTAATTGTAAAACTAAGAAAGCTAAGATCTTACATAGCAAACAAACAAACATTTAATTTTAAATATACTTAGGACTATACAATAGTAAAAATGTTAAACACTTTCCACTTAGAAGAATGTTTCATATTTTTAATTACTTATATACACATATTATTATGTACATATACTAAATATGATATATATAAGTATGTAAATTTTAACTTAGAGCAGAAATATTTAATGATATATGTCAACTACAAATGTCCAGTCAATATAAATTATGATATAAATTTACATTTTCATGTACTGTGCCAATACTAGCAACATAAAAATAAATAGAGCTAAAAATATATTAAATGCTTTTATTTAGCACACCCTAAAAACCAAAAAAAAATTGTTTCTTCAACCACAATTGGGATATTTAGATTTAACTTGAAATAAAAGCATGGGGTGAGTCCAGAAATTAATTAAGTCAATCCCTATTTTTTTTATAACAAGGGATTGATTTAATTAATTACTGCCCCCAACCAATGTTTTTATTTCAAATTGAATCTAAAAAACCCAATTGCAGTTGAAGAAAATTATTTTTTGCTGTTTAATGCAGTCAATAAAAATGTTGTAATATAAAAACAATTTTTAGCTTTATTATTTTAATGTGAATTTTTTTAGTATGATTTGTTATATTTAAATACAATATCATGATGTGTTTATAAATGTTTGATATAAATGTAGCAAACTTTTAAGATGCCATTGCTTTATAATATTCTGCTTCATTTGTTTTAACTTGATTTTAGGCAAAAAACGATATTTCATTAAGTTACATATATGTGTATATTCAAGGTTATAAGATATTTTTGTAGTTTTAACTATTTTGAATAGAAATTAGGTTTATACGATTTATAAAAATAAAATATAATTTTGTTAGTTTTTGCAATTTAAGAATACAATTTATATACCGTATAATAAAGAATACAATTGTCTTTTATGTTGTCTTTTTAGTTTTCTATAATATGGTTTTATACAATATGAGATTTTATTAGAACTTAACTAAAGTGTTATACAACATTTTCTTTCCTTAATTTTAGAGTTAAAAGTAAAAAATCGACTTTTCACAAAGCTTTACTTGATTTGTTTTGGCTTTTTTGTGGAAACTTTCAATATTTTTAATCATTTATAGCATTTTTAACTGCTAATCTAGAATTGGCATTGATAGTCATAGCATTTTTTTTTTAATTAAAAGTTGGTTTCATCACTAATTATTCTTTATTTTTTTGATAAAATAGTATTTTTATTCTCAAAACAACTTGTTTTATTACCCCCCCCCCTTAATGAAAAGTAACTTCTTTATTTCTAAAATCATGTTTAATTCTTTTTTTTTTATTTAAAAAATAATATTGATTAATTTTATTTTGATATTAGCTGTAATCCATCAAAAATGATAGGAGGAAGGAAAAAATTCAAAACTATATTGTCTTCTAATATTGCTTTAATTAAATATGCACATGCTTAAAAAGTCAACACTCAGCAGAGAAAGTTCAGAATTTAGCTGGGGTTTTTTCCAGGTATGTTTGTGTATGGAAGAGATGATTTTTATACAGTAGACGCAATATTAAAAATCAGGTTTGCAACAGGAAAAAAAAAATCATTTTTAATTTAAAATTATAGTCTATGTAAAGAAAATATATTTTTAATGAAAACGAAAAATAAGTAATGAAATTTACAAATAATAAAAAACATCATTTTTGTATTGAATATTTAGGTGAAATTATATTGAACAATTTATGCTTTATGTTGAACTGCCCATTATTTAAAGAAAAATTAGTAATAATCCATGATAGTTTGCAAAACTTACTTGCAAATATGGTCACACATTTTTCTATCAAATATGTAATTGAAATGAGTTTTCTATTTATGTATGTGTGTATATATATAGAAAGAAATATTTGCTTAGGATGCAGTCAACATTTATGAAGCATTTTGAGGCACAACTATGATGCAATGAATAATTAATAATGTCGAACAGCAAAGAAAGAATGTAAAAAGTTGACAATGATAATACATTTAATTAATTGAAAAAATAATATTTTCGTAAGAGTTAGATATTTACAGAAATTTATCTATGAAGATATTCAATAATTAAAAGAATCGAAATTAAGGTTTTTAAAATCTCACTCCAATCACATGCCTATATTATAATTAGTACTTTTGAAAATCTAGTTACTTTAAAATGACATACTAGCACATACTCATATATAAATGAACTCTTATTTCTAATTAATATGTTACTTATCAATATTGAATATGAATAAATTAATTAATGTTAAGATAAAATACTTTGGCAAATTATCTACAAGCTATTTAAATGTTCTAAATATAGAGTATTTGAACTCAGATTTTCAAGCACCCTTCAACTATCCACACTATCTCATACAACTGATACACATGACCACACACATGTAGAAAAGATTAATAATCACCAATATCCGTATTTCGTGCTAAACCAGCACTCATCAGTTGGTCCAGACTATCATCTCTCACACACATATATATATATATATATAATCAATGCTCAGTTTATATTAAGATAGCTATACTTTAATGGACCGCTTCAATCCACTGCAACCTCCAACTTTTCAGCCATCCATATCATTGAAAATCTGATGATGAAAACTCAAATCCCATGCTGATGCTAATATTATTGCCATGCCCATGTTGACCTGAAATCACTCTGACCCCTCATGTATATGACAGTATCCATTAAATACATATGAGGGATGGACAGTATACAAGCTTAATATGTAAATATTTGAAACCAGGTACTCTTCACAAACCTGGGAGCTTAATCGTAAGTATAGAGGTTTGTGAAGAGTGCCTGGTTTCAAATATTTACATATTAAGCTTGTATCCTGTCCATCCCTCTTATATGTATTTAATGGATACTGTCCTATACATGAGGGGTCAGAGTGACTTCAGGTCAACATGGGCATGGCAATAATATTAGCATCAGCATGGGATTTGAGTTTTCATCATCAGATTTTCAATGATATGGATGGCTGAAAAGTTGGAGGTTGCAGTGGATTGAAGTCTGTCCATTAAAGTATAAAGATTTGCTATCTTAATATAAACTGAGCATTGATTATATATATATATGTGTGAGAGATGATAGTCTGGACCAACTGATGAGTGCTGGTTTAGCACGAAATACATATATTGGTGATTATTAATCTTTTCTACATGTGTGTGGTCATGTGTATCAGTTGTATGAGATAGTGTGGATAGTTGAAGGGTGCTTGAAAATCTGAGTTCAAATCCTCTATACTTACAATTAAGCTCCGAGGTTTGTGAAGAGTGCCTGGTTTCAAATATTTAAATGTTCTAAATATCTTTAAGTATGAAAAATGTATTATATCTTTAATATTTTAATTTTCTTATTAGTGCTATCCCCCCCCCCTTTTCTACATATAAAATACTATGCTTTCGGAAAAACCAAATGTAGGAATGAGAAAACACTTTAAACAAAATATGTACCAAATAACCTTTAATGTAATCTTTAATATAAATTATTTTGGAAACTAAAATACTATACTTAAAAGAACCTCAATGATTTATGTAGCTAAGATAAAATAGTAGCTATGGATATTGGATTTATTTGAAGGAAAAAATTGGAAATTTTCATATGTTTGGCATTTCAAGTCAATTACATAAATATCTGTGTCGGTGTTTTGTTTTCTTAACTGGTAGATAAATTCTCTGTTGATTTTTAATAGAAATATTAATAATTTCAATATAGTTTCAATATAAAAATATTATTATTATGGTCAGTATAAATTTAGATTTTATGAGTGACTATTTTATTGATTTTCCATAGAAATCTTAATATAGCTTCAACATTTTGTTAAAACTTATTGTGTGTGTGCGCGCAAGTAATGTCCATATTGATATTCAGGAAAGTAGTTAAGAAATCTTCACAGATAGCACTTAGTAATCAATTCAAAAAGCTCACGTGTAGAATGAGCCGTCTTAAAGTTTTGAAGGCATACAAAAGTTTCCATAAACAACCAATAAAGCAATTATTAATAAGATCTAAATTTATATTGACCGAAGTTAACCATTTTCCTCCACTAGTACATTTTGATAAATTTGACCTTTCCATAGTTATATTATGAATAACTTTCTGTAGCTTTCTGATTTATTTTTATATTAGTTGTTGACTGAATTGACAATTCACAGCTATCAATTGACCTTCCAATTCATCCTGTTTTATGAATATTTTAGGATTATTTTCAGACTAAAAATCCTATGCTATTGAATTTTTGTAGGATTTAAATTTTATTTTTATTATGTTAGATATAATTTATTTGAATCTAAAAATAAAACAAAATATATTTTTATTTTTACACGTAAAACTATAATTTTTAATAAATTAAATTAAACATTTTTTAACTTATAAAACTATATAAATTAGATTTATTATTTGCCTAATTAAAAATACAAAAATATAGAAGATTTTATTAAAAAAAGTGTTAATTTTTAATAGCAAAATTCTATATATATATATATATTGTATTACTTGTTCATTATAGTAGTATACGTGTATACTGTAAAAGATTGATATTAAGCTGGCTATAAATGTAAGATATCAAATTTATTTGCGCTTTTGTTTGTGCAGTAGTTAGAGGAGAGTTATACATATATGTATAATTCATATTTTTTCCAGATGGGCTGATTGTGCATGAGATTTATTTCTTGCATCTCATTATTTGAATAAACAATTTGCATACCTAACCAAATGTTTTAGAATGTGATATCCCAAATTCCAATGGCCAGTCAGTCACATATTTATAATAAGGTATATCTGGCAAAGAAGCACATTGTGCATAGTAGATGCTATAATATTTACAGATAAATTCATTCGCAAGAGAGAATTCCTTATAAGGTCTATTGGTATGCTATAAAATGCATAATAAAGAAAACTCACTTGAACATTAAATTTAAATGTAACAATGTTTTATTTAATTAATATCATGAAAATTTTGCAATATGACTTAGTATATTATGTCTGTAAAATCATACACACATTTATTAGAAACAAAATAAATCATGGAGACTCAGTTCATGCATCATTTTTTATGTTCAGAAAATGAAATACAATTATTTAATTCTTAAATTTTATTTATTATAATAAACAGCCACTCAAAAATAAGTATGGTCATTCCAACTCCAAAAAGGAGAGAGGGGGGAGGGAGAGAGAGGAAGAGGGGGTGGAAGCCTGTTCTAAAAATTAGTTTTGTGGTGACTGTAGAACATGCTGGCCCATTTTTCTGTTTACTTGATATTAAAGGAAACAATTGATATTGCACTTCTTTAGGATATCTTTGAGATAATTCTTATAACATAGACAGGGTCTACCTCTTCTACGAACCTCATGATCAAGTTCACCATAAAACATTCTTGTAGATCCAACCCAATGAAGGTTTCATTTTATAATAATGAATTCAAGAGAATCACATCCAGCAGGCTGAAGAACATATTGATTGGTTTTAAGGTCTTAATATTTTAAAATTTATGGAGCATTCTTAAATGAAACTTTTCTAATGACTAATAGCTACTTCTATATTTCTAACTTAATTGGAGTCAGTGTTAGATTTCAACATCCAGGTCTACCTTTCTACTTATAAAACTACCAAAATATGTAAACTAGTTCATATTCCCAAGTTGATAACCATCCAAGCTAAAAGTTGTTGGGGATTTTTTCCTGTTACTGGCTAATAGAGAGGTTTTTTTTTTAACATTGATTAATAAACCAAGATCTTTATAAGTTGCTTTCCAAACATTAAAAATATTCTGTAAATTATCTCTTGAACTGGCAAAAGTAACACAATCATACAAGAATATGAAGTTCTTGTTTTTGCTTTTAACTGATTCAAATTGACAATACCATCATCAAACTTGTATCTTGATCCTTATCTGATTAAATTGCCTATAAACAATTGCAAACACTACTATCATAATAATTGAAAACAATGTTGGAGTAAGTACACATCCTTGTTTAATACCAATTTTCATTTTAAGTACCTCAGATTTTTCATCTGTAGTAATAATACTTCCTCTCATTCCATCATGTAAAAGCTGTATAATATGAATAAATTTTGGTAGCCAACCAACTAATTTCAAATATTGCCTTAGACTTGTCCTATTAACTGAATTAAATGCTCTGATCAAATTAATAAAAGCATTTCTTTGTTCCCAACACTTTTTTTTTGCATTTTCCTGGCAACCATAATCATATCTATAGTGCTTCTTGATTCCCTAAATCCATATTGAATCTCTGGTAATCATTCATCTATATCTGAAAGCAATCAGTTCAACAAAATTCCTGAAAGTACTTTTGCTATAATGGATAGTAATGATACTCCATGATAATTACAAAGATATTCCTAAAAAATTTCCAATATTTCTTCAGAATCATCAATCTTTCCATTTTTAAGATTACAAAGAGTTATTTTTATTTTGACAAAATATTAAATTAAAAACTAAAAAAATTAGACATTTCTAAATTTCACTTTTTAGATTTTATATAGATGTCATCTGCCTAGATAAGAACCATAATGAATCATTTCTCTATTACCCATTTATACTGTCTTTCTGTCCAGATTTATTTACCATATTGCCATTTTTATAACTATATAAATTTGTACATATTAAAAATTAAATTGTATCATAAATACATATATATATATATAGTATGCTGTCCATAGTTTCAGGTTTTCACAGGAAGTCTTACAACCAAATGATATTGGATACACTGAGATTACAGTATATATATAGATAATCAAAACAAATGTGTATATTTAATTATTTCTTAATTATTCAGAGCATCTTCTTTTTAATAATCCCAAATTATAGGCAAAAATATATAATTTGATATGAGAATGAAGTCAAACATTTTGTTCTGAATCTTTTAGGTTTAAATGAGAATGCTAGAACTTTAAATAAATAAAACAAAAAATTGAAGAATTAATATGCATATCAAAGAAGTTTAAATGAACCTCCTTAAACAGGTTAAATAACCTCTTTTGAATGCAGACTAATAAATAGTCAATTATAACATTACAAAGTGTAATAATGTTCAAGGCTAAATGGATTTATAAGTAGCCATTAGAAATCAGTTAACATTTAGATAATCTAATCAACAATTTAAAACTGTGGTCAAGTTGCAATCTTTAGTATCTATATAAATATGAGACCATGAATAAAAATTAAAAGGAAGTTGCCTTCACCAGTTTGAAATAATTATTATCTATATTGGGATTGTCTAAGTGTTGACTGATTTCTAATGGTTACTTATAAACCTATTTAGCCTTGAACATTATTACACTCATTATTTAAGTAATATTTTGGGTGCAATTTGAAAATTATAATTGCAGTTTGTAATGTTATAATTGACTATTTATTAGTCTGCATTTAGAACAGGTTATATTTCAACATCTTTGTATCAATAATTTCAATCTCTGTGATCAAAGGTGGGATTCCACCTTTATTGTTAAAAGGTTGCCTTGACAACAGTTTGAAATTGTTGATTGTTATCTATACTGGGATTGTCTAAGTGTTGACTAGTTTCTTTTACTCATAACCCCATTTAGCCTTGAGCATTATTACACTTATATATATATATATGTTCACTAGAGGGAGCTTACCATTAGTTCCAATCAAGCTTTAATTTATAAGTACCGAAAGAATTCAAAATCTCTATCATAATGTCCCCATCTTCAGACCAATTGGTTTTGAGCTTATGGCTCAGTGGAGAGTAAGTCAGCACTTATCTAATACATTACTATCAATTTGAAATCCTGAATTTTCCAGACATGTAAATGTCTTCAAATCCAGCACTACAAACCAGATAGCTATATGCGTCTGAACTCAGTTCAGTTTCACCATATAGTAATAGTCTCAGCAATACAACATTGCAAAAGCCTTTAATAAAATGACACAAATTGTGTGTAACTTGCTTTTAAGCTTGATGTTCACTAGATGGAGTTTAGCACTAACTCCAGTCAAGCTTTAATTTATAAGTGCCAAAAGAGAAAAAATTCAAAATCTCTATTGTAATGTTTCTATCTCCAGACCAAGCTTAAAAGCAAGTTCCACAATTTGTGTCTTGTTTTATTAATTGTTATAAGTTTACCCTTGAAGGCTTTTGTGATGTTATATTGTTGAGACTATTAATATATGGTAAAACTGAACCGAGTTCAGACCCATATAGTTATCTGTTTTGTAGGGCTGGATTTGAAGATGTTTATGTGTCTGAAAAATTCAGGTTTTCAAAGTGATAGTAACATATTAGATAAGTGCTCACTTTTGAGGTGGTATTTTAGGTCTAGTGTCCTAGCTTTCCACTGAGGTGAGCTATAAGCTCAGAACCAATTGGTCTGGAGATAGGGAATTACAATAGAGATTTTGAATTCTTTCTCTTTCGGCACTTATAAATTAAAGCTTGATTGGAGCTAGTGGTAAGCTCCCTCTAGTGAATATTTTAATACAAGCTTAAGTTACATAATTTGTGTGTTTTATTAATTATTATATATATATATTAACAGGTAAAAATTAGATATTGGAGCATTTTGTGAAAAAAAAAGGTGTAATGTGCCACTGAAAAGAATATGAGAGCATTGTTTTGATGGTAAAGCAAATGTTTGCAGTGCTCAACAAGCTATGTAGGCCAGTCTAATAGACGAATAAATGTCAGAATTAAGGAACATATAAATGCTTTTAATCAGAAAATTAAGACATCAGTTTTTACTTCCCATTTTTTAGAAATTAGTCACAAACCTGATTTTGACAATGCAAAAATACTTGCTAATTTGGAAAGGTATGATTTAAGAACCATGAGAGAGTCAATTGAAATATTAAAGAGACCTAATGGTTTAAATAGGGCTGATGAAGCACAACGTATTCCAGCTATGTGGAAACCTTCCATTTTATCTGTCTTCTAATATTAACTTAAAATTAATAGTGAAAAAACTGAGGGAAATAAACATTTTGATAAACCTCATATTTTGAATGCTGAACTACTTCAAGTTGAATCTCATTTCTCATCTCGCACTCAGTCATGTTACTGTTTGAGATCTAACGATTTTTCTTTCAAAAGTTAACCTTGACAATGGCTGAAGTTAGTACGTTGAAATATCAATATGTAATGGAAAATAACACATGGTTTAACCCAAAATATAATAATTTATCTATATCATAAAACCATGAAAACGTTAAATATAATATATAACTAAGTATATATATATGTTTTGAAAAGTACTATATACTTGCATTTCAATCAACAGTACATATTCTATTCTAATCAATGTTTATAAACAAAAAGCTATTGTTATTATATATTATTTCCTTTGAACATGAGGAGAGCTTGGAACAAAATATGTGTGGTGTGTATATATATTTCATTTGATGGTATTTATTTTAAAACCATATATATAAAGAATGCATCACCATATGAGATTTGCTGGATATTGTCTACTGATGATAATTCATGCTATTAGAGGACAGCTTTATAATTTGGCATCTTTACTTACTTTTTATATATCTTTATTTTTTTTCCAGCATTATAAAAATGCTCTCAATATGATGGTTTGATAGATTCATTGACACATCCACTTTACTTTTAAATGTTATATGTGTGTGGATGTGTACATGTAAATATATATATATAAATTCATATAAGTAATGAATGAGAAATAAAAAAATGTATAATCAAATTATGTCTTAATTTTTTTTTCTTTTATTATAGAATTCAGATTTCTACTCCTGGTCGGAAAAGCCCTTCTACTCCTCGACACACTCCAGCAAGATTTGGATTGTAGATTTAATGCTATGTAAGAAATTAGCAAATGAATTTTAATCAAGTTTATGTCAATAGAAGAAATATAATATTAAAATTATTTATTTTTTAAATAAATATTGTTTAATAAAACTTGTGCATTAAATCTAAGTCTTTTATACAAATATATATAAAAGTCACAAGTATGCCTTTATAAAATATTTTTAGATGTAACAGTCATTTAGAATGATTTAATCGTATAATATAAACACCAAGTAAATTTCAGTGATTTTTTTATTTATTTATTTACATAGAATTGTAATGGTGATAGAAAATCCCATCATCATGTTATTCATATTCATGTCTCTTCCACGCGCACTCCACAAGTTTCTGCCGAACTAAATTGGATATATATTTTTCTCTTTCACTAATATATACTTTATATGCAGCCAACTCTGTCATTATCAGCTTTATTAAGAATTCTCAAGTGCCACTTAATTATTTTTTATTATTCACATATTGGTGTTTTTAAAAAAAAGTTTTAAAATTTTCCCAAAAGTTGCTAAATTGGGCTCTGACATATATGTTGATGAATACATTTTTAAAAGCAGATTACAAAATTCATTTATTTTATTCCAACCATTAAGACCTTATATGTTTATAATCCATAAACTGTAATTACCTTAAATTCTGGCTTACTATTGTTATTTATCCCCCCCCCCTTATTTCAGTTTCTAAGTCCACTGTTGTCTACTCGGTGTGTTATATATCTTCATCATAGAATTCAGTTTTTGAAATATTGTTGTTTGACAGTAATAATAAAGTTAATGCTTGATTAGATGAGTGAAGAGTAACTAATGTCACATTTTCCATGATTTTAAGGGGGGAAAATCACTAACATTAAAGTATTGTTATGATAGCATTATTAAAATCATTATCAAATTTTAGGCTGATTCATAAAGCCAGATTCTTGTTCAAAGTCTTCATCAATATTATCTTCAAAGAAGTTTTTGGATAGTTTTTTTTTTTTTTTTTCAATATAATTTCTTCTGATACAACAGATTTTGATATACATTTTTTAAATTTTTCTATTTTACATTTTGTTGCTATGAGGCACTGAACCAAACAGGACAAATTGTAAATATGCACTCCATATGTTTTTGTTATTGAAATTGTTTTTATGTTAAATTCTCTGTTCAAATTATATTGGAATAACCACTAAACATCATGTGTCTCCATTTCCTATATGATGTTTAGTGGTTTATTATCAATCTTGCCCAAAAGAATAATGATGACTATGGTTATTAAAGAACCAAAGATATCAAAATGTATAGATGATGAACTGGGTTCAGATCTATATGTCTACAAGTGAATAATCTTGGATTGAAAATGTAATGTGTTTTTTTTTTAATTTAGTCTCGTAACTTTAGTTAACTAAATAGGTAAAAGATAGTTGCTAGAGGTTTTATTAGATCCTAAGATCTAGGTGCAGTGCTCTCAGATCCAAAGCTCTTCACTGATGAAAGTTGCAGTACTAGATAGGGATTTTATGCACAAGCCTTCTTGCATTCATTAATTACTCTGATTTGCACTGGGTGGCATGGAGATTTTATCAGATTGGAATAATAGCTCAACATATCATTACAATTGATAACATTTGATTATCATTAGTTATAATTCACTATTGTTTTCCACTTTTTAACGTTATTATTTTAGTATTTAAAATTGAAAGGTATTCCATAAAATAATGAATCTGTTTACATCTAGATACATATTGTCAGATATTGCTTTTATGTGAATGTTTAAACCAGACCTGCAGACAGCAAGTTAAAATTTTTTAAGATTCAAGACAAAACTAAAGTTTCTTTTCTCATCAAATTTATTATTTTTTATTTACCAGAAATTCAATCATACAAAGTTAAGTTAGCCATATAATGTTATTAACATTTTTGTTTTTTCTTAATAAAATTTCATTGTGATTGTTAATGTAAATTATTATTGACAAAAACATTTATTTTATGTATTGTTTCTAATATATATATAAAAGAACTGTAATGAATACAGTAATGGTGATATTAAAAACAAAATTTATAATTCACTCCCACACATCATTTTATTTCTTCTCTATTTTATTTTATTTTTTTAAAAAAGACTTATATTGCAGAATATAGTCTTAAGTTTACCATAATTATTTTTTTTATATTTAATATTGTATATGTTATTATATATAATTCATGGGCCCTGAAACTCCAGCTACTAACAATATCTAGAGATGGTAATTTGTTGATTGGTCTGTTGCCTTGTTGAATAAGAGAAGAGGTTAAATAATAAAAAGTTACATGTTGTTTCTAATGTCAAGAGTCTAGTATGTTGTTACTCTTCTCATTTTTTAATTTTTTTTTTCTCTCATTTTTATTCTTTTATTCGATTGTATTCAGTCACTAATATTAGTATAGCTCATGTCATTAATCATTACTTTGTATTAAATGTGACATTTTTAAAATCATATTTTCATCATTTGATTAATTTTGACTCCAATCTTTTTTTTTTAATCCGAAAGCATTTAAGAAAACAATAATAAAGGTAAGTAGAGTAGACCAAATGTCCTTAATTGTGATCTTGCAATATAATAGTGAATCATGTTGGGTTTTTGTATCAAGGAATTTTATTGGTAAAATGATTGTATATCTGAGAATAACTATTTAGAAATACTATTGCTTTCCATAAATAAGGATGGACCTAGGAAAATAGTTTTAAATGCTTTGTCTCAAAATCTTACTAAATTATCATTACCTGGTGAATTGTTCATGGAGAATAATGGTAGTATTATAAATTATATGGAATATGTCAAGTTTGCTTAATTATAACTCTTCAGAATCGTAGCATAATGGAACTACAGAGTGATCAAGATTCAAAATATATATATAACTGCTTTTAGTGAAACTTATTTGCAAGTTTAATTACAAGTAAATTCCTACAAATTTTCTTCTTTTTTTTTTTGGAAAGTCTAAACATCAAGTGAAAGAAGACAGCATGAGGTTGACAATAAAATCTACTCTTGGAATTCATAGATATATTCAATGAAAAAATGATTTTAAAATTGTTTTGTGCAATGGTATGTCTTTTCATTTTATTAATGTTTATGTCCCAGTGATTACATTCAGAAAGTTCAGAAGAAAAAAGATTTTGTTTTTTACTTGATAGTATTACTATATCATTATTATATTAATGCCTTTCAAAGAAAATTTTTTTTTGGTAGACTTTATTGTATGTATTGAGAAAAACAGTAAACTTTGTCTATAAATTTTTTGTGCAGTATAGTGGATTGTCTATCATTAATATTTTACAGAGCAGAAGAGTCCTTAATAATGAATGTTCACACTCACACAATGTCATTTTATGAATTATATCATAAAGTAAGAAGCAGAGTGGAAAAATTATTATATAAGCATTTGAATACAAGCATATATATATATACTGAACTTTAGATGTAATTAGAGAGGGATTTGAACACAGACTTTCAAGCTCCCTTCAGCTCTCCATCTTACATAACCGGTACACATGATCGCACATTTGAAAAAAATAAATGATCTCTAATACATATATTTTACGCTGAACTGGAACTCAAAATAAATATTTTACTAACTTTTTAGGTAGAAAGAGTAGATATGGATATTGAGGTATAATATGGTCTATTTCATCATTTTGATAAAACTAATTTGATTAAATTAAGGTTTATATAGAACTGTTAGTCTACTAAATTTATTATAAGGAAATGAGACAATATTAAGACACAGCATAATTTTTATTTAAAAATAGCCATATTTGAAAAATATTTCACTGTTAGATTATGTTATTTAGTTTGCTGGACACACAGTTTTATTGGATAGGAATGTGAATTGAATGAATGTTAATAGACTTCCTAATAAATATTTTATGGTAAACATGATCATGATTTTCATGTATCTGGTTTGTGTTAGAAAGAGTTTTTTTTAAAGGCATTCTAAAAAGATGCAGTGTTAGCTGCTTTTGTTTAAAGAATAAGGTTGGAAATAGAGTATAATAGAGTGCACCACATATAGATAAGATGCTGAAAGCAAAATTTACTGTATTAGCAGTTAAGAACAAGTGTCACAACATGATCAATAAACAGACTTAAGCTCAGCATGTGATATATATATACATACATACTCATATTTGTGATTCATAGATTGTTTTATATTGTCATACTCATCTCAAAATTGATCCTAATTTCTTTAATCTTAGATTTTATAGAGATCTTTTAGAATTGGAATGTCCATACGTGTTTATAAGAAGATTCTATTGATAATGCATGGAATATTTCTCACATTAAATAATTTAGTATCAGTTTAGGAGTTCAAATCAATAGGTGATCTTGTATATGAGTTGTGTCTATCTATTATACTATTTTATGCTATGCCTTGTTGTTTAATGCAGTAGTTTTATTCTGTTATGCAGTAATAATTAAAGGGATAGCAAGTAAATGTTTATAATTAAATTTGGAATGGAATTTTCTGATGCTCTCCATAGCAATCTAGCTTTTTAAGAGATTATTGTAACTTGATTTCCATTTTCGGATATGTTTGTCTAACCAGCAGTATTACTATTTCATTTTTCTGAAAAGTGAATTTGCTATCTAACTACATTTATTTCCTAATCATTTTTTTAAATTTTATTTTTGGTTGCCTATTTAGTTTATTGTATTTTTTCTTTAGAATTTTCTATTGGTTTTAATTCCAATATGATCTTTCCTGCTTCTTTCACTCATTTTTTTATTTTGTCGTCTTCATTACAATTATAGAATGCAAAACACTGGGATCTCCTGGATGAGAAGTAATAAACTTTTAAAAATCCTTTAATAATTTGCATACAGTGTTTAAAATCACTCTCTACTTTTGTATTCATGTTTAACATTGGAGGGATTCATTCTCATTTTATAATTCTTTTAGTTTGAATATTTTTAACATTTGATTTTTTACTTCACCTATTTGAGAATGTCTTTTGCAATTATGCAAAATGTATATACTTCTAGATAATAATATATTAACATAATTTACAAATTGATTCTGACTGAATGAACATATACAAAGAATAACAAATATAAATATTTTAAAATAAACAACCCTCATTATTTTTTTTTCCCAATAAATTACTACATTTTCTTTCTTTACAGTTCCAAACAGACTTTTAATTGGACATCAAATGTAAAATAAGATTTATACATTTTTTGTTTTTGTTTAAAAGAAGTCCTTTAAATGTGTTAATGATTAATAAAATATAGATAGGAAGACAATAATTTAATTAAACTAATCATTCAATAAATAATATATTAATCTTAAAGAAATAAATTATTGTGATTTTTTTTTTTTCATGTTGTAATTTATTTTACATAAAGTTTTTTTATTTTATATACTTTAATACTGAAAATTATATTCCATTTGTTTTCTGCATAGTAAAGAATTTTTTTTCTGTTGTTTAAAAATATCAAAACAAGTACTCTGGCATAATAGATGGAGATATAATGAAAAGGAATAAATATGTGATACTTAGAACGATCCCTCCTCCGGTTTTCTTTTTGCTAATTTCGGTAAACAGAAATATCTTTTTATAAAATGATTTCAGCCATATTAATTTTAGTTTGCATAAATAAGTTAAAAATAATAGTTTTAAAATTTTCTCGGTTACTTTCAACTTTTAGTACAATCCTATTAAAACAGATGAATTAAATTGTCATGAACTTTTAAAATCTAATTGTATATTTTTTATATTGCAAGACTAAATTAAAAATTTTCTAACTAATGTATAAATATTGTTTTTAGTTGTTGTTATTATTATTATTTTTCAAAGAACTTTATTAAGCAATCAAGGGTTACAGAGCTTATTACATATAGTATGATAGCAATGATATAGTTCAGATATACAAAGAATATGAATGAGCACTAAAAAAAAGATTATTAAAAATATATATATTAGAAAAATTAAATGGAAAGAGTCAATTATATCCTTAATTAGAGTACATACATAAAAAGCAGAAGTTTCAAATTTGTTGTTGTTATTATTATTTTTATTTTGATGATGATGATGCTAACTTTTCTTATCACTTCCTTGGGTTTATTAATATTAAAGATGATGAAGATATACATTTTGTTGAAGTTTATGAGGATAGGATTCATAAAGTTTCTACATTAGTATAAGAAATATAATTGATAGTATTATATTGGCACTAAAGGAACTTAAAAAATATACTAAATAACAATATATGTTCTCTACTACAGATAGCATGGAAAATTTTAGACCAATTTTATATTTGTAGCTGGTAATATTTTGAAAAAGTTTATTACATTAGTTAAATTTATGTCAATAACATAGCATGGGATTATGTCATATAAGGTGGAACTAATTTGAATCCTAAACAAAAAGTAATTAATCAATTTCTTCTGTGTGTATATATATATTAAGATCTTTAATAGGATTGATCATTCTATTTATCAAATGCTACATGATTTCATTCCTATTTCAACAAGAGCTCATTTGTTTACCACAATTTAAATTTTTACATCTATTACAACAATAATGGGAGTTTTTCAAGGCAGTATTCATAAGTCAGTAATGTTTTCAATGTATTGTTTTGGTATAGAGAGCAACATTTGTTGATTTGCTAGTGATCCAAATTAATTGTATGAAGCAAAAATTTGAAAGTGGCATTAAAGTATTTCATGTGTAGTAAAATAATAATAATAATAATATATAAACTAATGTAATAATTATATTTATAAAGCGCATACTCATTACTTAAAGTAATATTTATTAAGGCTATAATCTTAAGACTATGCACCTGAAAAAATAACAGTAGGGACCTCTGCAAATCTTTAACACAAGATATATTTAAAAGACAAGAGCGGCCTTTGTCTTTTAAATATATCTTGTGTTAAAGATTTGCAGAGGTCCCTACTGTTATTTTTTCAGGTGCATAGTCTTAAAATTATAGCCTTAATAAATATTACTTTAAACTAATGTTGAAATATATATTATAAAAATAAATAAATAAAAATATACTACTTCACATACAATTATAATCGAAATTCAAGAGTACATATAGAATAATAACTCATAAAGATTTGTGAATAATATTTAGTAGTAATGGATCATTTATAAATATTTATTCAAAACATTGACTCCAAAGATCATATTGAAACTTTCGGGCTTTGTGATAATTTTGGAGTAATTGTTTAATACATTTGTTTTAATAATATTAAATTATGCATGTATTATATGGAATTCTAGCGTTACAGTCATGATACTTTATTGCTATGTGTCTATTAAAAATGTATCAAATATCTTCCTGCAGAGAACTTAATTTTTATATAAATATTGAATAATTAATTCTAGAATAATTTTTTTTTACCATGTTTTTCTACAATAATTGTAATGGTTCAAAAATGTTAAAACATTTTTAATATCAAAACAAGTTTGAATTTATAATAAAAAAAAATTATTTGAAGCTGAGCGCTTTCAATACTGAGCAGTCACATAATGCTATGATTATGATACTACTTAGTATTGAAAGTGCTCAACTTTAAATAAATTATCTTTATTACAAATTCAAACCTGTTTTGTTATTTTAAATGTTTTAACATTTTGTGAACCATTATATTGAATAATTGCAAACAAGGTGTTTTTGTTGTTTTTTACAAAAAAAAAAAAAGCTTTAAGAAAGACTAATATAAACGTATATAAATGTTATCTTATAATAATAAATTAATAATAAGAAAAGCACAAGAGATAGAAATTTGATTTTCATCTTACACTGTAAGAGTGATCTCATATAAACTCCACCATCATTTAGCTGCCAATTTTATATAATAAATTTTGTAGGAATATATGTCTTCTACAATTAAAGAATAGAATATTTAAAATAGATGGAATTAATAAATTACAGAATATTATAAGTAATTGATTGTATTTTTTAATAATGTATAATAAATTGGATTTTTTAAAATAAAGTTTTATTAGTATTGTTAAAGGAGAATTATTGTGATTAAACATTTATTTATTTATCATCAGCTCTTTAAGCAATGCCTTTGTTGCTCTGGCGTGTCATTTTGTCCCCAGCCATTCATTGTCTTCATACCTCCATATGAACTACACCCAATTTATTATAGATATATATTTATTTTTCTAATGTTATATATTATATCAAATTAAAATAATAAGCAATGATAATAATAATAAAAACATATATGTATATGCAATTTACATTGTATATATATGTTATTATAAACATTTTATATTAATTAATTAGTCTTAAAACATTTTATCTCTTTAGTAACATCAAAAACATAAAATTAATTTAGTAAAACCTTTTTTATATTTATGGGATTACTTTAAAGAAAATAAACAATAAAGAAATCAATAATCTAAAGAGTTTAATTATTTTTTTAAAAAATATTAGTCTTCCATTATGTTTTCAATGGAAATAGGTCTGAAACAATAATTTTCAATTTTGATGAATAAGTTATGATGTTTTTATTATAATTGCACTAAGTAGCTATTATTTTAAAGTCAAATTTTATTAGAAGTTTTATTATTAATAATCTCATTTAAATTTTATTTTGTTACATGAACTGCTATAGTTACTTTTTTTGAAATTAAATTGCTATTTAAATCAAGTAGTATGTGTTTCATCGATAAATTAAGAAGAAAAAAAAGCAGTAATAAAATACTTTAGAACAACTTTGAAAGATTAAATATACACTTCCAAGAATAGCTGATTAATTTTTATATATATAGAATATTGTTCTGAAGCCTTAGAATTCAAAATTTCTATTTTTCAAACACTTTTAGATCACTCATTAAGATGTTACCTTTTTTTTTTTTTTTGCTTCATGTCCATCCCACTAAATATATGTATTTATAATAGTATATTCACTAGCATCACATCCAGAAATCTGAATAACATGATTGTTGCTCTTATAATTTTGACATTTGCATAATATTATTAAATGATAATTTTCCTGCGCTTTATGTTGTGACTTTAGGGGTTCATGTCTTACAATAAATTTGTCAAAACAACCCTACATACAACTAACTTAGTTGAAATGGTTAGTCTTCATCAATAAAATATCTTTTAATTTAAGTATAGAAACAATATATTGGGAGATGGTTAACATTTCAACATCTAAGTATACTTTCTACTTAAAAAAACTTCCAAAATGTTTAAAATAATTTATTATCAAATTGATATCCAGCCAAAATAAAAAATTTCATCACTGATTGAAGTAGCATTTCCTGAGTTCTTTTAAAGCATTAATTACTAAACTAAAGTTTTTATACATTGCATTAAAAATATTCTATAGACCATTCTTTGAATCATTGAGAATAACCCAATCATCAACATATTGTAATCTAAAATCCAAGAAAAATGAAATTCTTATTTTTAAAATGTAAACTGAAAAAAGTCCAATACTGTTTAATATATATCCCAGAAGAATTATAAGCAACACCCTTTCCAGAAAATAAGTTAGGTTATGAGCCAAGATTACCCCTAACTAACCTGGAATAGAGTCATGATTTAGTTTTTGTTGCTGAAGGTTATACGCAATGTATAAAATATTCCTTCCTTATTTAAATGAAAGGCTGAATATGAAGTCATTCCTAATCCTATATAAAAACACCAGTCTTTGAAAAACTTTTTTTTTTTAACTTTTTATGTTATTAAAAGAATTTCCTATTTCTAAAAACAACTTTTGTAAAATCACAGCATTATTATAAGCATATAAATTTAGTAAAATGAATGGCAAAACTGAAGCCTAATAGATATTTTATTTGCTAAGCTAATCAAATGAATTTTCTATAGGAGAACATTTTGCCAAGAAAATGATGATTTTTTTCTGAATTTAAGGATTCTAGAGAATTTGAAGGAAACCCTTTTCTCAAATAGTTTTTCATTTATTTGAATGCTCAGTTCACATGAGATGTTAAAGATAGAATTTATTCCCAACATCTTTCTTCTAGCCTGAATATGATATATTCTAAAAGAAGATAATTCTCTATTTTTGACATAATTTTTGTTAAGGTTATTTTTTTTAAAGAGCTTGAAAGAAATACATAGTAATGATATTGATAATTAAAACTATTCATTTTACTTTCATGTCAAATTTTTGGAATGGTTTCTCTATAAATAACGTTATTAAATATTTTTTCCACCCTATGCTTTGGTTTTAGATAATAATTTTTAAAAAGCTTTTCCTAGTGTAAGACAATCAATGCATGTTTGACTTTATTGGAAACTACTGGTTCATTGAGAATGGATGAATGTTGAAAGCAGCTAATGATACTTTTTCCATATCTTTTAATCATAGATAGTAAATTCTGATATAGAAGAAGAATAATCTCATTTCCAGTGATCGGTAGTTTTTTTTGTTTTGTTTTTTTATGTGTTTCTTCATCCATTAAGGTTTAGGTATTTTATTTTTTTAGGTAAAAGTAAGTACACTATTTTCTTTTAAAGTTTTGTTTTTTTATTATCTGTTTTTCCATTTCTTGTTTCATAGCATTCCCATGAGATTTAACAACTTTATCAGCAAATTTTGAATCTTAAATATTGAATATAAATAGAACTTCTAGCTTTCTTCTACATAGAATAAACTGCTGTTGATATATCCAAAACATAAGTAATATTTCTGTAGTGTAATTTTCACTACACCACTCACATACAAGTTAGGGACTAGTTTCTATCTGCTTTTTACACTTTATGGAGGAGTGTAATCATAAACATATGGCCAATGACATAAAAATGTATGATCCCCAAGATACACGTTTTGTACTGATCCAACACATCAGTTGACCCAGATCATAATCTCACACATAACTTTATTATTGTTCAGTATATATAGATAACTAATTATTACAGTTTACTTGATAGGTTTTAAACTTACTGCTCTCATAATTTTGACACAAACCACTTAATGGAAGTATATTAATAATTTTTATTGGTCATTCATTAGACTAGAGAGTCACTTAATGAATAATATTTCATTAAGTGGATGATCTCTAATCTAATGAATGACTAATAAAAAATTATTAATATATTCTTTGTCAGGTTGTTATTATGTTCTTATTAAACTTATGATAACTAGAGGAGATGGATAGTATTTTTTTCAAGATATCCAGAAAGATATCTTCAGTTAGCTTTTTTTAAGTTTCATATAAAGATTGGTTGACTTTCAACTATGGTACTGTGAAATAACCTAATATTAATAATTTAACAAGCAATGGTGAAAATGTAAATTAGAGATTGTCTCTATGCTCATCATGTTTTTCCTTTTTTGGCATTATAAAATGTATACAATTATCAATTATAAAATTTGAGAATCTGTGTTATTCAACACTTAAAAATATATCCAAAGATTACTTTAAGATTTGAAATCTAGAAATACAAATGGTATAAAAAAATCTGGAAGATCAAGGTTAGACTAGTTTGCATTAGGAGATTTAAAGTATCTTCAATAAACATTTGCTGTTAATTTGAAATAAAAATAGCCAGATTACATTTAGTATGCATTCTGTCAAGTAACAATAATAAAGTGTACATTAAGAGAAGAATGATGAGTGTTTGGAAGTACAATAAATTCACAGTTCTGCACAATTGTAGAGGATTTCAGTTTAGGTTTCAATATATTTACTTGAAATAATTATAGTGTTTTTACTTGAATATACCATAATTATCAATAAAGCAAGTCATATATAATGTGACATTGCTTTTATGAGCTTGTATTTACAAAAATGAAATACAGAGAGCATACCAATAGCTCAAACAAGCTCTTAATTGATAAGTGCAGTAAGAAAAAATATCTAAAATCTCTATCCGAAAAACTCTTATCCCCAGACCAATTGGTTTTGAGCTTATGGCTCGCCTCAGTGATGAGCTAGAATATTCGGACACTAAACCCAAAAACATCAACTCAAAAACCAATTGGTCTGGGGATAAGAGTATTTTGGATATAGATTTTAGATATTTTCTCTGGCTGCACTTATCAATTAAGAGCTTTGGTAACACTCTCTGTATTTCATTGAATATACTATGTAATGGGTACTTATTATTATATCTATAGATGCCTGTAATGATTTTTTTTCATTTTGAGAAACTAGAATTTGCCTATAATTCTTGAATAATATATTAATAGATTTGATGTTTATTTTAAGTAAGAATTCTTCATAAGATAAAGCCTTGTTCTTAATACAGATATTCGGTTTTCATATGATCCTTGTAGAGTGTCTATACTATGGTGGTCATTCATTCATTTACATAGTTTTGTTACCAATTATTTTAAATAATCATTCACATATAATATCCTGACCATTTATATATTCTCCAATTAAATATATCCATTATTAATTTCAAGAACTACATCAAAGTTATATATCCCCTATAAAATGTAAAAATAATTAAAATATGTTTTTGTATTTAAATACATAATTTAAAAGTTATATAATGATAATATATATATATGTTAGTGAGTAAAATGAATTTAATACTAAATGTATATAATATATTCACTACATTCATATGTGATTACATAGAAATGTATCTCATATAAATCATTAACTATCGTATAAATTTAGAATAGAAAATTATGAAATATTAAATTGGAATAAAACATGGATAAAAATTTTAAGTCAGTATGTATATATAGTTATATATGTCGGAACATACATCTTAATTTCAAAACTTATATGTGTTTAAATAATTTACTACTGATTATGCTTTATAAAAACATTAAAATAATATCTTACTATAATCCTGAGGAAAACTGTTTAGACAATTAAACCATAAAAATAATTGCAAAAAAGTATACAAATGATCGTTCTTTAATGTTATTAGAGCATTTCAAAATACTCAAATGTGATAGAAATAAATAACATTTGCAACATAAAATCACTAGAAATATTTCTTTTAAAAAAGTTTCTTAATATTCAGAATATATGATGGCAAAATAAAGTTTATTGAATTATAGAACATATATTCTTATTGCTTTTATAATATGAAGTGAATGAAAAGTAGCAGACATCTTTAAAAAATGGTGCTTGAATATAGTTTTTATGAGAGACAGATCCTATTTATATTATAAATATTCTTTTAAAAACAATATGAACATTACAAATACTGATTGTTTTCATTTATTAAATGATATGATAACTTAGAATATAATTGAGAACTATAATTTAGTAAAGTATTACCATCTTTCATAAAATATATTTTGTGCAGAAAAACTGGCATAGATTGGTATGTATAGGAATCACAAAATTCACCTTTAACTTTTTGTTTTCCTTTGTCTCATTTTTTTTTTCTATTTTGGAGTTAGAATGACTGTATTCATTTCTGATATGTTTAATCTATTTAACTTATATGTCTGAGAAAAAGTTGGTTTGCTGTCTCTCATGTAAAGGAATTAAAATGTTTTCTATCTTATATAGTAATTGTAGATATATTTGTAAAGAATAACACGTTTTTCTATTTTGAGTTAGATTAATTAAGAGTTTAAAGGTGTTTATGGTAACCAAGACTAAAATTTCTTTAAGAATGAAAAACATTTTATTGTAAAATAATACAGAAATTTTGGAAGTTAAATAATTGTCATGAGAGAGAAAAGACCAGACACCAATTGTAAAATAGCAGATCAATTAACTCTGTTGGATGAAAATATTGCAAAATGAGTGGATAGAAAGGCAATCAGTTTTGGATCATTGCTTGCATGCCTCTAAAATTTTTATACATCTCACTATCAGAATGTATATTTGATATATAATTATAATAAACTATTTTCATTAGCTGATGCTAAGTTACTAACTACCAAATTAAGCTGATCACAAAGACCTTAATCTTATATTTAGAATTACATTGGAATTATTTAATATTTTAACTGAAAGATCAATATTAAATTTATCTACAAGCCAAGAAAGATGCATAAGCCAGGAAAATTATCAAGAGGATGAACAATTTATAGCACTAACTAAAACCCTGCTGGAATCCTTTTTATAATATATGATTTATTATATTTTAATAAGGTGTAATCTATTTAAAGCTAGCTATATTCAATATTTAAAACATTCAAAAATAATTATCTCTAATTTTCAAATTATTTTAATCTTTTCATTTACAATATATATGATATTGATTTTGATACATGTACTTAGATAAACCAGTACTTTAAACACTAATCTGGTACTGGAAAGTATGTATTTAACTTTACAGATATTTTTAATTAAATATTTATAATAATAATAGGCATATGTTTATAATGATTTCCTTTATTAAATTTTGAGTTTGTTATCTTTCTTGTATCATATTTTTTAAATTATTTTGTCACTGTGGTTAACATTCATGTATCTTCACAAAGCTTTGACTAGTTGTAAACAATGTAAAGAAAAAAGGTATCATCCTAAATATAAATGTATTTTTTTTCTAAATCTAGCTATTTCTATATACATATATTAAAATGATTTTTATGGGCTACAGATATAATTGCTATATTATTTGGGATCATCCATGTATGATTTATTGTACTTATATACTGACATTTTGATTGGCCACACCACCCATCAAGTAGGTGATGAATGTTAAAAAAACAGTTGCAGATGTGTTGTAAGCATTAATGCATAACAAGATTGAAAATTCTACCAATGGAAAACAGATGTAGAATTTTTTTAAAAAAAAATTAGATTAGTGAGTTTTTTAAAAAACTTTTTCAAACAAAAAAATTTACACATATCACAACAATTTGCCTCTTAAGTATCTCAATGGCTTCTTTTATCTTACATTGGTGAAGAGTGTCACATCTGGATATGATCTTGGTATTAGAGAAGTGAATATTATGACTCGTATCCATAGTATGGAGTATGAGTGTTGTTTAACTACATTGGCAGGTTTATCTCTTCTAGTAATGATGTGACAATTCCTCATCACATTATGATGTTCTACAAATACCATATGAATTTTAAAAGAACTAAACATAGAATAAAAAGATATAACACTAATAATAATAAAGAAATTATTAAATATTAATATAGTAATAACTTTATTATTGTACACACAGAATTTAAAATTACAGAGTTTTGACATTATATTTAAATACATGTGTGTGCATGCATGAATGATTCGGTCTTGAATGCATTTGTAACTTTAAATTACTTGAGTAAATTTATTATTATAGTAAATTTATTTGTATTATTGGTAATAAAATATTAGATATAATGAGAACTTAAAAAATTATTTATTTTAATGTTTTTAACAAATATTTGTTTATTAAATGGTAATGTATATTTTATTTCATTAATTAAGCTAAAGATCAGCCTTTCAAGCTAACGTACATGCGCTTTTTACGAATGTTAATAATAATAAATGAATACTTTCATTTCCAACACAAGATAAAGTCTTTGCGAACGAATAAATGAATCCACTTATTCAATCAACCCAAATGCTTATATATGGGCAAATCTTAAGTACTGGATACGAAAACGTGAGGATAAATCAATCACTTTAAATTACTGTTTACTATGTCTGAATGAATGACATCAACAAAATTATCTAGAATTTACGAAACATCACTCTTAAATGAAACTAAACACATGTAAATGAGGCATTTATTTATATAGCGCTATTGCTTGAAAGGCTGATCTTTAGTTTATTACAATTTATAAACAGCGCTATATAAATAAATGCCTCATTCATTAATTAAGGTAATATGATATGTAAAATACTTTAAATATATTATTTCATAATATTAAAGTAATTTCATTCTATAAATTGGCACTATAAAATTCTAAAACTTCCAAATAGCATCTGCTGATTTATCATCTAGAAACTATGGTAAAACTTTCCTGTAAAAAAAGTCAAAAGAGAAGAATTTTGAATGAAGATGATAATCTCATTGATCATATGATGCAAATATATACATAGAATTATTTGTTAAGAATTGTTTAGTCTTTCTTATTAACTGGCTGCAAGTATATCATATTGTACTTATATTTAAAACAGCCATATTGAATGGAGAACTAAACATCTAACTATGTCTATCATTTTGTGATGCATTTTTAAAAGGAAAGAAACTATAAAACTTGGACTTAAATCTGAAAATTTAAATTATATAGGAATGATACTGTTATTCACTTATCTCCAAAAAGTTTGCTTGATAAAATTTACTGAATCAACACCAGTGTATTGAACAATTATTTTGTAAATACAAATTTTAACTATTGAATTTTATTTTCGTCTGGACAACCATTTATCTATTGAATATTCATCATATAAAATACAAATTTTAATTAATAAATTCTATCTTCATCTGGAAAAACATGTTTACTTCAGATAATTGTTATTAAAAATTAAATTTTAACTCATGGATTGTGTCTTCTTAAACATTTTTAAGAAAAATTATAATTTATGAATGCCATCTTTTCAGAGATTAATAACTATATTCTACAGGTAGGAGATAAAATGACTAATTGTGACTTGGAAATAATTTAAATTTACCCATATTGTATACTACTTAAAAAGCTCAAACTTCATTATCAATTACTCATTACAGTGATTAAATTGTATCTCTTCTATCTATTAGGATTTTATCAACCAAAAATTAAAAAGATTTATCACTTTCAAATATTTTGAAAGAATACACCAGAATATTCTGAATATTTTAAAAGATTTTGAATTTATTTTAAATTATGAGAAATATATTTCTCAGATGTATTTAAAAGTTACAATATTTTTACTTATCTTGGTCAGTAAAAATTATTATGAGAAAAAAAATATAAAAGAAAAAAGTAGTATATTTGCTCTATGATTACTATTTGGTATAAGTGTGGGTGATTGATACTTTGGAGATCAGTTGTTAATGTTTAAACATAATAACTAGTTATGGTTAAGTCATAATACTTGGCATTTTTGTTTTATTGATCTGTTAATTTTATCTGATGGTTCTTTAATTAAAGGTATCTAAGACATATATTGTTGAGATATTTTTTAGATATTACCCTTATAAACTCACAAATACTTTTAAGATTTTATAGATTATATTGTATATTTAATTATACTTGTGGCATTGATATTACTATAAATATTATTGTTCAGTTATGTGAAATTCCTGATACATATTCTCATTTTATTCATAATGTGAGTTGGTAATCTTATGAAAGAATACTTAGAGGAAACGAATTTTATTAATGATGCAATAAAACATTCATCTTTTTTTTTTTCAAGTTTTCTAGTCATCCTACATGTATTGTGCAAAGAGAGACAAAGTTCTTTTTCAAATAGACTGTTCCAAGCATACAATAATTTACTAATTTAAACTTCTATCCTAAATTAGTTTTAAATGAAACATTGAATATATTAAATCATAATTCCTAATCTGCTAAACCTGTACCCATTGCTATTTCTTTATGAAAATAATTCTCCAATTGTGGAAATACAGATACATAATAGAAATGTAATTATGTTTCAGACTATTTCTATTGTCTAATATTAATTTTTTTTAGAAATATTTATTGAAACTTTTCAAATATGTTCAATTATTAATAATAGCACATAGGTGACTATATAACAACATTTCAATTGGTATAGCACAATGTTGTAAGTGTTGTTATTTTCCCTTTTTCTTCAGGTATTTGTAGTCTTTCCAGTGACAGTACTAATAAGAAAATTAAACCTTGGACTTTTAGTTCTGTAGGTATTAAATCTAAGGTAACCTTCTAAGGTGACAATTCTGTCAAAAACGAGTCAGTAGAAATTGCATATACTTATCTATTGAGGATTTTCTTGATTTCTCCACTTTTTTCTCAAGGGCATGGTTAAAGAGTGGTTTCTAAACTTTATGAATTATTGTACTAAGTAGAATTATGGGATTGTTTGCCATTCAAATTTGGAGATAATAATAAAGGAAGAATAAAATGTATGTGTTTTTACATGAACTGAAGAAATTTTATTAATATATATAATGATATATGGCTCTGAGACAGAAAACAGCTATTGGTGTATTAAAAAATGTATTTATAAATTTTACTTTTTTTAAAACATGATAGCATATGGTGATGAGCAGGATAAAAAGCTGCTCAAATATTCTAAAATTTGTGAATTTTAATAGGGTTTTTTTGTTATTGTTTTTTGCTTATTTACATTTCTGTTTGTTTACATTTTTCTTTGGAAATATATTGTATAATTGAAATCATGTAGTTAGATACTGCATAGTTCATGGCCCTCTATACTCATTATGTAATTATCCATGAAATCATTGAAAATATAATAAACTTTTATATTAAAATTTTCTTTTTAATAGTTGCAGTAGTAACTTTAAAAAACATTTATATTTAGCTGATTTCAGATACTAGATCATATCTGATTTGTTAATATTTACTCCAATGGGAATTATTAGTTTATTTTTCTCTCTACTGTACTTGTTATACTTAAGACAAAGTTTTATTAATAGTGTAATTGAAAAATAATCAATCATGCAGATATTAATACTTGTTATTGTCTTACTTTATAGTTTCAAAAATCATTCTAATCATCCCATTTATGAAATTTTTAATTTTTCCATACCTGTTTCTCATTAAAATATTTAACTTTTTTTCATATAGGTTTATTAATCAAAATATTATTGCTCCAAGTTTGCAATTATATTTTTGTATACATTTTTTTAAATTTGAAGAGCTATAGTTATACATATTTAATCTTTTTAAAATAAATTTGAACATTTTTTGGATAGTGTTGTCTTTCAAATTTTGCCAGTCATGAAGTTAATCATGTTAGCATTTGAATGATCTTATGCTTGGTGTTGTAACATTTTGTTAAATGGTCACAATAAAATGATAATGAATTTTTATTTTAGCTTTAATTTTTATTTCTAGATTATTAATACAGATGGAAACATAATGGATGAAATTAAGCTAAGTGTTAAACTTGAATGAAGTGCTTTTGGTACAAATAACTCAATATTAAAAGGAAATCTACTTACATATTTGAAAATGAAGGATTTTTTATATCTCAGACTTGGACACTCAACAGAAGAGTAGTTTGGGATTTCATACCACTCAGTAAAGTAAGGAGAGATGTATAATAGCACAAAAAGTTGAAAATGAAATACATGTGTGAATGAACAAACAGATATTATGGATATCATTGAAAAAAATTAAAAACTAAATGGAGCTCGGATGGAAATATTTCTAGAAGAGATCATATTATATGGTCAGTTGAATTAAATTGAATTCCAAGAGATTGTAAAAAACCTAGAAAGAGAATACATGTGAAGTGGATGGATGGAATTAACAAGTCTGCTGTGGTGTGTGAAGTAAGGTAGAGATTGAAGAAACTAGTTTAAGACTTAAAAAAACTTTCATTGTGCAGTGTATAAATGATAGTTAAAAATAATGATGATGATATATATATAACAGATCAGAAAATTATATTAAATATATGGACTTATTCAATTATTTAGTATCTGTTAGTTTTGGAAGATTTAAATGATCAAAAACTGAATTTATTAATTATTATAGATTAATTTAAATTTTGAATCTGTTTATAATAATGCAATTGTGTCAAATTGGTGCAAAAACCTTGTTTTTTAATAATCTATAATTTTATGTACCTCTACATGGTTGTCAATCTTTTGTAAACACATGTGAATGCACCCCTGTCACTAATAGTAAACTTCTATTCTCACATCTGAGACAGGTTTGAAAATGCATTTTAAACATGGTCTTTTATATGTTTCATGTTTTATAACTTTTACTTATTACAAATATTGTTGCAGAAATTGATTGTTTAAGGTTTTGATATTCACACTATGGATATCCGATACTCAATCCAGGCTCTTAAAAATATTTATTATATGTAAAACTTTTTGGAACACTGCATATATAAAGTTAAATTAACAAAAAATAAAAGTATAATAAAGAAAATTTTAATTTTTTTCCTGAAGGTTTGTGATAATGATGGTATTTTAGTTGTATTTATATATGGGACTATTTTTATCATCTTAGAAAAATTTAATTTTATTTAAATCTTCCAATTATTTTCAGCTATTAATAATAGCACACAGGATAGTATATACACAAATGTTTCAAGTGGTATTATTCTCTTCTTCAGGTGTTGCTGGCCTGACCAGTGACAATACTCATGGGAATTGAACTTGGACTCTTAGATTCTCAAATATTGAATTTTAAGATAACACTAAGCAACTGAGCCATCTCATCCTGCCAAAGGCAACAGTCAGTAGAAATTTTGTATATTTATCTATGAGGTTTCTCTTGATTTCTTCACTTTTTTCCTATGTGCAAAGTTGATTAGTGATTTCCATATATTATGTATAGTCACACTAGGGTTACTTGGGGTTATTTGCCATTGTCATGTGAGGAGCTTCTTTGAATTTTCATTTTTGTATCTTTTCCTTTCTATCAAATATTTTTGTATTTTCCCAATGGAACATGTGTTCATTAATACATACATAGTCTGCTACCTTAGACACATCTGTTTTATCTTTTCTAATCATCAGTTTGTGTTCTTGCAATCACTTTTCAGTAAGGTGACTGGTCTCACCAAGATAAATTCCACAGTCGTCCCATTGAAAAGTTATTTCAAAAGCACTAACTGATGATTAGAACAGAGAAAATTGTGTCTTAGATAGTAGAGTATGTATGTACCCATGAATATATATTCAATTGGGAATATACAAAAATATTGGATAGAAAGGGAAAGGTCCAAAAAAGAAAATTCAAAGACATTGCTCGCATGGCAATGGCTAATAACCTAGTGTACCCATACATAATGTATGGATACCAATGATCAATTTGCTCTTAGGAAAAAAATGGAGAAATTAAGAAGCTCATAGATAAGTATATGAAATTTCTACTGACTCTTGCCTTCGGTAGGATGGCTCAGTTGGTTAGAATGTTACTTTAAAATTCAATATTCAAGAATATAAGGGTCCAAGTTTGACTCGCATGCTAGTACTGTTACTGGTCAGGCCAGCAACACCTGAAGAAGAGAAGAAAATAAAACTTCTCAAAACATTGTGCATATACTAATATGTGAGTTATTACTAACAGATAAATGTAATCAGAAGATTTAAATAAAGTTAAATTGTTCTAAAGACATTCAATACTTAATATTAGATAATGAAAATAGTCCAATATATAAATACAACTAAAATTTTAATTTATATCTATTTTAAGAATTTTAAAGTATAATGTACAATTTAAATATAAATTCAAAAACAACAGTCACTAGCAAACAACAATTTCTGGCCATTTCAATTCCAAAAAGGAGAAAAAAATAAAGATAGAAAGACAAAAAAATAATAATAATTATAATATGCAAAAGATTTAAGTTTTGCAATTGCTATGCAAACCAAGCCATGAACTATAAATATGTTTACATAACATGCTGGTCCATTGTTTTATTTATTTGATATTTTATGATGCTGTCTTTTAACAGCATCTGCAGAAAAGTTTTCTTTCTGAAATACTTCAATACTTTAACTAATTGTAGTTTTAACAGAAGAAAACCTTTCCATACAATAAGTAGTGCCACCCAGTGCAAAGGCGAAAAGGTTTATGCATAAAATCCCAACTAGTGATATTCAAACCTTTTTGCATCCACTGATTACTCTGGGGTTTGCAGTGGATAACACTACTATATGAAGAATTTTGCCTCTGATATAAAAGCTGTATGCATAGAGGATGGTGATCACATGATAGTTGTGGCTTTCTGATGTATATTCTAATCTCTTCCATTATGAAAACAATCAAGTTCATCATAAAATACTCTTAGGAAATCTAATATTGTTCATTTCTTTCACATGTTCAATCCAATGGTGTGATTTTACTAATAGTTGATTCTATAATATCACATTCAGTTAGCTGAAAAACATTGATTGATCTTATAATCTTGTGCTCTATTTTTAGAATTTTATGGAATGACCTTAAACATAAGTACAAATTAATATTAACAAAAATATAAAAATATAAATAATTCTTGCTTAACTTTTTTTAATACCTAAAAATAAATTCTAAATATAAATATAGGGGATTTGAACTCGGACTTTCAAGCACCTTTCAAAAGTCTAAGCTCAAATCCCCTATATTTACAACTAGGCTCCAGGTATATGAAGAGTGCCTGTATTTCATATATTCTAAATGTAAAATATATTTTTATTAAAAAAAAAAAATTATATATATAAAATTGTTTTTGATGAAAAAAGATTAAAATATTGAAAGTGATTTTTATTAAAATATTTTGCTTATTTACTTACAAGATATATTTGTATATACATGGATTAATATTTATTTTCATATATATATATTATTTTGTAAATTTATATTAGTTGAATTTTTATCATGACTAAGTTTTTTACTTTATCTTTTTTATGTAACCAAACTTACTGTCAGCTGTGAAAGCTATTGATTTAATTTTTTTTCTTTTGTTCGTTTTTTTTTTTAACTAATATTTAATCTTCCAGTATAAATAATCTTTCCACGTTTAAAGATAATAAAAATAATTTTTTAAAAAGTTACTTTTTATCTTTTATATTTTTATTTAAATAAAATTACTACGAAATACAAGCTTATAAGAATCCTAACATAAAGTGAAAAAGCCAGTAAAATATTGACCAAATGATGAGTGATTATTCATTATTCTTTTATTAAAAAATAAAAAATAAACATAAACTAACATGACTAAAAGATCCTCAAACTAATGTATATGAATTCGATTAACATATTAAATATTTTTATTCCTTGACTAATAATAATATAATGTTAAGGCTTATACAAAAAGAAGATTGAACAAACAAACTCTAACAATACATATCAAACATTATTTTTCTGATATGTATGTCCTTCCTATAGACATAGTAAATAGTGTGTTATTCAAAAGCAATGACTTTCTAACCGTTAAATCTTTCTTCTCATGGAAATTCTGAAAAATATTCAGCGCAGCTGGTTAACACATAAAGACTCAGTTGAAAGGGGTCAAAGTGAACAGGGTTCCTAGTTCAAACATTACTATTTTTGTCCTATTATTTATTTAATTTTTCCCACTCTATAATAACCGAAACTTAACAGAAAAAAAAATTGTTTAGAATATTATTTTACATATATTTATTAATAAAATATGATATTAATCTTTCACCGCTGAACATGCAAAAAAAGCTAGAATAATAATCTTTGTCAGTTCAAAGGAAAGTAAACAATGGGATGATAATTCAAAATGTATAATAAGATGAAGCAAGGATTTATTTCTTCTTATCATTACTGTTTATTTCAAATTCGTTGGCAATACATGACAGAGGGATTATTTATACAGAGATAATGTCAACACATTTGATTTTCAATTCAAACATAAAATAAATACTAGTAAAAATAATTTAATCGAAATAAACTTTAAATGTGACAAATATATAAAATAACATTTTTCATATCTAAAAGTTTGTTATATTGCTAAAATTTAATTTTAAAAAAATGTGAATTAAGAAATGGAATATATATATCTTTTTATAAGTTATTCTACTGAATAAAATATGTGCGCGTGCACACACATTTATATAAGATGCTTTGTGGGAAATCAATCTTAAAACTGATTTATAAGATATGAATAAATATAGAGCTTAAAAACAAAATAATACTTATTAATGAAAGTATAAATCAATAATTCACTACAAGATCATATTTCTTTACCAAATTACCAAATGAATAAATCTATTTAAGAGTTGATTGTTGAAAGTTTTGTTTTCCTTCTTTACATTATCCTCCCGATTACTTAAATATCAATGACTACTGAATGACTTAAATGGGATAGTTTCGAACTGACTACCTAAAAAGAAAGGGTTTTCTTTAAGTAATTTTTCATTTGCTGAAAAATTTTCACCTGTAATACAGGCTTCAAACCCAAATTATGAATGTAAAGCATGTTATCATGTAATCACTACATTACAAGATCCTTCTCTGAAGTCACTATTATAGAAAGCATATATATATACCACAAAAAGTTTTTTTAATTAATTTTGAAATATGAATTTTTTCTACAATATAGGCTTTTTCATACCTGCACTTATATATGTAATATATAGGGGTTTGAACTCAGACTTTCACACGACGCTCAACCATCCATGCTATCTCATACCACTGATACACTTGATCACACACATGGTGAAAAGATAAATAATCACCAATATACATATTTCGTGCTAAACCAGTACTCATCAGTTGGTCCAGATTATCATCTCTACACATATATACAATCAAATCCCGGCTTATATTAAGATAGCCAATCTTCATACTTTAATGGACATGCTTCAAGCCACTCCACCCCACAACTAATGATGGAATGCTCAAAGCCCACCTTAGTGCCAACCTTCTCATTCCTACCCTTGTACCACAAGTCACTCTGACCCCTCATGTACAGGACAATCCATTTACATACATATGCGAGGGATGGGCAGATCTTACAGCACTTTATTTTAAAATATGAATTTTTTCTACAGTACAGGCTTTTTCATACCTGTACTTATATATATAATATATGAGCATTCCATCAGATTTTCAATGAAATGGACAGACAGCTGAAGAGTTGTGGGATGGAGTGGTTTGAAGCCTGTCCATTAAGTATGGAAATTGGTTATCATAATATAAGCTGAGCTTTGATTGTACATATGTGTGGAGATGATAATCTGGACCAACTGACGAGTGCTGGTTTAGCACAAAATACGTGGTATTGGTGATTATTTATCTTTTCAACATGTGTGTGATCAAGTGTATCAGTGATATGAGATAGCATGGATGGTTTAGGGCTATATGAAAGTCTGAGTTCAAACCCCCTAATTAATTTTGGTATCTGTATTTCTTTAAAGTGGAAAGGTTTTAAAAATAACTATAGAATATATATAAATCAAATAAAAACAGCTGCAGAAGAATATTAATTATAATAATAAATAAATATTTATGATGAATATGAATAACAACAATTGTTTCAGAAGTACTTTCAGTTACATTGCTAATCAATTACAACAACTAAAAATGTTAAACTTGTCAAAAATAAACATTGATATGTGATATACCAAGATGTTTGCATTCACCTATTAATTAAAGATATTCTAGTTCTATTTATGAAAATTGTCTTTTTGATTTTACTTTTATTATGGTTTCTTTATAAATGTTAAAAAGACTAAAGTAATGTTCAATGGGTTTTCTCAAAAGATGTAAATAAAGATTGATAAGTTAACTACAAATATATTTGTCAATTATTATTACAGATGGAAACCATGAACGAAATTTATCATAGAATTAAATTTGGTAGGAATGTTTTTAGTAGAAATAGCTTAATAATAAAAGGAAATATGCCTATAAGTTTGGAAAGGAAGGTTTCTAACAAATGTGTTTTGCTAGTTCTTACTTATGGATCTGAGATTTGGACATTTAACAAAAGAGCAACACAAACTGCAGACCACTCAATGAAGTATGGAGAGATACATATTAGGAATAACAAGAAATTAAAAATGATATACATAGGTGAGAGAACAAGCAGATCTTACTGACATCATTGAAAGAATTAAGAGACTGAAGTGGAGTTAGGCTGGACATATTTCTAGAAAAAATAATAATAGATGTACAGTTGAAATCTTAAATTGGATTCCAAGAGATTGTAAAAAATCTAGAAAAATACGACATGAGATGGATGGTTGAAATAAGAAAGTGTGCTGAGTGATGTGGAGAAGAGATGCTAGAAATAAGAGAAGATGGATTGAACGTGGATGATGATAATGGTTTCTTTCTTTATGAAGAATTCTAGTGTTACCCAAAATATGACTAGAATTCTTCATGAAGAAAGATACTATAATAAAAGAAAAATCAAAGAAGCAATTTTCACAAATAGAATTAAGAAATGTTTAATTAATTGGCAAGTACAAATATTAAAATTATGATCCATGAAATGCTTAATATTTATTATTATTATACAAATATATATATATTTTTAACCACATCTTAACATTCACATACTTTAAAACATATGGTTATAAACATTGGAATTCCTAAGATGTATTTTGACTGAAATAATATCTTCATTTACTTTTAAGTTATCATATTCTTCTATATATGAATATAGAGCATATATCCATTGAAAATTATCTTTTAATGATATGCAAATGATTACCAACTCATTATGAATTCAAAAATTATTACACCTCTTTTAACTTTAGCATAGACTTTACTTTTTATTAAAAATTATAAAAATTATTTTCATTATTAACATATTGTCTTTTTTTCTTGTTTTCACTCTCTCACTCATAAACAAAATGTTATGTATTTTTAAATCATAACTTATTATTCTATATGTTTTATAGATATTGAAAAAATATAAATGACTCTTATTAATGTAAATTAAAGTCTATGATGAAAGTTTCGAAAATTGTAATAATTTATGATCTAATAAAGAATGCCTGATAAGCATTTGTGTACTTATTTAAAAGTGATAATTGTCAAATAGTGCTTCCAGGAAATGCAATGTTTATCAAATAAATTGATATAATATACATTATATAAATCATAAACAGACATTTGAGAGAATATGACAACTCTTTTCAGGTCCTTTTTGGTCCCAAATCAGAGTGACTCTGCCTATTATATTTTGTTACATGTTGATTTGTGTAATTTAATTTTTTTTTATAATGATAAAGAACCTATTATTTCATTTTAATTTAGTTCTTAGACGTCAAATATAATCAGAAAATAAGACTAGATCTAAATTTAGCAACTCTGTGCAATACTGGAAATTTTTGTTTTATGTTGTTTGAGAAGAAAAATAAGTTGTTTTTTTTATTTCGAAAGCTTATTATTTTATTTGAAATATTTTATTTACTTCAATAATTCTATCATGAATAAGTTCATTAAAAATGAAATTGTAAATATTATGAAGAACTTCAAAATAAAAAATTTCAATGATGATAAAATATTTATTTTAATTCTTAAATTAATGCAGGAATATTGTAAAATATTGTTCTTTTACACAAATTTTGGAATATTATTTCAAATATTCCAAAATATTTAAAAATAACTGAACAGAAAACAATACATTACAGATTATAAAACAATTTTTTCTATTTATCAATGATAAAAACTTAAATTGTACTATATTTGCAATAAATTAATTAATATTACAGTTACATTCCATTTAAAAGAATTAATGCTCAATAAATGACTAGTGTTGATATTATAACAATGACTTAGAGACAGAAAGGACCATATCTTGAAATACAATATATTATATCATGCTTTATGTAACCCAGCCACCACAAGATGCTATGTTATAACTATAGATTAATATATATATATATATAATCACCACCTAGACAATCCCAATATTAATAACAAGAACAATTTTGTTATGGCAATCTCCTTTTAACAATAAATGTGTGCATCAATTAAAATAGAAATTTGAGTAATAAAAAATATCATATAGAATTAACAATATATTCTGATGACATCCAAATCAACTTACATTTGAATGAAGATTACATCATGTTTTACAATTTTATAAACTGTTTCTAATATTTTGTGTAATCATAATAACATTATTAAAGGAATAAAAAAATAAAGCCATAAATGGCCTCCATAAAGAACAATGAAAAAAGACAATTCACTCAGAATAAACAAATACTGATTGCTTCTGATTATCAAACACTAATTAGTAACTATTTAGAATCAATATGAACAAACTGCTACAACATTCTTAACCATTTAAAAAAATGTTTCTTTTCAACTTCTATCCAGATTCAAACCTCAATTTACTAAGGGAGACATTTAATTACTATTATACTACAAGTTTATATTGCTACTTTAATTCTAAATAAGAAATTTTAATTTATATAGGATTAATTTTTATACTATGTAAATTGTATATAAATTCCTAAAATTTAAAAATTGATTTAAATACAATTCTATCATTACATGGATTCTAATATTACAACTGATATAAAATAATGAAAATTATAATCATAATAACATTTATTATTTCATTAGTTAAATGTTAATAATAAATCCAGATATATTTCATTGGCAGTTTCCATTTTTTATTTGTGAACAAAAAATTAAAAAAACTAACTTTTCATCAATAATTGTCTATATAACTAAATTTGAAGACTAAGATATTAGTTTATCAGAAGTCAGGCATAGTTTGTGATATAAACATTCTTTTCTGTCTTTTTATCACTGTCTTCACTCATTTCATATAGAACCTGGTCATTACACTCCTTGTATTATCGGTCATCTTTCTATATTATCTATGTTAATATGATTACATTTTGTGAAACTACATTTTATTTTTTTGTGCACAGAAATTCTGATTACAGTTCTCTTTTATTTCCCTTGAGAATTAAGAAAACAATTTCAAGGACAAGTCTTTGGTTGTAATCTTTGCTCAAAGTAATACAATCACTAATGAAATTGAATTTGGGTTAGAAATTTTATGTGGTAAAAATGTTTTGCTTAAGCGGACCTATTTAAGGATTTCCCTACCTACCATGGAAGTGGATGGGACCTAAAAAGGTGGTCTAAAAATGTTTTACTTCACATGGCCTGGTTAGATTAATCATACTTAGCAAATTATTTATTTAAAAGATAAAAATAATCATAATAGCAGTAATAATAAAGCAGGAGGCAGTAGTAATAGTTAAGATAAATATTATAATTTTTATTTTTTTCTAAATATATGTAGATGGAATGTATGAAATTTATTTGATGCAAACTCTTCATTATCTAAATGAAAAATAGTACTAGTAAATAAGATGTACTTAATATAGATGCTCTTATTCAAATTTGTCTTCCAGAGAAAGAAATTTAATAGATCACATAAATGACAAAATTTTGGAAGAGTAAATCAACCACTGATAGTAGACTACATAATACTGAATTTGCCATAAAAGTTTAGTATCTTCTATTATTGAAATTTCTGTACATGTTAATGAAATCTTAATGGTATTAAAACACTGATTGCATAGTGTGTTTATTTTATTAATGCACATACTATAATCTTAGATTCACAGAAGTCAAATAAATAAAGTTTTTTTTTTACTCTTTGTTAGATATTATTAAAATATAACATTTTTCTTTTTGGAGAAATTAATATTTTTTTTCTTTTTGGAAAAATTAATATGTTATTAGATTTTGGACCAAAGTTGTTGAAAATAATGTTTTAAGTGCTATAAACTCAAATGATCTTCTGTTATTGGATTTTTGCACAATACGTGTATTGATTATTAATAACACTTGGTTTAAGCAGAACAATTGGTCTAAAAGAAAATGAATTCATTTCTGCTCAAAATATGGGTATTTCACAGATTTACATTACAGTTAGGAGTCAAAATACAAAAAGTGTTCATGTTACACAAGAATCTTATTTGTATATTATTAGACAGATTGTAGTTTAGTGCGCTCCAATGTTAAAATGATGATTGCATTAAAAAAAATAAGGTTTATTCCAATAATACTTGAAAAAAAATTGATATTCATTCTTTAAATGGATCTGTTCTTATATGTTATAAATTTCAATAGCTATTAAGCAATAGAATATTTTTATTTTTAAATTTGTTATATTACTAAGATTTGAATTTTTTTAAAGAAGTGTATTATGAGTATAATACATTATCCCTGGATTCATCAAAATAACAAATCATGATTGGTTCCCTAACAATAATTAATAACTTGATTAAAATGAAATATAAAACATTTCTGCTTGGAAGAATAATAGATGGAATGGGGAGCTTCATAAACAATATAAAAATTTAAAGGTAAATATTTAAGGTCTTACAAGTTAACAACTCTGGAAGAAATACAAGCATTGACTGACTGAGATTATTTTAATTTTTTTGTGCATTGAAAGTAGTGTATGCACCTGAAAAACAATATAAATTTTAATAAATGAAAGAATAATACTCTCTTATATGATGACAATGATACTTTGAATAGAGAGAATGATTATTTTGATAATCTTTTGAATAATGATACAATAATTTAAATTGTGGTCTATAGTGATTTAAATTTGGACAAAAAAGCTTTGTAGTTCTGAAAATAAAAAGATTGTAAATTCAAGGCACCTGGGAAAGTTTTAAAATATAATGATCATATGTTTGCTTCAAAAATATTGGAATTTATTTAGGAATATATGAATTCATGTAATTGTGCTGCCTAATGTTAAGGATGCTTTTATTATTCCGCTTTTTAAAAATAAAAAATATAGTCAAGAATGTAATAATTGTTATAAAATATTATTATTCTCTTCAACAAAATATTTTTGAAGGTTTTATTGATTGAGTTACAATTTATTATAGACATGATTTTTATGCCAATCAAATGCAAGAAAAATGTCAGGAAGAAGAAATGTATATATGCATTATTCATTTGATGAAAACATTTGACTCAATTAATTAAACAAGTCTATGATACTGTTTGAAATTGGTTGTTCACCAAAGTTTATTTCTATTGTATATGTTGGAATAAGAGGAAGCATTATTATTAACAGTTGAAAATTTGAGGCATTTGACATAATGAAAACTAATGTTAAATAAAAGATATATTAACTCCTGACTTTGTTTTTTATATTATGTCAGTGATATGTGGAAATATTTATAGGCAGTATAATGAATCAGAAGCCAAGTTATAATACATATTTATTGGTGGAATTTTTAAATTGAATAAATTAAAAGCAATATCAAAAACTTTATTTTTTTGATTTCTGGATTTACAGTTTGCAAATAACTATGCTCTTCTTGCAAATTATCAACTAAACATGTTTAAATGTTTGAATTCAACATACAAAAACTTTGTTGTAGTAATTTATGTTTAAAAAGGTCAAGTCCTTTATGAGTCAATGGTAAAAGGAAAATTTTCTGCAACTTTTAGCTTGGATAGTTATCTCCTTGAAAATGTGAACCAATTTAAACGTCTAAGTAGTTTAATTTCAAAAGTTTGTTTTAGATGTTGAGATGAAGCAAAGGTTGCTGTGGACTATAAATATCTTTAAAAGGTTGAATGAGAGGATATTTCATCACAATGGAATAATTATTATTAACCTTATATAGAATAATTTTGCTTTATTTATTGCATGGAAATGAAGCTTGGACCTCCTATCAACACAAGATTAAAGCATTAAAAATTACACTTATGAGTTTTTCATAAAATTTAAAAATGCAATAGCAAAACCATCAAATTGCTGGATGTGATACTATAGAATCCCCTATGGTAAAGCCACATTTTCATTGGATTTGAACATGTGAAATGAAAGAATAATACTAGATTTTTTATAAAAAAATATTTTATGGGGAATTTGACCATGGTTTTTAAACAAGATAGAGACTCTATTTACATTATAAAATACAGATAAAGCAGTGAAATTTTTTTAGAAAGAAACTGCAGAAGAAGTTTAAAGAGCACATTAAACATAACATTAAATAAATAGACTAACAATCCAAATTGATCTGATGAGAATGTATTTTGGTTTATGAATTGTGTAGTGTTACAAAAATCATCATTAGTGTATTATTATTTGCCTTTTCAATTTTTTTCCTCTTGGAGTTGAAATTGTCATAATTTCTTTATAGGCAGTTGTTGTATTTGACGAAAGTGCCAAAGGGAAATTTGAAAAACCATTTAGTTTTTAAAAATATTTGTTCTTACTTTAATAAATGTAAATAGAGGGATTTGAACTAGCATTTTTCAGTCTATATTTACCCTCCACTCTATCTCAAGCAACTGATACACATGGCCACAGACGTGCAAAAAAGATAAAACAATCCTCAATAAGTTGGGTCAGATCATAATCTCCCATATATATATATAATTAGTACTTGGTTTATATTAAGATAACAATTCCTTAAACTTTACTGGACAGGCTTCAATCTTTTCACCCTTCCAAGTATTTAACCATCCATTTCATTGAAAAACAGAGGTGATCATGTGTATCGGTCACTTGAGATGGAGTGGAGGGAGAATATAGACTGAAAAATCCTAAGTTCAAATTTCTCTACTTATATATAAAAGAAACATTGAGTATAAACAAATTACATCTCACTATAGTAATAAACAATTTCACTACAATGTGTTTTTGATTTTATTGTTTTCAATAATATTGTAGCTTAGAAATAACTATAGTTACCAAAACAAAATCAATTCTGCAACAATAAATTTTTTTTCTGTTTGTACGATTATGAATATTTAAGTATCATTATTATAATTACAAAAGTCTCTTATAATAAATTTGAGGGGGAAAAATACATTTTTCAATGATAAAAAAGTAATCAAATATAATAAATATTGTTTCTTCAATAGTCAATCATTTCACATTGTAATGAAAAATTAATTCACTTATTTACATATCAACAACCTTGTCTAAATATTTTAGTAAATCAATATAAAAATTTCTTTGGTAAGAAATCATGAACATATAAATAAATAAGTTCAATTCTTAACTGCAATAACTACTTGAATGTAAATTTATTATATATTAGAAAAAATTATCACAACAAACAAATTCATGCCAACTAATTAATTTAATTTTAGAACATGCAAAAAATATTATGCTATACTTATTAATTAATCATCATAATAAATAAAAATTTTCTAATACTGAATAGATTGGTTCAATACAAGCAGTTGTTTTTCTGGTATTCAAAAGATTCCTCAATCAATTTTTTAGTAAAGAAAATGTAAAACATAAAACCAATTGAAGGCAACTATTATATTTTGCCCTGTGAGAATGTAAATATTTTTTTTACAAAGTTAAAAATGAAAAAATAAAACAAAGAGGTCACTAGAATAGCCTGAGCAAATTTGTATTTTGTTTATAATTTTAGCAAGAATTGAAAATGTTTAGATAAATACTTAGAAAGATGACTTCATATATAATATGCATCGTATGATACGTTTTTCAGGAAATTATGAGGTATTTGAACATCAAAATGTAGGTTGAATAAGAAATTGATGCTCCAGAATTTTTAGGTTGCCATGCTTACTACTTATTTCCTATATTAAAACTCATTATTTAAAATTTTATATTGTGAATCCTTATGACTTTGTATAATGTTTGAATAATAATATATTTGGATTTTTTTTTATATGGAATGTATTTGTAATTATGTATTTGCATCTGTCAAATCTGTGGTGGAAAAATTTGTTTCTTTAAATACTTAGATTTTAATCCAAGTAATGGTAATACATTATATTGAAATATTGTGTAAATTGTCTACTCTTCTCACAAGTGTATAAAATAGATATATACTTTCCCATCAATAAATGCTAAGAGTGTATATCTATTTTATAGCATGTGCGAAAAGTAGTTGACTTCTACAATATTTTAAACTGTATAAATTGCTATATTATCAATTATCACATATATGTATATATTGCAACCTATAACAGTAAGGATGATCAATCCACAAGATCAATGAAACATTTCCTCAGGGTAGGCTATTCAATAATAATAACAGTAATAAAATGGTTGTCTACCTCTTATACTTCTCAAAGACAATCAAAAGCATCAAATTAGGAGAGTTCTGATACTCTTTTTGTAAGACAAATATAATCTTATGCATCAAAAATTACACAAAGTTAAGTTACTTAAAAAATGTCCTTAATCAAAATCTTTCTTAAGCACAATGGGTCTTACAAGAAAAATAAAGCTTTGCTTAAGTAAATCAGTTCTTATAAGAAATTTAAAGTTTTCTTAAAACAATTAAATCTCAATAAAATAATTATTTCTAAAGTAATTAAGATCTCAGGCAAAATAATTCTTCTAAATAACTCAGATCTCGGGGTTCTTACTATAATAAATTTTATAATAATCCAATACAATTTTATTTTTTATTTTTAATTTGTTATACCAACAATGAATGTGATCCCAATGACAATAATAATAAGATATGATCTTATCTTTAATATGATATCTCAGTACCTCAAGTAACTATTAATTTAAGAATCAATCATGAAAACTCTTATGTTAAAATAATTATAGCAAACCAGGATTACCTTTGTGATAATATGAATAGGAAAGGGATTTTGTTGCTACCCATATATCATACAAACAGGTTCTCTTCTAATTTTCAATCATAACTAAATAAAGTAATCATAACTTTCATTCGAGATAAAATAAAGTAATCTTATCCATGGATGATATCTTAACATCAGCAATTAAAATTTAATAAAGTGACTTTGATTATATTCTTCTTGTGCTCTTATATACTCTTATGTTATAATGATAAAATATGTATGACTTTTATAGATTTCTAAGAATGCAGATGATGATTAGAGCAATACAAATTCGAAGATTAGTAATTAAAACAATATTTATTGGCATTAATAAGCATAACAAAATAATCAATTACTTTAATAAAAATTATAAGTTATAATTATCCAAATTTGACATAAAATTATAAGTTACAATTGAAAGTAATAAAAATAAGTAAATCCCAAATCTTAATATGATTTTCTATGAATTCATAAAGTTCTCATGTTTTAATAATTCTAAAAAAGATAAATCTTACCATCCTTGGAACATGATAAATTTGGAAGATGTATAAATTTTAGATCCACATAAATAATTATAAATTTAATAGTAAAATATTTTATCAAGATTTTAAAACACATCAGACATGCAAACTGGGTATATCAATGCTATTTAACATATCATAACTACTCTGATCTTATCAAGACTACAAATAAAGGCATGGTTGGCATCACGTCTGATCTTTAAAATATTTCAAAAGTCAGTATAAAGACATGGTTGGCACCACACATGACTTTAACATTTCAGAGCAAATAAACATGTTGGTATCACACATGACTTTAATAAAATCTCACTTAGATAAACATCAAAGGATTTAAAAGCAAAGCAAAAATGCAATGAAATAAACACCTATACAAGAGTACAATAAAGAATTTGAACCTTGTTTCTAATCTTAAAAATACAAGAATAGACCATCTAAAAGGAAATTACCTAAAATATAGCAATCTATGCTAGATATTACTTAAAATATAATAAAGCCCACTGGCATGATAAAAACAATTATAAAAGTAGAGGTAGCACCACTATCTCACATAATAACAATGAATAAATGATGTGTAAAAGTGATAGAAAATAGCAATAATAGCAAAATATGGTGAGGCATATAAATTTGTGGCTAAACAATTAGTAATAAAATATACATCAGCTTCATGAATTCTTTCATACATTTATTCACATTCTAAATAACTCCATAAGGAACTAATATAATTCATTGTAAAAATATTTTCTATAACAGTAATATTATGAGAAATAAAATGAGAGACATATTAAAACTATAAATAAATAATACATAGGAAAAAATCATAGATATAATGCATGCATGAATAAATCTTAAAAACTAAATATTTGTACCCATTTTACCAATTAATAAGTTAACAGTTCTTAAATCTTGGTTGTCCATGCCATTATCAGTCTAATAAAGAATCCTTGGATCTGCTGAAGATTTTCAGAATATCCAGACAATATTGAAAATGAAATTAACAAATAGGCAAATAAAATCTGAAATAAATAGAATTTTAAAACATTGACATAACTAAAATAGCCATTCTAAGTAATAAAGTAGTATTCGTTAAACAATATGACGATAAGCAATTTAAGTAAAATAATAAAATGATAGTAATAAGCATTGCATACATTTTTAAACAGCACATGGAATAATAGTAAATCTTGTAGATATTTTAAATAATGTGTAGATAAATAACATTTCCTTTTTGGAAATATAATTTGTAGCTTCTTATAATGATTATTAATGAAGAGCAAACATATTTTTATCAGAATAATTCAAAGTAATATATAAAATATTGAGGAGCTATAAATACATTTTTAACATGAGCACGATAATCTTCTTTGTATAAATAATATATGTTATAAAATAAAGAACAAGTTCTAGATGGCAATAATAAATAATATTCATACTTTCTTGACAATAAAACATTTCCAAACAGCAAGTAATCATGTCTAATGAACATAACAGTCTTTATTGGCAAAATGTAAATTAAAATGAGCATTGAATCTAGTTCATATCATATTTTACCTTTTATAGACAGATAAAATATTTATTAGCAAAATAAATAAAATCTATTTAAGCATAATAATTTTATTTCTTATATCAGAATAAAGCAAATATTCCATATTATCATTCAATAATGCATATATCATTCACAACAAAAAGCATAATATGATGTTTGTTTATTCACAAAATATTTTCTTAGCAATAAATAATACATAATAACTAGAATATATTACATATCCATTTTATAAATGATGAAAAAAATATTTCATTCCTTTTTAGATAAGAATATAATGCACTAATAATTTCTATGAGTTGCATATATAGATGTATAATTAAATGGTTTCTTTCCAACAAATATTTATATATTCATACTTAATATTTATAAACTTCTTTACCATTTACATAATTCTACTATTTCAGCTAATAGTTCAAATTAGTAAATCAAAGTAAGTTAAAAGAGAACATTCTTTAATGATAGTAAAAGTTTACCATTTACAAAAACATAATGTTTGACTTTCTTGTAGAAAAAACATATAAATTCATTTTAAAGTTAATGAAAAATAATTCCAAAAGTTCTGGCATTCAACAATGAAACTATCATTTCAAAATAAATTTTAGACATGATAAAACAAGTCTAAATTGAAAATTAATTATAGTTCTAGCAATCCAGTAATACCTTTGGTATAAATTTACTGTTATCATACTGCATTAAGACAACATGTTTCTTCTGGAATTTGATGCATTGATCAGAGCTTCTAATGGTGTAAAATGGAGATATTTGAAGTATGGAGGTGAGGTTAAGTTATGAGCCCAAATAAATAACTATTCTAGCACTGCATAATTTTTATTAACAAATAATTTTAAAAATTATACTATAGAATGCTGACAAAGAAATGATGAAGTGATAAGAAAAGATGAATTTAAAACATGTCTCACAAACCTAAAATATAGTAAGTCAAGTCATGTGACATTGAATAATTAATTTGTGCGATTTAGTTCTAAGACAGGTTGAATAATCAAGTTGTTAAGCCAAAGATTCTAAAAATAACAATTAAAAATGGAAAATTCCAGAGACATAAATTACATCATATGTTATATTAAACAATTTATAAATTATTTAATAATAATAAATGACATTAATAATAATTAATTTACAATATTTTTTTTAAAAATTCCCAGAATATTAACTTAGTTGCTTTAAAATATTAAATTTTATTTTTTAAAACATTAAACATAAAAAGCATTAAATTACTTTAAAATACTAACTTTTCCAATCAGGATATTTTCTTTTGACTTTTAATTCTAAGTAGAAATTGATTACACGGACACTAAGACCCAGAAATAAAATAATTTTTAAAATAAGTAATCTAATGTTATTAGCTCAATATCGGATTTATAAAGGACTGGAATATATCATTAACCAATAATTAAAATTAAACTAACATTTATAAATTGTACTTTTAAATAATGTGCAAGTTAATTAATTACAGTATTAAAAAATAACCACATTTTTAAAAACAAAATTGACAAGTGTTTATTTTATTGATAATTTAATAAATATCTATAACAATTATATTATGAATATAATTATATATATTTAACTCTAATTTAAAATTATTTAAATTTACTTATAAAAATTGATGTTAAATACGAATATTTTATAATAATAACTACAATTCAATTAAACAGCTTACAAAGTAACTTATCATTGCTATAATAGTAATAGCATTTACTTAACGGAAAATAAATTATGTAAAAAAAATTTTTTAAATACACTAACACAAAAACTTAACATGAAGTTCTGCAGTCAGAACTTAAGGTTATGATATATATATATATTCCAATATTGTTAATAAACCTGAAAATAAACAACAGCGCTTAAATATGTGGCACCAAGAATATATAATATTTCATGAAGAAACTAATTCTGCTAAGCAAACCACAACTATTACACTTAGATGATTAATATTTTCAGTAATTAATAAGTTAGCATTGATCCAAGAAATTGAGAACTTTTAACAAATTTGTTAAAATGGCTCTATTAGGGTCTGAATTGCGAATTAATATTGTGGTCGCATATCAAAGTTAGTTTATTCATTAAATGATATATATGTATGTTTATATAATTTGAAAAATAAAATAATATCTAGAAATGACACAAGTTAGTACAGGATAAAAATAAATAGAAACAACGATGACTTTTGACAACTAACATATAAAAATTTTATCTAGTATATATATTTCTTATTATTATATTTATTAAAGTCTGAAAAAATATCTTTGTGACTTACTGCCTATATAATTACAATCATAATTTGAAACATATGATAGTTAAACAGGTAAAATTTTTCACAAACTGTATCACTTTCACATTTCCGTAGGAATTTGAGAACTACTTCTATAATTTGTCTTTAAAAAAAAAAAAAGATTAGATTTAAATCAGAAAAAAATTCTTTCTAGAACTTTAGTAAGAACATATAAATAAATAAATAAAAAAGATTTTTTAAAAAAATAATGACAACATCAACAACAAAAAAATATTCTAACAAAATTTGCAGAATTATAGTGTGTAATGTTGTTTACTAAATACTGTTCATTTTAATAACCTATTAAACAAAAAAAATCATACATATTAAAAAAAACTACTTGTTAGGATATATATTAAAATAATTACATGTGTATATAATAATATCCATGCAAATTATGCTCAGTAATGCATTTTCAATTGCATAAGAGCCATCATTTCCAATTGACTTTAAGAAAAAATAAAAACCATGTGAGATATCCCAAGTTTGGTGAAGTTTAATAATTATTTTCTCTCAAATCAATAAATTGAATTCTCTTTGAATGAATATTGCCTCTTTTATTTTCCATTTATTATACATTCTTTTTTTTTTTTTTTTGAAATTGTACATATATACATGGCTGCAGAAAGGAGTTTGCTATTAACTGAAAGGAGACTTTTTGATTCCTCTTGGAGGCCTTAAAGGAACTGAGCAGGGCAAATTCCTAATGTCCACTCCATACGTTCTTGTCGTTGCAGCTGTTATTACTATGCGATTATTCATATAGTATACAAACATGGATGGGCTGCTCACCAACACGCATTAGCCAGTGTGGTGAGTTTATTGGTTTTTTACCTCTGAGTTTAAGATCAAGAAACACCATGGTCTTTCTTCTCAGTGCCTGATAAGGCAGAATGAAGGTTTGTGTAAATGATAAATATTTTTCCAATACATATATACAATTATGACAGACAAAAATAAAGCATGGCCCTTATTCCCAGGAGGCTGCAAAGCCATCAACCAAGGCAGCAGTTGGTGGCCGAAGGCGGAGGGTGCTAAGAATCTCCTGATTGCGGACCCAGGCTGCCATTTGATGACGACTTTTTATTTAGATACTTACAACTGCAGATCACTTTCAAGTGCAGGAAGATTGCAAGAATTAGAAGAAGAACTGTCTTATATTAAATGGGACATTATTGGACTTTGTGAAGTTAGAAGAAAAGGTGAAGAAACAATTAATTTAAAAAGTGGACATATACTCTATTATAAAAGCACACATATTGGAAATACAAGTGGAGTAGGATTCATTATAAATAAAAAGTAGAAGAACAATATTGTGGAGATTGATGGTGTATCGGACAGAGTGGCAAGATTAGTTATACAACTTAATAGCAGATACCAAATGCAGATAATTCAGGTTTATGCCCCAACAAGTTCTCATAGTGATGAAGTAGTAGAAGATTTTTATATGGATGTACAAAAGGCTTTTGATCAGAGTAAACAACATTTTAAAATTGTTATGGGAGACTTTAATGCTAGAATAGGTAGACAAATGAAAGATGATATTGCTGTAGGTAATTTTGGTTATGGTAATAGAAATGAGAGAGGACATAGACTTGTGGAGTTTGCAGAAAAAGAAAAACTTTATATTATGAATTCATTTTTTGAGAAAAATGTTAAAAGGAAATGGACATGGAAACATCCAAATGAAGGTACAGCAGAATTGGATTATATTTTGACTAACAGAAAATACATATTTCAAGATTGTAATGTTCTTAATAAATTTAACACAGGAAGTGATCATCGATTAGTAAGGTGTAAGTTACGTGTTAATGTAAAACTAGAGAGACAAAAATTCTTAAGAAAAACAATATTTATAGTTGATATTCCTAATCTTCAGAAACATTCTAATGAATTTAAATTAGAACTTACAAATAGGTTTCAAGTGTTAGGAGATTTTGAACATGATTCAGATTTGAATGAAATTAATATGAAAATAACTGATACACTTTTAAAAACTGCAACAAAGATAGCTGGTAGAAAAAAGCAGCAATTGACTAATAAAATTTCTACTGAGTCTAGAGAATTTATGAAGAAAAGAAGGAATATGAAGATATACAAAAATGATGTATTAAAAAGAATTGAATATCTCGAATTTTGTAAAATGGTATGGAAAAGAGTTGAAAATGATATAAAAAAGTATAACTGTGAAATAGCAAGGAAAGCTGTAGAAGAAAGTAAAAGTCTCAAGAATGTTAAACAACATTTTGGTATTGGTAAGATATTTATATCTGCAATAAGAAAAAAAGATGGAATTATTACTAAAAAGAGAGATAACATCATGAAATTGGTAGAAAATTTTTATCAAGAATTATATAGTAATAAAGAACAAGTACCTCCTATATCTATTACATCTTCCGAATTGCCCAGAATTTTAAATGAAGAAGTGAGACATGCAATTAAATGTATGAAGAAAGGAAAGGCTCCAGGAAATGATGGAATTATAATTGATATATTAAAAGAAGCAGGTGAAGAAATAGAAACAATTTTAGCAAAGTTATATACCAAATGTCTAAATGATAAAGATGTACCAGAAGATTGGAAGAATGCAGTAATAATATTCATATTTAAAAAAGGTGATAAAGAAGATATTAGAAATTACAGACCTATCAGCCTTTTAGCATTTTTATATAAAATTTTTACCAAGATAATTACAACTCGTCTACAGAGAACTTTGGATTTCCACCAACCAAGAGAACAAGCTGGCTTTAAAAGTGGTTTTAGTACAATAGATCATATCCAGGTATTGAGAGAAGTCATAGAAAGGACAAATGAATATGAGTTGTCATTATGTTTTGGATTTGTAGATTATGAAAAGGCATTCGATTCTATACACATTTCTTCAGTGATTAAAGCATTGGATCATCAAGGTATAGATCCAGGATATTGTCATATTTTAAATAATATTTATAAAAATGCAACAGCAACAATTAGATTACATAAAGATACTGGAAAAATCAATATTGAGAAAGGTGTAAGACAAGGTGACTCCATATCTCCAAAACTTTTTACAGCAGTGCTGCAACAAGTATTTTGTGGATTAAAATGGGAAACTAAAGGAGTGAAAGTAAATGGAGAATATTTAAGTCATTTAGATTTTGCAGATGATGTAGCTGATTTTGCAAATAATGCTTCAGAGCTGCAGGAAATGTTGCAGGAGTTAGCAGATGAAAGAAGAAAAGTAGGACTAAAGATAAATGTTAAAAAGACTAAAGTAATGTTTAATCGATTTGCTGAAAATATGAAAATAAAGATTGATTATGAAGAATTAGAAGAAGTTAACAGTTACAAATACCTTGGTCAGATTATTAATACAGATGGAAACATAATGGAGGAAATTAATCATAGAATTAAACTTGGTTGGAGTGCTTTTGGTAGAAATAACTTGATACTAAAAGGAAATATTCCTATGTGTTTGAAAAGGATGGTTTTTAAAAAATGTGTTTTACCAGTTCTGACTTATGGATCTGAGACTTGGACACTTAATAGAAGAGCAATACAGAGACTTCAGACCACTCAAAGGAGTATGGAGAGATGTATGTTGGGAGTAACAAGAAGAGATCGAAAACGCAATATATGGGTAAGACAACAAACAGGTGTTACTGACCTTATTGAAAAAATTAAAAGATTGAAATGGAGTTGGGCTGGACATATTGTTAGAAGAGATGATAATAGATGGACAATTGAAATTTTAAACTGGATTCCAAGAGATTGTAAAAGACCCAGAAAGAGACCACATGTGAGAGAGTGGATGGATGAAATAAGAAAATGTGCAGGGTGTTGTGGAGAAGAGAAGCTAAAGATTGGAGAAGATGGATTAAACTTGGAGATACCTTCATCCTGCAGTGGATTGATAATGGTTGATGATGATGATGACATATATACATATACTTTTAGTGTTGAAAGGAGGTTGCATTGACAACAGTTTGAATTTGTTGATCGTTATTGATATTGGGATTGTTTAAGTGTTGACTGGTTTTAATTAATATATATATATATATATTAAATATGTAGTGTCATATCTGTGCAAGAAATAATGAATTCAAAAACTCTACTCATAAAACTATAGTCAAAAAGAAGTCACTGCAAAATTTAACTAATCTAGACTGTAAAAAAAGTAATGGAGTTGAATTAGCATATTTGCTACAAGATTTTAAAAATCTGAATTCTTATATAATAAATTGACATGTTGATATTCAAAAAGACCAATTCATGATGATGCAATGATCACTATTCTTGTTTCATGGGTAACATCTTTTAGATCTTGAATGATTTTTCTACTTGGATGATTTTTCTATAATAGATAAAATGGCTTTAAACAGCCTATTGCAGAGTAAAGATTTATAAATAAATGAAAAAGTTATTTTTCATCTGTTTTCATTATGTTTTACTCTCTAGTTAAAAAAAATAAGTAAATACTCATTTACTGACCAATATAGAATGGTTTACTAAATTGGTTATGGACTGCTTATATAAAAAAGAAATTGTTATATCTGTTTGAAACCTAGAAAAATTACAAATTTTATTTAGCCTGAATTTAATTCCTTGTTGTTGACATGTCAAGGAGATGTATTAATGCTAGCTATGTCACCCTCTATAAATTTTACTAGTCTATGTTAATAAATGTTTACATATTCAGAAGTAAACAAAGCTTATTTTTTTCAAAAATTGACTTGTAATAACGTTTTTAAAATTTTAACCTGGCAATTAGACTGAAAAATATCAATTTGTTGTTAATTTTTAGAATTATTATTAAATTCGATGGTAAAATATAAAAGTAGATAAAAGCTATGGTGGAAAGATATACAAAGAATTCCAATAAAATGATGAATATATATATAAATTACTGTTGAAATCTTTTAACAACTAGATTTGTACTGTATGGAGCAAATTATTAGTTTATAAAATTATACTCCACTGATTTTAAAACAAAAATAAATATCCGAATAATTTGATGCTCTTGGATTATTTTTTATAAGATTTTTAAAAATATTCTATTTAATTTTATTTTATTAGATTTTTAAAAATGTTTGTTTAAAACAATAACAAATTATCTTATCATTAGATATCTTTCTTAGCATTGGCTTTTACATACATAAATAGTTAAGAAATCTTTCATTTAATTCATTCGCTATAGTGATAGCACTACATGAGATGATTTAGAATTAAAAATAATTTATTGAAATTTGCAGCAAAATAAATAATAAGGATTTATAAAATCAAAATAATCTAAATATGCTAATTTATTTATTCTAATTATTTTTTAAATACTTCATTAAGAAATTGCGAATGAATGTATATATTTATTATACTTAATAAAACAATTATATATATATTGTATGCATATCTCATGTAGCAATTAGATATAATTAATTTTAATTATAGATTCAACATTAAGTACTATTTGACTCAAGTTCAAAGGCCAAAGAATATAAATTTATCATTGTATTAATATTATGGGAAGATTTTTTTAATAACAAAAAAATAGAATTTCTTGTTTTCAAAATTCTAGAATTTTTTTTATTAAAGTAAACAAGTTTTGTAGTTATTATTATCATTATTAATGTTTTTATTTCATTTTTGATACATAAATATATAAAACAAAATAAGCGTATGTCACGCTTGAATGTGAAGCTATAATAAGATACAGTAATTAAATACGCTAAGCGCTTTCGAGGTCCTTTACCTCATATTCATAGCGAAGCTGTGAGCTGCGAAAATAAAAAATGGGGCGGGAGAAGTTGTATGCAAAGCATATGCAAATAGACTAAATAGTGGCATAGAATGATTTTAAAAAAAACAAACAGGTATGTATAAACTACTATGAATAATAATTATTCACAAAACTAAGAATCAGTGTGATAATAGTTGTAGCATAAGTGTTAGTTTGAAAAACAATATGCAAAATATTTTAAAAAAGCTTGAAAAATGTAATGAATTTATGTATATTAAATTCTCTACCAATAGGCATGTGAGTAACTAGGCAACAAAAAGCTGTAATCTAGTACTCATCATCAATGAAAATTTACCATAACTCATTACCCTCTTAGCACAAATTATTTTAATGTCTCAGCATTGGATCTCATCAAACATTTTCAATGTTTATTTTAATCTAAGTTTCTATTTTTTTATAACTTAACATTAAAAAAAGACTTCGAAATAAAAATAATTCAAAGATTTTTTTACTATTATTATTATATTTTGATAAAATTTACTTTTTACAACTATTTACATATTTAGAAGTAGAGATGGAGAGAAATAAAAAATATTACCCATTAAAAATGTTTTTTTTTTATCAAAATATTTTATTTTGATGTAAGAATTTTTATAATAATAATAATCTATAATATACAGTGCTTCAAAATAAAAAATAAAATAATCTTTTTATTAAATATTTCATTGTAATAATATTTAAAGGTTACGTACATTTAGCAGAAAAGATAGACTTTTATATAACTTAAACTTTAATTTTATTCATGCTGAGCATGCTTTTTACATGGATAGGTCATTTTTATAGGTTGCTATGAATATGGCATATCCATGTTGAAAGCATGTTTAACATAAAACTAAAGATTAAGTTATAAATAATATTATGATAATACAGAAATGAGTGAAATAGTTTTGAATAAGGTTTATAATGTTCTTCTGGATAATATTTATTTTAAATTCACATTGCTTATCTCTGAATTAAATAAATCATTCTATTTGAGAAATCTTTGATTGTATTTAAATCTTTGTATTATCACAACTATTTCAATATTTCTAATCAAAAACTAGGCAATTCTCTTTTATATTACATTTCAGTTTCTTAAATTTTACAATTTATTAAATCTTAGACAATATAATTCTTGTACAACTACCAAATAAATTAACTTGAGATTATATTTCTAATAACTTGCCAAATATTCATTGTATCTCTGCACTTTCTATGCTCTTTTCAATTGATATTCATCATACATCATTAGAATTTATTATTAATGTAAAATATGTTAAAATTTTATATCTTTGTAGATTATTAAAAGGAATTATAAAAAAAAAAGAAAAATATCTAAGTATGTGCCTGAATGGAGCTAGCTGATTTATATTAGAGTCTTTTTTATTCTTCCACTGATTTTAATTATTATATAGAATTTTTTATTAAAATTTTTAATCATATATTGGATTTAAACAGTGAGGATTACCAATTCCTCTACAAGCTTTATGATAAATGCTTAGCCAGAGCCAGCACTTAAAATATCTCTGTCAGGAACCCCTCCCCAAATCCTTGACCATGTTTTTGTGCTTGGCTTTGGGTTGGTATTTTTAGATCTAGTGTCTGAACCTACTCTGACACCTCTCTGAGGAGTGCCAAAGCACGAAACCATGGTCAGGGGTTTGGGGAGGGGTTCCTGACTGAGATATTTTAAGTGCTGGCTCTGGCTAAGCATTTATCATAAAGCTTGTAGAGGAATTGGTAATCCTTACTGTTTATAACTTACAAGCTTAAGAGATAGGGTCATGTGATCTATGAATTGATCTATGACTCTTATTTTGACTATATATTGGACTTGTTTACATCTAAAAAGCTTATTATCAATATCATTTTCTTTCTTGGTTTGCTAAATCACTTAAAAATATATCAAGAAAAAATCCTATTATCATAAACAATATTTCCATACGATAAACATAATGTTTTATAATAATTTAAAATATTATAGGATTATCAAGTGTTATATATCATCATTATCAACCATTATTAATCCACTGTAGGATGAAGGTCTCTCTAAATTCAATCCATCTACTCTGATCTTTAGCTTCTCTTCTCCATATCGCCCCTGCTGCACACTTTATTTCATCCATCCATCTCACATGTGGTCTCTTTCTGGATCTTTTATAATCTCTTGGCATCCAGTTTGATTTCAACTGTTAATCTATTATCATCTCTTCTAGCAATATGTCCAGCCCAACTCCACTTCAGTCTTTTAATTTTTTCAATGAGATCAGTAACACCTGTTTGTTCTCTTACCCATATATTGTATTTTCAATCTCTTCTTGTTACTCCCAACATGCATCTTGCCATACTTCTTTGAATGATCTGAAGTCTCTGTATTGCTCTTCTATTAAGTGTCTAAGTCTCAGATCCATAAGTAAGAACTGGTAAAACACATTTATTAAAATCTTCCTTTTCAAACACTTTTCAAGTGATATATATATATTGTATTGGTCAAAACATGTTTATCCACTAACATAAGTTGGAACTCACAAAATGTACTTCAAACCCAGCCAAGCCCGATATTTAGATCAGGGACCAACCTGGATTTGAACTCACTCTATAAGCTCCAGATCAAACACCTAATGGATAACATAACAATGATGGCACATGAGAATTAATTTTAAATCTGGCCCACTAGCAGAGTGGAAAAGACAATGAGACATCTATTAACTATGCCTTAACTAAAATATGTATATGCATGGCTGTTGATTTGGAAGTGGAGAAAAAGGAATTTGAACTACTCAAACAAGTTAAGCAACAAAAAATTAGTTTAAAACAATGACAAATTATGTACATACATTTATGAATTAACTACATACATTAGTATGTGCGTGAATGAGCAAGCAGTCTACCAAATGATAGATAATTATATATTGTCATTCATGCTATTATTTCTCATATGCTCTTTTATTAGCTAAATAATATATTATAAATAAACACACATCTTTGGTGGGTCCAATATTAAGATGCCAATCAATTATTAGAAAGAATTTACATAAAATTGCTATTAACACTTTGGGTTACGTTTCTGAAACATGGTGACTAACATTATTTTGGAGAGCATTCCGAGATTCATTACAGATACAATATAAAACATTTTTATGCCATTACGGTCATGAAAATAAATAAAGTACATTTGAAAACATATTTGATTATATGATACAATACTTAATGAAAATTCTTTTAATTAGCGCTGGTAAGAACACTTTATTTTCCCCAAGGCAAATATTCTTAAATAGATAAATAACAAATTACAATGGTGGGATTGTATAATAAAACTAAAATAATATTAGTAATTAATCTAGCTAGTAATATTTGGCATTTATATATATATTGAGCAAAGTGCAATTTTAATATTATTACAGCAGTAAAATTAGGTCAAAAAACAAAAGAAATAATACGAAGCTTGAGCGGTACTGACATAATGGCAAAGAAATAACAGGAAAAGTCATGCTTCTGGATGAAAGACTCCCTTCTTGGGCAGTGCTTAAAGAAAAGTGGATAAGGCATGCCGTGGACATCACTGACGTGCAGGCCTTGTATATGAAGAAAGTGGATAGTCATAGCATGTGCCAGACTTATGGGAATCACTGCCAGAGATCTTTTTATATGAAATAAATGGTCCTGGGAAGATCAACTATCCTCAGGACAAGGCTTGAGAAGAAATCTATGGGTTCGAACTTATCGTAACCCCCAGATTAAGAAGCGCATATATATATAATCATGAAGATAAGGCCGAATGTCAGTAATGCAGTATGGATAAATGTCACTAATGACATTGACTAAGATTTACTGCTTTAAAAATAAATGATCCTAGTTTGAATGCCATAATATTACAAATAATATGCAATGCCGCTGTAATATATATATATACAATATTTTATTTAATAACTGAAATAGTAAAATATACATTAAGATTTGACCCCCTTCTTTTCTGATATTTAATATAAATCAATCCTACCTTTATGGATTTTGATAACTAGGATGTTTAAACATTTGATATTTTAAGAGTATGAAGAAATAAAGTAAAATTGCAGTTATAGAGAAAACAAGTAATAGGTCACCCTTTCAGAATTTAATAAATAACATTTATAAAATAACAAAGCATTAATTAGCCTAAGTTCTGGATTCCCCAGGTAGAATCCAGAGTTAAACAAATAACAAAATTTTATACTAAAACATAAACAAAATGTTGAGTTGTAAAAACAATCTGGCGAATATATTAATTATCACATTATACTTTATGGGGGTTTAGTTTTTAAAAAAAAAAGATTTTTAAAAATTAAGCTCGCCAGTTTGCTTGAGATTGGCATATTAATAATAAAAGCATACATATAAATAAATGACCACACCAGAGTTAAAGAAAGTTAGAGCATATGAGAGAGAATTAAATTTATAGAAATTATTTGAGAGCAATTTACATGTTAGAAAAGTTACAAAATTAAATTATACATTTAGGAGAAATTGATAATAGAGTTTGAGACTAATTAGGCAAGCTAGATTTAGTTTCAATGGTGGTGGTTTGAAATAATTTACCTAGCACCATTTTAAGAGTCCATATTAAAAAGTCCAGCTCATGCATGGCAGTTCTTATGTGACAGCAAGCTTCCATTTAGCATTCCAGAGTTCTTTAGGCTTTCCTTCATTTCAGGGCAGCAGTTAGATGGTACATTAGAAGGAAAAATGACCCAAAAAGGTCCAAAAGATGATTGGCATCTACTCTATCATCTTAGATTTCAAAGTTGGATGGAGTATTGATGACAACTCACTTCCCTCAGTAGTAGCTAAACTGTTGGTGATTTAAAATCTGGCCATTTTATACTCCTACCCAGCTATTTGAAGAATGCTTCCCATTTCTTATCTCTAGCTCAAACATAATCTTTAATCTAACAAAAAATTTACATTTCTTTGTCCATTGTTTTTGAAAGATGCAACTGTTATATAACATTCCAAAAATAAATAGATTTGACAAAATCTTTATAACAAAAGAATCTTAATCCCCATTTTATTTTAAGTAAAAACTTTAATTAAAAATACCTTCCCCAGATTAAAACAATATTATTTCCAACCCTTTAATTATTTTTGGACAATTCACGGTTGCATCTTCCATCTTGGATTTTATAAAATATACAGATTAATAGGAAAAACAAGCAATTTAAAAAAAAAAAAGTTTTAAAAAAATGGCGTATAATAAAATATTTAAAAAAATCAATATTTTGTTAGTATGTTTGCTCCTATATATATATTTGAGCTGCACCCATGTATTTTAATAAAAAAAATTAATCATAATTAAAAAATGTTATTTAAAAGTTAAAATTTTAGGCATGCATCTCAAATATATATGTAAAATATATATATATACATGACTAAAGGAGCGGGATGGGATATAAGGTTTAAACACAGGTTAGTAGATGGAACCATGAAGCTCAATCTTAAGCTAAGATTGACAGCTTCAATATATATATATTAGCCTATCAAAAGTTTATAAAGAATATTGACTTTAAAATTTTGGATAATCCTAAAGAATTTTGGTCTTTAGATATGATTATTAAAAGAAAAATATAACAAGTCAATATCTCTTTAATAGTTGTTGATTTTTTTCAATATTTTACAGAACTTTCTAAATAATTGCAACATCATTATGATTATATTTTGATTAATGATAATACCGAATAACATATTTCATTCAATGAATTTATAGAATGAGATATTGCAGCAACATTTAAACTACATTCAAGTCTAGACTCAGGTAATAGCCCTACTTTCATTTATAAAGGTTGTGCTAATTTAGCAAACCTTCATAAATGAAAGTAGAGATAAATATGTCTTTTTTTCTTTTTGACAAATTTTTAATTGGTCTATAATGTATTTACTTTTCCTACAACTCTAAAGGTTATTAAAATTATTCCTATCTATAAAAGCAGGGCTAAAGACATGGTTAATAATTATATATCCATTTCAGTTTTGCAAAAATATTTGAAAAATATATCATATGCAATAAATTAATGCATGATATTACAGACCATTAGTTCCTGAGAAACAGTTTTATGTTCAACACATTGATAGAATCAAATCTTATTTATGTTATTGAAGAACTGGGAAGGTTAGCTGTCATCTATTACAACATATCAAAAGGTGTTGATAAAATTGATTATAATATCCTTCTCATTAATCTGCATAATTAATCTAGATGTAAAAATAAGCTGATTTGTTAATTCAAATCCTTCACCGAAGCTAAATCAGCTTTTGGAAAATTGATTGGTAGATTGTCTTTATTCTTATTGTTATCTTTTAATATTTATATGAAGTATTATGGCTTCTTAACTTTTTAATATCTCCATAAATGATCTCAAAACTAATTTAAAATTCTTTCATCTGTGCTGTACTGATAACTGCAAGATATTTACTCTATCAATGATTATAGGTTGCTATAAAATGATGCTAATAATTTTTCTAAATAGTATAAAAAATAATAAAGCTTTTTTTGTATTTTTTTATTTAACTTACTCTGTCTGAATCAAATCTTATAATTCAAATTTCATCCATTTCTCAATTTCCAAACCATTTGAAACTTTGCAAATACCTGATTGCAATTGAAGATAAGACAAAGATGTTAGCATAGATTCATAACCTTATTTATTATTAAGTTTATATAAGGACATATATTTGTTAATATAAAATATCTGTTATAAATTTAACATCTGTTTCAATAGTCTCCAGTATTCAATTTACTGAAGCATCTGTATCTAAAAATAGCCAAACCGTTTAAATTTTTATGAGAGAAAGGTTAAAAGTGATGACTATATTTGTTAAAAGATAGAAGAATAAAATCTATTTAAATTGTAAATGATTTTTAGGTTTTTAGTATTGGCATAATAAAGGAAAATGTAAAACTGTATGTAATTTAAATTGCCTGAATATTTATACTTAATATATATATATATATCACTAGATATTTGTTATAAATTAAAATGTATACCCATTATATATATATATATAGCACATTTAGTATGTGTACATAATATTTGTGTATATATTGTAAATGAACATCACTTAATAATTTTACTTAAAATCAATATCCCACATATAGTGTATATAAGTCTTTAGATATTTCTGTAGTAAATTAATATATATATTCTTTAATGTGCATATTATATTTAGCATGTGTACATAATTATATATGTATAATAAATCAGTAACTAAGTTTTCTATTTAAAATTGTTTGATTTTTTTTTTTAATTTTAAAACAGTTGTTTTAAAAAATATGCTAGAGAAGAAAATTCACAATTATTGTTTTAAATAATTATGGTGAGTTTTCTTTTTTAACTTTTCATGGTTATTTTAATTAATGTGAGTTTTCTATAGTTTGCTTTTTTTAAAAAAAAAAATTGTTTTAAAATAAAAATAAAAACTACCAAACAATTTTAAATAAAAAACTTAGTTATTGATTTATTATACATATAGAATTATAAACATTAAAAGCATAAAGCTAAACTAGTCAATAAATAATCAAAATTACGCCAAATTCACAACTCAACCAGACTAGCTAAAAAATAAACTGTAAAACACTACTAATAGTTTCACTCCTACAAGTAGACTTCTTAAATGTAAAGAACTACAAAATAACAGCATATTTAAACTAAACATTAGCCACAATTCCACTTACCTTCCATCTACCTTTAATATTAAAAGAACTTTTAAATAAATTAATTGCTTTAGAATCATAATTTTTAATAATATTCTTTAATTCTTCTTTTTATTTCATTTCTCTCAATGAAGAGAACCTTTGCTTCATCAAAATTAAGTGTTGCCTGTATCTTTCTTCTCTTTCTTTTTCATGGAGATATATATATATAAGATCACACTATTAATTTTGATGAAGTGAAGGTTGTCTTTTTTAAGAGAAATGAAATAAAAAGAATTAAAGAATCTTTATTATTAAAAATTTATGATTCTGAAGCAATTAACTTATTTAAAAGTTCTTTTAATATTAAGGTATATGGAAGATAAGTGGAATTGTGGGTAATGTTTAGTTTAAGTATGTTCTTATTTTATAGTTCTTTACACTTGAGAAGTCTCCTTGTAGCAGTGAAAACTATTGGCAGTGTTTTAGAGTTTATTTTTGGCTAGTCTGTTTGAGTTGTGAATTTGGGGGTAATTTTGATTATACATAATTATGTATACATACTAAATATGATATCTGCATCAAGAGTTTAAAATGGTTAAAAATATTAAATTGAAGAAAAAATATCTGTACTGCCCTCTCATTGTTACAATTCTATTAAATTTAAATATATTAAACCTTATATTAAAGTTTCACTCTAACATGAAAAAAATCAAAAATTAATTAACAAACTGGTTTTCCAACTTCAATAAAAGCATTTAACAAAAGTAACCAGTAACACCATTATTTATTTTCTCAAAAGAAGATTCCTCATACCAAATCATTCCATCTCTAAACTTTTTTAATACTTGGTCCTGCTTTTTGAATTAATCTGTTACATCTTTTCATAATACAAGGCTCATTCAATTTCTCTTTCTATTCATAATTTTTGTAATGGATATTTTTTCTCTCCTCTTTTCTACATTTTTACATCATTATTAATTTTATATTTTCTCAATTGTTTATCCCTGTGATTCACACAAAAAAACAGTAATGTTAATAGTTGATCACAAAATAATATATTTTTACTAAAAGACTATAAAACAATGGCAATTTTTATTTATATTTTTTTATCATTACTTTAGGTACTTAATTATTTACATATTTAAAACCATTAATCTTATTTTTAACATTTTCATCTCACTAACTAATTTTATTGCTTTAGTTTTATTTTCACTAAAATTGAGGTTTTATAAACTGTATATAATATTTCCTAAGTTTATCTTTATCATGTGCAAATATTTTTGATAAATTTAGTTTTAAAGACCTTACAATCTTCCAAAGATGTGTTAGTTGTTAAATTAAAACAAAATTAATAAATCAACTGTTAAATTTTAAAAAGGGAATAAATTCCAATAAATTTCATTAATAAGCTTTATTTCAATTGTTTTTATATTTATAACATGGGAAGCAATGAGATGCTTTTAACAATGTCATACTTTAGTTCAATTCAGAGAATTTTTTTTGTCAGCAGTTTTTTTTTAGTAAATTGTTATAATGATAAAAATTTAGAACCTTCCTGTCACAAAATATGATGCAGTGGCTTATTTTCAAAGATACAGGATCCTACCCATCCAAAAAGTGAGTTAAAGGGCCTGATAAGATTGCATGCTGCCTCCGACATGAATTAAGTACAAATATTCTATTTATATATATATTCATTTTTCTATTAATAAGTTAATCAAAAAAAAAGATAAACTGTAAATACTGCTATTAATTTTTCCACAATGGTTTTTTTAAAAAAAATAACTGTAATTGAAAAATAAAATGTAAATATTAAATATGACGTTTTCTAGCAGGCATTTTTTTGCAAACATTTTTGGGGGCCCTGAACTGTGTTTTTATCAAAAATATGGCCTGCCATTTTGGTTTATTTAAAAACTCATAAGTACCTATTATATTATCATATTAAATCTGATAAAATTAATTTTTTTACCTGCAGTGCTAATTTTAACATTGCAGAATCAATACATATTTAACAATCAATATATTCAACAAAGTATTTTAATCCACTCTGTCAAATGATTTTTGAAAATCAATGAAATAAATATTATTCCTTCTTCATACATCTTTCTGGAATAGTTCTCAATTCATTACTCATAACTCATTCCTTTTCATTTTCTAAAAATAACTACTTTTTTTTTTTTTAGATATAAAGAGGTTTAATCTAATGGAGTTCCATTTATTCAAGAATCTTAACACAATTTAGCTAGATATAAAATTTAATTAATTGATCTAAAATCTTTATATTTTGTTACATTACAAATATCAACTAATTAACTCAAATCCTTTAATAATTTAACTGGAATTTCATAAATTCCTTGTGCTTTGCATATTGTATTTTATTTATCTGATTTTCATTTTCAATTAATATAAATGAAAAGATTGTTATTTCTATAATATATATATATCTTTTCCATGTATTCATTTTTCTGTAAACTCAAATGATGATGATGTCTGAATCATAGCTCAAATCTGTTATTTCTGGGACTTAAATGCCACATGACCTTCTGAGTGCTGAACAATTTAATTTTTTTTAATGCCCTGATTAACTTTATTAATAAATTATTATTTTTATATTCAAGTGCATTATTTCATTGAAAATGTTTTCCTTACCATGCATTAAATCAAATCTGTATTGTTTTATATGTATATATATATTTCTATCTTCCTTCATTTTTTTGTAATCTTTTTTTTTCAAGATTTGTCTAATTACATTTTAATCCACTTCTCAGTAAATATATTTCTGTATATTTTACAAAATTCGTATAGATCATATTTTTTATCATTTTTATTTTTCTATTTTATTTATGTCATCATCATCATCATCATTATTATTATTATTATTATTATTATTATTATTATTATTATTATTATTATTATTATTATTATTATTATTTTTTTTTTTTTACTTAAAAAAACACAACCTATCATCTTTCTTGCAGTATTTTTCAAATCTTCTTTGAATAATTCCCATCTTTTATTTTATTGATCAATAAGTTCTTATGAATTAATATGATTTCCTGCACAAATTTTTAATAATGTTTCTGAATCTGCTTCATTACAGAGTGTTCATTTTTTCACTTTCTTCTTATCTAATTTCTAATTATTTATTATCATGATCAGTAGTTGGAATATATCTCTAATTAATAACTAGATTTAATTTTTTTTTAAAATCTAACTAATCTATCACTTACCAAAATGTTACTCATAAAACTATCATTTATTCTTATACTAAAAACAATATTAATACTATTATGTTTTCTGGTATATTAATAATTAAGTACTGTACATCTTTATTATTTTCACTCTAACCAATCTATTTTATTTCACAGTATTCTATAATATTTAATCTTATGCAATATAATCATATTTTCTGAAATTTAGTAGTTTCATATATATATATTGTAACATAATAAACGTAGTAAAAGATAGTGCTACCAAAATATAACCTGAGACCATTGTAAATAAATATTATTAATGGGAATGGCATTGTAGCCAAAATATATAAGATTAATATCAAAAATCCAAGTATTATAACTTAATAAATTAAAAAATTAAAAAAATTGAAAAAGAGAAAAGAATTGTATTTTTATAAAATATTACCACCTGAGACAAACTAGAAATCAAAAGGCATTGTAGCTGAATAAAAGGTAATAAATATATTAAGGAGACTCATAGGTTGTAACTATAATAGTCATTGAAATTTATTAATGATCAAAATGTTAATTATCATTCAAAATATTGGTGGCTTCAATTCATCAACTTCTACTTAAGATTTTTAAAGATATCATAATATCAATAATTAGAATCAATAATGCTTGGAGACTAGTCATTTCAGTTATCTGGTATCTGGTCTATTTCAAACCCTAGTTAGGCAGCCATTGTACCATCAATAAACAAGTAGAAACTATAAACAAATTATTAAGGACAAACTATTATAACTCAGGAAATAACATCAAGTGGGTGAGTACACTGGTAACTCAATAAAATATCTCCTCAATACATCCAACAGTAGATTTTACCCACTTTCATCTCTTGGTTTGATGTCAATTGCATATTTAAGTGAATAACAAATGAATATGGTCTAGCAGGGCACCACTAAATTATCTGAACCTAGACATAGTTATATCTTATAACCTTTTCACATGTACCAGGTTTGAATCCCTTTTTGGTATTTTATTTCTAACAAAAATGGAGGATTTTGCTTTTAGACCCATATCACTGTATGCACTAACATTTAGGTAAACATAAAACATCCTTAAACTAAAGTGGAGTATATAAAATTCATCAGACAGTAATCATCTCCTAGATCTTAATATAATAAATGCATTTCAATATCTTTATAAGTTTTACTAGCTCAGATTATACTATTAATTTAGGATGGCAATTTGCTCATCCTTGCTTGATATAGATGATGGAATGGTGGTCATTATAATTATTCATGAATGTCAACTAAATGTCATGAAATCACTTATTTATCTATGGCCTTTAAACATTTATCTAGCTCATTAATTAAAACGTGATGATGATGACGATAATGATAATAGTTCCATCCACAGCTTTAGGACTAAGCCTAATCATAAAACTTAATTTTTAAAGAAATTCATAACTATGGTTTAATCTTAGTATATCTAATTAGAACTTAAACAATTAGTGCTCACCATCGATGATGAATGATCACAATTAATAAAGAATACTCTCAATGAAATATGTATGCCTCGTTTAATAAAACAATTTAACATTTATTAATGCATCACTAACACATACAAACAATTTAAAGATAAAACTAAGAATTTATATGATTAATAGTAATAATAACAATAATTGACTATTTTGAAATCATAATATTAATCTTTAAGTTCTTCCCCGTTTCCTGTCAAATATATAATGTATATTAAATTGGCTACCAAATTTGCTAAAGTTTTCTCTCCACAAAAAAAATATTTCATAAAAAAAAAATAAACTCTTTTGCCCACATACTTTTATAATCTAACATGTAAAGTAGAATGGTTAAGAAAAAAAATGTTAGTAGAATCGGAAAAAGATTTCCAGAAACAAGTTTTTAAATTGCTTCTTCCCCTTCCCTCTAAGCTTGGAGATTGCTATTCTTTAAATCAAAACAAAAATAATCTAATATTTTTAAATGCTACCTATTTTTCCACATTCATACATCATATACATGTGGCAAGTATGGTCATATTACTGTGTATGTGTGTGTTTATCCCATTATAACTAAAATATTTAAAAACAAAATAATAATACACACACAAAAAATATTTTACATATTAACAAACATTTCATAATTTTAGAGTGGTATACAATAATACCCTTTAGAAAATAAACTTCATTAATAAGAGGGGTATAATAGTTTTAACATACATAAAATTATTACTCAAGGGTATAGCTATTATTAGTGAAGAAATTTTTGTTTTCAATCGATTATGGTTGTTTTAAAGTTCTAAGAAAAAAATAGAAATCTTCATCTCTAAAATGTTACGAATAGTCTTTGAGATCATAAAAAGAAAATAGATAATGAAACTTCATAGTACCAATTCCAAGGGTTCAAGCTTAGCTTGTTTAATGTTCATACTTTTGCAGCAATCAATTTCCGCAGTTTTCTGGAACGATTTTTTCATGTTGAGGCTTGTAATTATTTAATGGTGATGATGATGGTGATATTATTTGCTTCAGTGGGAACTATTTACCACGAACTTTTTCTTCCCTTCCTTGTTAAGCATAATTCTTCCATTAGTGCATATCAATTGTTCTCACATTTATAAATTTTCTTGGGTTTAAATTCAGTCACTGGAATAATTGAACTAGATGATTTAATACTTATCAGTAGATTAATCATTTTACTTCAGCTTTCAAATGCAGGTGAATGTTTTCTTTTGCTTAAAATATCACATTTCTTTCAATCAGTCATCATATGTAGAATATTTAATTTCAGACAAGACAGTTTTTCTATATGATAGGCTGGCTCTGGGGTCTGGTAAACAGACAAGACTATATAGGTTTTCAGCCTGCCATCTTTATGTTTTCATCTTCAAAAAAAACTTTATATTAAAAAAATGACTTTAAAAGGATATCTGGCACAATTAAAATGCTTGTCTTCCTTAGTTTCAATATTTTAAAATCTCTTCTCTGATTTTTCCCAGACTAGCTTTTATACTTTATTTTTCAGTTAGAGTGATCAGTAACAAACAATATATGAAACTTGCACTTACATGATTTTTGGAAAGCTTAATTTGTTTTTCAAGTAAAATTATCTTAAACATTTCCTTTCTCATTCTGCTGACAAAAATTGCACTCCTATAATATTCCATCTCTTCTCTTTGATCTATCTGATGTGAAGATTTTAAGCTGTCAGAGCTTTATCAAAATGAAAAGGTATTCACAACAACCAAAACCTTTGAGTAAGGAAAAAAAAATAATTTAACATAATTTCTTTCATTTTTTTTAAATATGTAATGTACACACACACACACACACACTTATTCAAATCATTTATAAAACTGGCCCATTAAAACAATCTGAATGTTTTTTTAGAAATTATGATTTTAATATCTAAAATTAAATTCTTACAATTTTTAAACCCTAAACTACAACACTTAAACCCCAAATTATAATCATAGAAAAACAAAAATAGAAATAGAATAAAATATTAGAATTTAGTAAATGCAGGTTAGCTTTGAAGAGAGTTTAATATTTGAAATATACAATGATAATTAAACAGCTTACACACATACTGCCTATATATGTGTTATAACTTTACTTTTTAACAAAAAAAATTAACTAAATATTGAATAATTAAATGTGTGTACTGTTCTTTTTGAGTTTTTTATCAACACACAAACAAATAAAGAACATGACTGTTGCCCCACTCTCTTTCTGTCTTAAGTTTTTTGGAGTTTGATCCTGTAGGGTCTAAACTTGGGTGCCCTACAACTTTCTTTACTATATAAAATGTGATGATGATTTTTGTTCCCCATTTTCTTTCATGCACATTATACAAATTTAGCTACTGACTAAATTATAATGGCATATAATATACACACACAAATCATTCATCAACCATTGTTTAAAATATTCAGCTAATCTGAGACTAACACTTAACTTTCTTATTTATATTTATGAATTTTTCCATATGATTCAATCATTCAATTAAAAACAATATTCACTGTGCCTGTTTTGTGTTCATTTAATGGTAAAAACTTGTATTAAGATGTATAGTAAAATATTAATTGACATCAATATTATGCAAGGAAAATTAACAAAGGGAAGATGAGCATATGTTCAAGGAAATATTTATTTCTTTTAAAGTAATCAATACACTTGCACAAACTCAGTCTTTGTTTCAATCTTGAAATTAAAAATTTAAGTTGTTTAAATATTTCTTTTTATTTTTAGAAAATTAAATGAAATATTTATTTTTTGATATATCATCAAATGTCAACATATAATATTCAATTGACCAAACACTTTACTACTTTTACACTGCTTTATTATCCGCCCTTTCCTGCACTTTACAGTTTCAATTGCCCCAGAAATCTTCTTCAGAACATTGTTTGATTGTAACAGTTGAGATTAGAAGATATAACATTCTGAAGATCGCTGGAACAATCAAAACTGTAAAGTGTAGGAAAGAGTGGATAATAAAGCATTGTAAAAATAGTAAAGTGTTTGGTCAATTGAATATTATGTGATATACATTTAGCAATGCAATAGGAAACAGTAGTTATTATTCAAATGTCAACATCTTTGTTTTTAGAAGAATCCAAATCAATGAAGGCAAAAAAGAGGGAAAACATCAATAAATACCATAACTAGATTTTTTTGTTTAAATTATAAGTGGAATTTAAAATTTCAAAACATAGTTTTATTTATTTAAGTATTATTTGTAAAAATTTGTTTTTGTGTTAAAATGAAATTTAAATAATTTTTATTTCCTTTCAAATATATTTCCATCACATAAGAACAAAAAAAAAACCTGTATTATTCTGATTGTCTATTTTAGCTTATTACTTTTGTCTTTATTTTAAAAATATTTTTTATTTTTAATCTTATATTTGTTATAAATCTTTTAAAAAATATAAAAATGTGATGAATAAAGAGTAATTTGTTAAAATAAAAAGCATGAAAATGTTATACAATTGGTTCTATTCAAAAAGTGCACAATAATGGAGTAAATAGACCATGAATCACACAATTATAAATAACAGATGAATTTTCAAATCAGCCATGATTTTAATAAAGTTCCATTCTAGTCAGCTTAAATTAAATTTTTTATGAGATCAGAGATAATTTTTACTCATTTTAATAATCTTACAAAAAACTATTCTAATATAATGAAATATATAATAAACTGAACATATTATTATTAAACTGACAATTATATAAATTATTTACCAGTTAGCATTAAAGAATGCAGTTAAATCCTGCCATCTGTTATCAAAATTAATTACATTCAGATAAAAAATGAAACCACATTTTCTCTTCATCTATTCGCTTAAATAGACCATAATTGAAACAATAACAATAATAAATAATAAGGTGAATTTTTAAATCAATTGAAATGTTAATGAAACTTATTTTTGATGGCTTAAATTTAATAATTTAAACTTTATTTTAAGCCAATCCAAATCAAATTTTATTTAAATCTTAGCAGATTTGAAATTGTCCTGTTTTTAAAAATTGCCTTGTTTTTTTTCTCCAAAATATAAATTTATTATTGCTACTTTTGTTACATGTTGATTAGAAGGGTGTTAGAATGGGGGGGGGGGAGTTAAATCTTTGTTTCAATGTTTGTGTATCTATATTGTAGATCCTAAACATGTTTTGTTGCTTGTTATGTTGATATTTTCCTAGAGTGTCTTGTGTGACAAGTTGAACTTGAAGCTTTAGGTCCTAGGCACTTGTGGTACAATGAATAGGTTCCATGTCTTCATACTGGGTTTTTGATGTGAGGATTTTATCTCTTTTCTTCATTTTGATTAGTTTTTGTATGAAATAAATGTCCTCATTTAGGTGCAGCATTGTGAAAATTTTCATGCACCTAATTGTCCAAATAGCATATGTTAAGAATATCGAGAGTCTTATCACTGCTATTTTTCTGGTTTTAGGCAGTCTTTTAATGAGAGAATTTTGTAGTAATCAATTTTTGAGTATTCATAGATAATTTTTCTGATATTTCCCAGCCCTGTACAGTTGAACAAAATATGGTGAAATGTTTCTTCTTGTCTCTTGCAGTTAAGGCAGACTGGATCTATTTTTGCATTTTGTCTTTTATAGAATAGGAAAGGGTTGATAGGCATTGCCTCCAGGTTGATTTTTATTATAATGTCAAGATACTTAGGTTCCATGTTCCAGAATTTAAAAAGTGTTGTGATTCTTTTATTGGTAATTCCAAGTGTCAAATCACCAGTTCTAACATTTGGGTTAAGAAGCTCGTATGCATCACAGATTTTAAGTTTTTTATCGAATAGTTTCTTTGTAAGAGATATGTGTGTGTTGAGTAGTTCAATGATGGGATCAATCCAGATCTTTTTTGTAGGAGATGTTTTCATTTTAAAAGAACTTAGACAAAAGTAACATTGTTTCAATTTTTTATCTGCATGTAATTAGCCTTGGTAATAAATGGAGGAACTTTCTGGATATTTTAAACATCATTTGATGAGTGATTTGTTTATAGAATTGACAGTTTATGATAGTATGTTTAGTTTATTAATTATTTTATTATATCAGAGTAGTTTGTTTAATTATTTTATTATATCAGAGTAGTTTGTTCCTAAAGATTGTTAAAATGAATAGAAATTATAGGTGACTTATAAAAGTTATTTTAAACAATTTATGTATATAAAGAAATTTTTATTATTATTATCCATTAAGTATTTAAACAATGAATCAAGAAAAATAATACAAATAATAATAATAATAATAATGAGCAATAACATGATTTTTTCAATCAAAATCTGCCTTTGCATTTAAAGATAATTATAAAGTAATTTCTGAATTTAAATAAATGACTAAAAAAATTAAAAAAATCTGTGTTTGTTCAATTGAATGAAACTGCTGCAATCATTTAATCGCTTGGGTGTTTGAACACCATCTGATTTCCCAAGAATTAAATCATGGTATAAAAAACAATAATCAAATGGTTTTATTGCTTGGGAGTTCATAAACAGTTTGAGAACAGAAAATGACAGATCTGGACTAAAATCCTTGATGTTGATCTTTATAGTCTTTCATTCTACCCCTCCCCCCCATTCTGTTTCTGTGTACTGTTCCAAAAAATTATATTCAGATTATGAGATATTGCCCTAAAAGTCAATATTAGATTAAGAATAAGATCCCAACTTTTGAAATAGCTTCCAAACTTTTATCCTTTTCTATTTTTGAAAGGAATATTTTTTGTAAGGTCAAGACAAGTGTTAACATCATTGTTAAATGTCTCTAAGACAACTAATAAATATATTAAATGAGGTAGGTTAAAGAACTGAACTCTAAGGAAGGTCATTCTACAAAATTTATATATATTATGATTATCATTAAGTATTATTAGAGGGAATTTGAACTCAAACTTTCAAGCTCCCTTCAGACATCCACTCCATCCCAAATATCGGTACATAGGACCACATACATACATGTGAAAAAGATAATGATCTCCAATATACATATTGTACGGGATGAAATGGATGATTGAATGGAGCTTAAAAGTCTTGTTCAAATCCCCTCTAATTATATATAGCTTAAGTATATATATACTATACTTATATTTAAAACATTTAGTATTATTTAAATTTTTCTATTACATAGTATTATGTTAAGTCAATTAATGGTTTTCCTGCATTTAAGGATTTTAGAGATTTTTAGATGAAATTCATTTTTCCTAATAGAACCATCAGCAAATTTAGATTAATAAAGCCATACCAATGTTTTATTTTTGCCTAAATACAATATAAAGCTTAAGTAGTTCCCAATTATTGGGGAAAATCTTGTTAATATCATTCTATAAAATATTTTATATTCGATTTTGTATATTTTAAAATGTTTTAAATATTTTTGGAAATTATATTATTACTAATGACTGAAAATTACAGTTATAAAAAAATATGTACATGCACTTTAGTTTTTTTTTTAAAAATATTGTTTTGATAATATGTTTGTATTCAGAGCAATATTTTTAAAAAATGGTTGCTTTGTTGTTTTCTTTTATTCTTAAAGAAAAATTATCACTAGTTCCAATGGGGCAATATATCACAAACCTGCCATTATAATGCGTCACTTCTAATCAGACAGTGGCATTATTTAATAGTTGGTTGAAACTCTTCAGAGCCTACTAGCCTTATCTTTAGAGAAAATATTTACTTTTAAATATATTTTTGGATGAATTTTAAAAATTGTACAACTTTTGTGGCTTCTAACAAAAAAGGGAGGGAAAGGGCAAAAGAAAACGCCGTTGTCTTTATATGTGTGCGTATACATATATAATTAAATTCACCAGCTATAGAATACTAAATTACTGAAATATTAAAATAAGATGCAGGCGCATATGATCTTAGAGATCCTCATTACTTCCGTGGCATTTTATTAAAAACTGTATTTTCAAAAGGTAATCAAATTTCAATATCCTCACAGATCCATATATAGCATTCATTATTCATGTTAAAGCATAAAAGATTTTGATCATACAAAATGAGTCAGCCTTGGACAGATCAGGTAAGAATATGCTTTAATTAAAAAATACATAATGTACTTGAAGCATTATTATTGATATAAGGCTAACATTTCTTCTGGGCTAAATAATAAAATAAATCAGATAAAAACTCTATAAGGACTTTAATGATCAAATATAATATCACTACCAAGAAATAAATTTTAAAAACGTGTTAAAAAATATAGTAACAAAAGATAAACCAATGTCTAAAGTTTTTACATTTCCCTTCTCAATGAGTAATAATATTTCTATTTTTAAATTAATTGAAAAGCTTGATAAAATGATAGTCTGTCCAAAATATTGGTATCTCTTTTAATAGAATCATCATTGTAACTGAATAGTATTCACAAAAATAATGACAATTGATTATATTACCAAATAATAATTATATATATTGCATGCTAAAACAATAAAAAATTATTGAAGATTAAATTCATATAGCAAATATAATAGTTATAAAACCTAAATCTCTATGTAATTCCAAATAATGTACTAAAATATTATTATGGTGGAATGAAATGAATAAATAAAATAATTGAATAATTTATAGATTAGGAGTTCATAAGAAGTTCATACATTAGCAGTAACAAAGCTGGGTGTTAATTCAGGAACTTTGAGTTCAAGTTTTTCATTCTACCACTGCACCAAATCATGATTCATAGAGATCAAAAATTGCTGGAATACCAATTACTAATAAAAGGAAAAGAATGTGTGCTTATAGTGACACATCCTATTGCTTGAAAGTGCACTGCAAATAAGTGAAAAGATTTTTTTAAGATTTGATAAACTAACTTATAGATGTTTTACATTAAATAATAAAAAAACTGGGCTAAATTTGAAAATTACTACACCCAAAATAAAACATGTAGCACTGTCGTGTAAAGAATTTAATTAGAGAAATATATAAATAAAATAAACATTTTTCCAAATAATAATCTTTTAAGTTTCTACATAAAGGATAATTTCTTTAACCTGCAAAATCTACAGAAAGTGTTGAATTGAACAGACAATGTTATAATGATAAAAATAATTTAGAATTATCATCATTCATAAAATTAATCACAAATCAATTCTTTCAATTCAAGAAATAAATTTTCATATAAAAGAATCTAAAAAGGTAATAGACAAAACTGAATCAATAATGACAAAAAATAATGTTCAAGATAAAGTACTACATTCTTTATCAAACATTAAACCAATAAATTGAGTTGACTTTAAAAAGAAGTAAAATTTCTCAGAACTCTTAAAGTGATATATTAAATTTTATTAGATTTAAAATGGTGTATGTTTGAAAATATATAAAAAAGTATTGATATGAAATAAATACTTAAACTAAAGAAACTATTTTTTTTAAATGAAAGGCTGATAGAACCAATAAATTAACAGCCTGGTGTAAAAAACGTAATATTTATGACAAATATAATTTTTTTCTAGAATATATTAGCATATAAAAGTAATTTACCCACTGAAGAAGAAGCTGTAAGTAGTAACCAAAAACAATTAAATCAAATTAATTTAGGCCTAGTACTTTCGAGGTTTTCCCCTCATATTCATGGCCAAAATAAGTTGTAAACATTGCTGTAATGTTACAAAATAATAAAATATGCGAATGCAAATTAATTTGTCCATTTTCTTGAAATGGAAAAACATGTGTCGCGTCTATTGATGGCATTGTTATCAGTGATAATAAAATACGCTTCCTTGATTTTTCTTTTACAATCATTGGCTTCGGAGCATACTATCTTGGGGTTGCAGGGTTCAAACACATGGCCAACCTGCTTCTCTTGTTCAAAAAATGTTGAGAAGTTATCATTATTCTTTTTTGCTCTTCTATACATATAAATGTGTTGAGCAGCTCTATTATGAACAGTGGCCTTGGTTTCCCCATAGTATATGGCACTGCATCTAGCCTGAGGGCATGAAATACTGTATACACCCTGAGGTGTCTACGGTGGATCCATTCTGTCCTTCGAATTATTAATCAGTCTGTTAATATTAGGGGGAGAGTGGAAGCCAACCTTAAATTCACCAGCTAAAGTCTTTATAAACTGTTGTGATAATTTGGGGATATAAGGGAGGGTAATTTGAGGTTTATCTTTAATTATGTCATATAAATATTTAAAAACCAGGCACTCTTTACAAACCTGGAGCTTAATTGTAAATATAGGGGATTTGAACTCAGATTTTCAAGCACCCTTCAACTATCCACACTATCTCATACAACTGATACATGTGACCACACATAGATAGAAAAGATAAATAATCATCAATATATGTATTTTGTGCTAAACCAGCACTCATCAGTTGGTCCAGATTATCGTCTCCCACACATTAAAGTATGAAGATTTGCTATCTTAATATAAACTGAGCACTGATTATATATATATGGAAGATGATAATCTGGACCAACTGATGAGTGCTGGTTTAGCACAAAATATGTATATTGGTGATTATTTATCTTTTCTACGTGTGTGATCACATGTATCAGTTGTATGAGATAATGTGGATAGTTGAAAGGTGCTTGAAAATCTGGTTCAAATCCCCTATACTTAGAATATATTATCTATATTATTTGAATGGTATGCACATTTTAATAGAAAAGGTAGACTTTTATATAACATTAATTTTAATTTCATTCATGAAAATGGAATATATTTACATATTAAAATAAAAACTGAGAGAATATAAATGCTGTGAACATTAAATAAACTCACATTGCTATGGTGTCCAAAGCATGTTCAGCATGAATAAAATTAAAATGAAAGTTTATGTTATATAAAAGTCTACCATTTCTAATGAAATATACATAACATTTAAATAATATTAAGATAATCAGAAGAGAGAGAGAGATGGTTTTTGATTATTAATGTATCATCTATTAAAATTAAATAATATCTCACTGATATTTTTTTTTTGTATAACAGAAAAAAAAACTGGGCTGAAATAATGAATCACTCAGTGATAAAGAGGACTCTTTATAAGAAATATAATTTAACCATTCAGAAATGAGTATAATAATGAAAATAAATTTAAAAAGTATGAATAGTTATGTAAAAGTTCAGTAAGTATGAATTTTGATAAGAAAGAACATTGATTTTGTTTAAATCAAAAAAAATATACATTTAATTAAACACATTGATTACTTTTTTTATATATGTTTATTTCCTTTTATAATATATTAAACATAAGTAATGTATAATCAATTATTTTACTAAATAATTGATCATGTTTTTAATTTAGACTTAATTGGAAGACTAAATACTATTAATTAAATAGTATTGCAAATAGATTTTAGTACTGAAACCAATAATATGAAAATACATTTTTAGTATGACATGTGCATATAAGTAATATAATTTGAATGTAAGTAATTTGTATCCAACCAATTCAACATTTTAAAGTTTTCATTTTCTATCATGTATTTTATTGAATATCTTTTCTTTTATTATTTGTAACATTGTTATCACTTTAAAACCCATGGTGATTGTTTTCATTTTGTAATATACTCATTTTTTTAAATCTTTCTATTGTCTGAAGGTTATAAATGATCAAATGCTTTTTCTATTGGATCTATATGTTTTTATATCATTGGATAAGGATGAAAATCATTTCACTCTAATGACATAAGTATATTTAAAACATCAAGATTTTGGAGTTTATATTTGTGGACATTTTATTTGCAGTGGATAACTATTTGCATCCAATTTCTTTGTGTATTGGTTATGAAAAGTGTAGTAATGCTATTTATGTTATTCTAAATATTTAGTATATGATTCAGAACACAAATTACTGTTACATGTTCTATTTTTTATTAAAAAGATTGGAGAAAATAAAGCCTGTTTAACATCATTGTTTTTGATGATATAATATGCTATAATTAGTTAGAAATATACTAATTTTCCATTTTAGATTTAATAACATTTTTTAAGAGTTGAATAGCATGGATAAAAAACACTTGAGTTAACTTTATATTTTTATGAACTCAATAAAACTGAGAATTGCTTTTGTCAAAAGATGCATAATGTGTAAAATATAGCAATAAAGTATTGGCCTGATTTTTTTTAACTATACAATAAGCTTTCTTTCTGTGATTATAGTTTTCTGCCATTTCTAACTGGGATTTTGTAAAATATTCATGAAAATAAAGATGTATTTTAATAATGAAGTGATAATCAGACTGTGTCTAAAAGAATAGGAGCCAAGCTCCACTAGATAGGTAACTAAATTTATTTTGAATAAGATGTGCTGTTCTACTGATTAGGTAGTTAGTCAATCTTTTTTCAAAAAGCTATTTAGTTTTTACTTTTGATGATACTTTTTCATAAGCAAGAGTTTCATTAAGAGTTTCCTAGGACTGTTTCATTAAGCATTTTATCCATTTACTCCAATAATTTTATTTTTATTTCAGGAAAATTAGCATGGATTAAAACTGTGATTTCAGTTTTGGCTGATATCTTTATAATTAAGCAAAAAAGATAAAAAATTGATACTGGAGGTGCATTAAATCCAAAAATCCAGATGCATTATTTCCAGACCCCAAGATACCTCACTGATGAAAACTATAACCTAAAAACTAATTTGGGGATATTGGATGGAGAACACATGAGATCATGGTACACAACCATCTAATATCTATTGATTATTAGGGCTTGTACTAGGTAATACAACTGTGTGGAAAATCTTTGCTGCTGTTTGAACAGTAAGCATAAGAAAATGTAATCACATGATATTTTAATGATTTAATACCAATTCTAGCCAAAAATTAAAGGTGATTATGGTTATTAAAAATCCTAAAACACCAAAAATATACAGATATTGATCTGGTTCAGATCTGTATGACTATATAGGTAAATTAGCTTGGATTGAAAACATTTGTGTGCTTTCCAGTTTGGGCTAATAATTTTATAATTACGAAGAAAAGTTAAAGATGGATATTGGAGGAGGTGCATTAGATTCAAAGATCCAGGTACACTGCTCCTGGATTCAAGGCTTCTTACTGATGAAAGCCATAAGCTAGAAACTAATCTGGAATATTGGATAGGAAGGCACTGGCTTGAGATTATGATGCACAACTTTCTAACATCTATTGTTTACAAGAACTTGCACTATGTCACTATTATGTGGAAAATTTTTGTTATTGTTTTAACTAGAATAGTTGAGAGTGTTATATACACTAGCTACAAAAATAAGAGGTGCAAAAACTAGTAAAAGATTTTTAAAACATTTACATAAAAAATATACATATATAATTGTAACTATATTTTTCTATAAAAATTATATTTACAATCTATCAATTGTGAGAACAAAATGAATAATATTATTCTCATTACTCATGCATTAATTTCTTTTGAATATAAAAAATAGAGTGTTTTTAATTTAAAAACGAGTTTACATTTGGATTAGTGTTGAAGAATTTCATCATTTTTTTACATAATTTGTTAGTAGACCATTCTCTTGGAACTTCTAACATTATTTTAAATATATGTTAAAAATTTGCTACCAATAGATCTGATAAAGTTTAAATGATATATGATAAGTTACGTGAGAAAATTAAAATGGAAAAGATATTGAAAACATAATCATATAGATATGTTGTAATGTGATGCTATGTAATATAAAATAGCTAGATAAATCCAGTTTAATTAAATTCAGAAGATTCTTGTGGATAGGTTATGTATGTAAAACCCTATTAACCAAGTTAAATATTCTTTCTCTTTAAAACTATGCTTTATAATAAACTAATCTAATTTTTCTTTCTTACTACCTCTGTGATCACCAAATTGTGCTCCCATTATTGGCCCCTTTTTCTCTTATTTTAATAAAAATTATTATTTCCAATATCATATTTTCATATTCCTAATTCTTTTTATAAAAATCTATAAAAAATTCTCTACTTTTTTTACTTTTTTCACATTGATATTTCTCTCACTTTCAATACAATTTTCAATAAATAAATATTCAATATTTTCCATGTCCATGTGCTTATTTTCATTCTTTTGTGGTTTTTTTTTTTTTTTATTCAAAACTTTTGTTCTTATATCAAATAACAATAACTGACTTCACTGTTATAGAATATTCTTTTACATTATATATATTACAATTCTAAATTTAAACTATTTTTTATTTTCATTTTTCATATCTCTACTTCTTTTTAATAATGAATAATATTTCTGTAGTGTAATTTTCACTATACTAATCTCACTCAAGGTATGATGTACTGGTTTCATTAAGTGATTTATGTCAATTGACACTTAACAATTAACTATAGTAATTTGCCATATATATATATTCTAACCTTGTCTTGTGCATCTTCACTTCCAGAATAGTATATGATATAAAATAAAAACGGGTTCTAGCTCAGTTAATAATTAATAAATAAAATATTCAGCATTAAAATTAAAATGTTTCACTAGCTCAAATTTAAAATACCAATAAGGTTCAGTTTATAAAATAAATTAAATAAATATTTAATATTTTCATGAGACTTGAAGTGAAAATACAGGTGACAAGATAGATTACATTGAGCCAATATCCCACAGGATACTACCTCAATGGCATAAGAACACTATCCCCCCTTATTACTATTTCAAATAACAAACTCATAGTATTCTTACGACTTTAATAACTTCTACTCACTAAGATTAAACTAATAATTAAGTCTTAATCTTCTATTTGTAATAATCTAGCTCAATAAAATAATCTCAGGTTCATAAAGTTTATTCTAAGTTAATTTAAAAATATGGTAGTAAAATATGAGAAGGGATTTTATGTCATAATCTACTACACTTAAACTAATAATAATAATAATATTCTTCATTGTTTAACTACTACTGGATATCTTTTCTTTTATTATAATTTTATTACCATAATAAAATAATACAATAATTTTATATAATCTTTTATCTTCATGTAATGATATAATAAATACGTGGTAGCATATGATAATCTGATAAACAAAGGATGTGTGGCAACTGATAGCATATAATTCAGTATACTATTGTGATAACTGATTTATGACCAATAAAACAATGTAAAATTATAATTATTTAATTAAAAGAATACCAATAAATATTTAAATTCTTAAATAATTCTCTATTTATCTTTTTGTGCAAAATTATATTTTTGTTTCAATTGTTATGAATATATCGTGATTTCATGCAGTGAAGTGGAGAAATAAATAATCAAGACACAAAAATTTTGAAAAACAAATTTTAACAAAGTTTATTAACAACAACAAATAAAATAAACAATTTATGTACACTATTTACAATGGATATCCTTATTTTAATCTTACATTTTTATCTACTAAGTTATATAAAAATAGTTTATAGTTTAGTTATATCTTTATTTATACTTAAGACAAAATATAAAAAAAAAATGTTACCATTTGGTTTCTCACTATGGTTAACTTATTATAAATATATTTACTTATTAGCAGAATATTTCATCATTAATATTATTAAACTATCTTATTTTTTTAAAAAAATTCATAGGAAAACTTTCTACAGAAAAAAAAAAATTAACTTTATAATGAGTACGGATTTCTCAAAATATTAAAAAAAAATTTCATCTTGCAAAGTCAAAGATGTTACATAAAATATTCATCCAAAATTCAGTACTAGATTTTAGTGTTTTATTACTAATCGTAATATATTCTTATTTAGCCTTACTTTAGTATGATGTAAGTGTAATAATCAATATATTCCTGTTATTCAATAAACAAAAAAAAATATACTATGCATATTGTTTATATAATTTACATTGTACTATTGTATTTTAAAAATATGCAATACTTATTTTTCTTCAAAAAAAAATAAAGCATTCAAAAATAATCAACATTCTAAAGAAAATATCTTGTTTAGATACTCTATTTTAAAAAATTATATTTCATTTCCGAAAATAAATTCAAAATATATTCTATGATTCTTTTCTTTCCTTAGGATACTTTGGACCTTCAATTTGAAGTTATAAATTCTATTCCTTCTAAGCAAATAAACCAATCTTATACAAAATGATAGCATAACCTAAGTTCTAAATTATTTATCATTTCTTTTAAACATATCTTACTGAACGATGCAGTTACATGAAATAAAGATAGCAAAACATATGTATAGGATTTAAGGAAGAAAGCTATTGTATCACTCCTAATATATCTCAAAAATCATGGCACAGTCCAAGAGGTATGACCTTTACCTGTCTAATAACCTCTAATACATGAACAATGTTAAAGCTATTTCTTCAGCTTTATTTAAAACATCAAATATTTAAAGACATATAAAACACTGTCCAAATAAAATGTGTATCAATCATAGGGCTTTGTTAACTATGCTGATAACCACATAAAGACTAAATATTATTTCTATTCCCTATCATATCCTATTTTTTTTAAAAAATACCTCTTGGTTTCCTGCTAACTATAGTACTTCCAAGCCACCATCTCAACATTATTTCTCAAGATTTTTCTACATCTTACATCGATAAATAACTATCTGCATTTACAAAACAATAAATAAAATTCATTGATAGTTTAAAACCATTTCACTGTTCCATAAGAAAAGTTTGCTTACTTCATAATTCTATATGTTTAATCATATACAATCTACTTAGACAATATTTGAATATCCAATAACATGAAAGTTCTAAAAGAATCACATAATTATTTGTTATTATGTTGGATTATATCACTAATATATAAAAAAAAAATAATCGTCGTATGCATATTTTCAAATCAATCCTATCTCATAATGTTTTTTTAAAATGTTGTATGAAAATGCGTTACATATAATTAAAACTTTTACACTTCATTCTTAGATTCATAGATGATCTAAAGAAAACAAAATATACATTATAAATTATTAATAGTTATTATTATTACCAAATAACCCTTTTTATCTGGTCATCATTTTTAGTAGGCTTCTTCCATCCACTGGATATAGAAAAACATTGCATACATAAACGAAAAGACACATCCATACGTTTTATTTAAAAATATTCTTATCTAAATTATTAGATTAGATTATAAATTTTATGTTATTAACAAATTAATGTTTTCCTAATCTTATAAAGAGAAAAATTTACATTTAACTAAGTTAGTAAAATAAAAATTTAAAACTATAATTACGTCTTCACTTAACCATAGTTCATGATAAAATCCAAAAATATTTATTATTTTCTCTAGAGTTTTAAAATGTTCTCCTCCAAGCTTGTTAAAGTTTAAAAATAAAAATAATTATTAATCCATTTAGTAAAATTTATAGAAAATAATCCTGGGTCTTTACTATTCAGAATGAAAATTATTAAACTGTAATATTAAAGAATTATTCCCATGAAGTTTATTCAATATTCTCTGATGCATCACTCTGTTCAATTTAACTTAAGTTATCCGGTAAACTTTTACAGTATTTGTATTTTCATGGATCCATCCTTTATTTATCTACTATATGTTCATTTTTTTTTATAGGTTTTATTTCTTAATAAGTTCTTTTTAATTCTTGTAAAATATATATCTAAAAAAAAATGTTTTCCTTCAAAAAGGACTAAACATTCTATTTCTTTCATTATATTTTATGATAACTCATACAATATAAATATCTTATTCTTTTTTTTAAAAAAAACTCCTGGATAAGCTTATAAATAATGCATCACAAATTTTTTTAGACGGCAAATAGTTTTCTGTTTAAGCTTCCAGCATAATGTCCGTATTGTTCTTTTATGAGTTAGAACAGTCCTCCGGTTAAGCATAAATAAAGCTGTATTATAATTTAAACATTTTATTTCGTAGTATATCCATCTCTATTGCGTAGTTTAGGTTAAACTTCAGATAAAATAATCCTGGCAAGTAACTTTTAAAAATTAGAAAATCATTTTCACGAAGTTCCCAAATATATTATTTTTTAAACTTTCTTTTGCAAAATACTTTAAAATTATCAATTAGTTTTTTGCAGATAAAGTTATAAGAAAGTACTAAAAAATTGACTAAAATAAAAATTTAAAAATACTATCTCTTTGATAGTTATAATTTACCTTTCTCTGGTTTCAATACATTATTAATCTCCACTTATATCCCCGTGCAATTCATATTTATAGTCTGTAAGAATACCTCATTCGATTGGTTGATTCTTACTTTAACTTGAGAATAAATTTACATATTTTCAGTTTATAGCAGAATTATATTTGAAAATAAAAAATTATGACGTAATGAACTTAAAATATTATTTAAAATATTACTTTTGAATAAATTATTATTTTATTAAAACTATTTAAACATTTAAAATAACTTTTTAAAACAATTTTAATAACTTATTCCATTTATCTATTTTTATTTAAACAAAATATTTAATTTTTTTTTTATTAACTGTATTCATCTTTATTACATCATTTAAGCATGTTATACATAGTTAACTTAATATTTATTATTATTTGCTTTTATGATAGGCAATAATTCTATCCAATTCCATAATATAACTTTTAAAATATTTTAAACTTGTTATTAATTCAAACAAGCGTGTGTGTGAAAGTATATAGTATACAAGTCACATGATTAATAATTTTGACAGATGATTTTCAATCTATTTCTCTGCCTAGACTAATAAAATTGATACACTTATTATATTATATAAAATAATTATAAAAAATTTGGAAGAACAATTTAGAAAATATAGAATTAGATATAATTTTCACCATCATAAAGTTTATTTTAAAAATATACTATATTAATTTTGACTATTAAATATGATTATAAATTTAAACATAGCATTTATTAACTATAAGTTTTAAACTATTAAAATCGAACTTATTAAATATAAGTATTAAATATACTTTTAATATTTATAGCTGTGTTATTTAATATGGCCAGCTTTTACAACCATATGCAACAATATTTAAAGCTTTACATAACTATTTTTTAAATAATTTGCTATAATTTTATATACTACGTATTTGCTTTAACCTCAAATTGTACTTTAAAAATATAATCGACAAACTATAATTAATGTATTAAAATAACATATTCTAAAATTTAAAATTTTTAGTAATTGACTGAGATGGACTATTACTGACCTATAGAAAAGGGCACAATATATATATTAAACAATGATAAGGATGTGTGTAAGAAATTATAATCTAAGCCAACTGATGTGTGCTGGCTCAGCACAGAATGTGCATCTTGAGGATTATAAATCTTTTTCATATATTTTTATTCATATGTTTATGATTACATCCTCCCACAAGGTGTTAAAAGCAGATAGAAACCAGTCTCTACTTTGAGTGATGGTGGTGTAGTGAAAATTACACTACAGAAATAATATTCATTATTGGATAATTTCTAGTCTAATGAATGACTAATAAAAATTATTAATCTACTTTTTCTTTTTCTCTGAGAAATTTATCTATCTTCTTTTATCATTTATCATAATTATATATATTTATAATATATTTTCTGGACATTTTTTCATTTCTTATACAAATATATTAAAATTAATTCTTAAATCATTAACTTTGCATATTGTAAAACTTTTATGTCTAGTGTGTTTGTTATCCTCTAGACATAATCCACTTAAACACAATATTGACTAATCTATTTTAATTATATATAACAGCCTTTCAACCCCTTTAGATTTGATTTTATTTTCCTTCATTAAGAAAAGTTCATCTCATTATCTCTTGAGCAGTCATTTTTGTTATTTCTCAGTTCACAATCCCATTCATATTTATGTAAATCGTTTCTAAAAAAATTTGAGATTCCTGGTCTATACAAAGTTATTTATTTTCAAATATTGAAATAGGTCATAAACTTTTCCCAAATTGTCTACATGCTTCATATTTATTATATGAGAAACATGTTAGATTTTTAATAAAAATTCCATTTCCACTTTTTGCTTTTTTGTCTTAAACTCTATATTGTTCAATTATTCATATAATTTTTACAAGCACTTAAATATTTATACTCATCTAATTTTTTAAGACAAATGTCTCTTATTTTCCACATTTTAGTTTCACATTTTTTATTAATCACCCCCCCCCCCCAAATGAATTTCCGTATTTTGTTCTACATTTATTTACTTGGTTTTTTAGTATTAGTAGATTCACCTGGTGATAAATATTGAAATTAATAAAAGTAAATACTTAAAAAAAAAACATTGTTATATTGATTATGAGTTTGGATTATTATTTGAATAAGATTAAATAGAGCAGAGAAATTCTTCCATTGATTTTCTTTTATAAATGTCAGAACTTACGGTTTTTATTTATAAACACCCACAGTGGTTAGAATAGCCGACTTAGAAGCTAAAAGTTTGAGATTGATTATCAGCTGAATAAAGTAAAGAAGAAAAATATTTCTCAACTTAACCTGCAACTTGAGTAGTAAAATGTTATAAGGACTCCCAAGCTAATTAACTATGTGATAATTATTATTTTATTTATTAAAATGATAAATATTGCTTTATTTATTTACTTTTTTAAATAAATGACAGAATCCGTTTGTTTTGAGTTCCATAATGAAATAAATTATCACTAATTAGACTAGAATAAAGTGTTCTATTTTTTTTAATCAGTTTAAATCATGTGACATTTCTTTAATAATTAAACAAGAATTCTAATTAGTTTTTATAATAATTAAACTGTCAGTTTGTATTAATGTTAACTGGATTAATACAGAAGTTAAATGTAATAAACTTGTTTTAATTCTGATAAACATTGCTATTACTAACTTCTCAAACATCTAATAGACACTTTTAAAAAACCTGAAATTATGTATTACATTATTGTTGTAAATAGAATATTCAAACAAAATATTAATATTTCATATAAATATAGACAAGCTCATTATTAAATGATAAGAATTACTAATTTTATTTTAAAAGGCTTTTTTTAAACGTGTGTAAAAAAAGTGATTTGTTTTTGCGATTTTAACAGATTTCGCACATAGTACTTGCAAACAATTTGGAAACACTATAAAATATTAAGAGTGCAAAAATGACTTACATCAGATTTAAAAGTAATAATGGAAGAGATTCGGGCTATATAAAAACTTAAAAAAAAATAACATACTGAAAAAAAATTCAAATAATAATATTAGTTGAAAATGTTAAGGGAGAAATTTAAAAAATATTAGAATAAAATGCATATAATTATGTGTTGTTGTTGTTTTTTTTTAAAAAAAAAAAAACAACAACAACAAACAAACGAACTCCATATTAATAATGAATGGATGACACTTTAAATGCTACCAACAGAGCAGTGAAATAAATGTTAAATTTCATTACATCACAACTCACAAATCATTCTTTTTTTTTCTTTCAATGAATACAATGAGACTATTTGCATAAATATCTTTCTTTAATAGTATCCATGATACCTACGACTGGTGCTTGATTTTTCTATTTTGAATAAGAATATTTAATAAATTTAATTAATAAAAGTCATTGAATTAAGATTGAAATACAACACAGTTTATTTGTTATATCTAATCAAAGTACAGTATTGAAATTCTTTATAATCTAACGAACATTTTTGTATTAACTACATTGATAGCTTGTTGTTACAAAAAATTAACTTTCTACTTAAAAAATTTGTTGAAATTATAATATAAAATTATGCATGTATGTGTATATATATACCCACCCATCTAAGTTTTTAGGACTTAGAAAATATCAATATCTAAAACATACCAAAAGACTGATTTCTGAAACATGGCATAAAAAGAATTTTCATTAAAACCAGACTTCTACTTTTAAAATCTATTCAGAAAAACACATACAGTATTTTAAAAAATACCAGATTTTTTGACTATTTTAAAAATACATATAAAACATCATTAATCTGAAAATCCTGGTCTAGGCTTTGTTAGATTTGTGAATTTTTTGAATTTTGAAATTAGATTTAAACATCTAAACTCAAAAGCTTCTAAGATAGAAACAACAAGCAGCACATTGTTATTAGACTTTTTAATTTATAGGTATTTACTGATTTATTTATTTTTGTTAAAGATTATCATTGAAATTTTGTTTTGATAGAAGTTTTTTTGAATAATACAATTAATGTTTTTATAATGTTATGCTTACAATTCCATAAAGATAAATACTTTTTTAAATATTATGTGAAGCAAAAAAGATTGATAACATTCCAAAATTGACCTTGAAAAATTGGCAATGACAGTGCCACTTTGCATTTGTTTATTATTACTATTGGCACCAATGAATTAGTAACTTCACTGCAAACACTTCAACTATGAATATAAACTATGACCCTGATGTTATGCTGACCAAATAAAGAATTGTGTGACTAATAAAACTGATTTAATGAAAAGAAAAAATTATATATAAAAATATAACAAAACATTAAGAGACATTTCTTTTTACTTTTGGGACATATTAAATTTTTTTGCAAAATATGATTTTATACTTTTATTTAAAAAAAAAGAATAAAACATTAATTTTCTGAATGCATGTCAATATATATCATCTAATCAAAAATATCAATAAATAACATTCAAATTGCACTTGGAAAGTCAAATATTATAGAACAGATAATAATACAATAAGTATTTTAGCCATTTCTCTGAAACATATATAATTATAATTTCTAGATAATAATTAAGTTTTTTTACCAAATTTAGATTATATAAATATAAAAAATTGGGTAAGCAAGAAAGTGTTATTACAGGAAATAGAGGAGACTAATTCACAAAAATAATTTCTAAATCTGAATTTAAATAAAGCAACATCTAGTTTATTCTTCCAGAATAGGTGAATTCATTATACTTGTTTGATAATAACATTCTAATTACTTATTGAGTACACAGGCACTATGTAATTAGAAAGATACAGGCTTTAATATTTTTCCACATGCACCTTAAATGTTTCTATAATAGGCAAACAATGTAGTTTGTGACTATAGAGGGAACTCTCAAAACTTAAGACAAGATAGGGACTTTATAAAGATAAGAGTGGCCATCTTATCTTTAACCTAAATTCTTACATATATAGGCCAATCTGAAACATCTTGATTTGAAAGCATGAAGGTATTACTCTCTTTACATTTAAGTCTGCTATTTCCTTTCACAAATTAACTTATGTGAAATCTTGTGCGATTTACAATGAGTTAATATTAAGATCTTTTTAATGGAAATATAGAAACTAAACTAATTATTTATTGAGTGCACAAGCATTATATTAGAAAAAAAGGCTTCAACCTTTTTTCACATGTGCCTTAAACATTTGTATAATAGCCAAATGGTGTAGTTTTTAATTATAGAAAGACTATTAAATTTTTCTAACAATAATTTTGAAGTATTCTACATAAAAAATAAAAAATTAAAGTAATCAAAAAAATGTCACTTTCATGAATATGAAAGCCCTAACTTTCCAATTCTAAATTTAAATATAACAGGATTTTTAAATAATTTCCAGTAAGACATAAATAGTCAGGACTACTTTATACCCTGAATATTTGACTACACTTTTATTTTCTAAACAGTAACTAAGTTTTTTATTAACAATTTTGGAATATTCTATATAAAAAAATAATTAAAGTAATTAAATAAATTTTGTTTTAATGAATATTGGAATCATGTCTGCAAATATATTTTCTAAACTTGAATTTAAATCTGGTAATATTTGATTCATTTCTCCAAAAATCTGTATATTGTTGCTTTAAAGACATATTAAATGCATTTTATTTTTATTAGTAAAAATGTGTACACATTCATGTGGTTATATATATATATTTCTTGTGTTATTTTTTTTTATTACAGTGTAAAGTCCTCATATGTATTATATCTTGTAGTGTATATTATGGAGAGAAGTTACAATTGTTGGCTGTATATAAAGAATAATTTAGAAACTAAAAACTCTAATTTTAGTATTTCATAAAATATAAACAATAGAAATACATTCATACAATGTGGATAGATAATATTTAAGAATGATATGCAGCTAATTTGCATATGTTCAGAATTTTTGCAAAATGTAAATCAAACGAGCGCTGATAAAAAAAAAAAGGGGGGCATTATCCATCTATGGATGTTGTTCCTATAATTCTTAATAAAGATGAAAGACTTTTTGCATGTTTTGAATTTAATTACAAACACTTTAATCTAAGGCTCCAGGTTCGATTTCCATGCTAGTACTGTCACTGGTCAGGTAAGCAATGCCTGAAGAAGAAAGGAGAATAATACCATTCTAAATGTTATGTATATATTAACCTGTTTGCTATTACTAACAGTTGAATGTAATTGAAAATTTAAATAAAGTTAATTTTTTCTAAAGACATTTAATACTTAATATCAATTGATGGAAGTAGTCCAATACAACTAAAATACCATCATCACAAACCTTCAGGAAAACACTATTTCTATAAGATTACAATTTTAATATAATTTAAATAGAAAATATTTTACAATTATTTTATTGTTCTATTAGACTGAAAAATGAATAATGTATATAAATTATAACAATTGAGACTTATTGCAGCATTTAAAATTGTTATATACTACATATATATTTAAAAATTTTACAAAAATGAGAACATCTCATTTGAATTTAATCTTTGAATATCATAATATATTTTCAAGTTTGACATAAGAGTTAGATTAGCTCAAAAATATGAGTTAAAGGTTAGCCTTGTCAATATTTTAAATTCAAATTAAATCTTTTTGATATATTAAAATATTAATATATTTAAAAGTTAAAATATTTGTATTAAATTTACATTATTTTAAAATTTTTGTTTAAAAAAAGATGTATTTCTGATAATTCTTTTAAATATATATTTTAACTATATACTCTTTATATATGTATTTCCAGATAATTCTTTATATATATATTTACATACTGCAACCAGTATTAGTTTGACTGAAATCTTTAGTTATCTTTGGACTTTTTCATTAAATATAAAGACTGTTTTTTAATGTAAAAGTAATATTCTAAAAATGAAGTTAATATTCACAAGAACTAAGATTAAAAACAGCTTTTATGATTTTTGTTTTTTGTTTAAAGAAGGGCAGATGTATTTTCATTTTTAGTTTTAAGATAGGACATTTTAAATAAGACAAAAATATTTAGAATATAAATATAATAAGAGTTATAGGACAGGTTATTTCACTGATTCCAAAAAGGGAAAAAAAAGATGTTTTATGTCAAATTTATATAATACACAATGTTTTATTTAAAAAATAATTTTTTTAAAGCCTTAAAAAGAGCAGAAGCTTGGGATAATTAAAATAAAGAGATTATAAATGTATTATATTGAAAAGGTTATGTGGAAAGAGACTATTTACTGAATAAATTAGAAAATGAAAAAGAAATTACAATATGTACAGTTCAACAGTAATTCAATTAGGATGACTGCATTAAAAATTACTGTCTGCGATAATAGAAATGATAATAATAGGAGTAGCCAGACGAGTTAAACAAATAAGAAGTTTATACAGAATAATGCCTGATTTAGTATGTGGCATCTGTCTTTTGACACATAATTGTTGATAATGAAGTTAGATATTTATAAAAATAATAAAAATATATTTTGAATAATTTTGAAATTAATTTTAGCAATTTTGAATTGTTATAAATAAGTATTTGTTGTCTTCTAATATCCAAAATTGACAATTAGTATAATTTATGATAAAGGTGTTCTTTTCAAACCAATTAGTTTTAGCAATAGCTAAGATTTAGAAGTTAGAAAAAGGCTAGTTTATTGAGATGCACCTGTTTCAAGCAAATAGAATATCAAAAATGTATTATTAGCATTAATTCACAAATGATTCTAGGTATAGGATTGCCTATTAATAATTAAATATGAACATTTTAACAAAAAAATTCTAATTTATTTTTGTAAGTTTTTAGAACACGTTCAATATCCTGGTGCAATTTTCCCCCCTCATTTGTCGATTAACAATCGGATTTGTAATAAACTTATTTTGATCAAAACAGCAAAGAAAGAAACAAATGTATTCAATATTTGAGATATTCAAATTTATATCATTTAAATAATAGCAATATTGTATATTATAGAATATTTATATTCACAATAACAATACTTCACACATAACTGCATATATACATAATATATTTAAAATTATTGGATAAAACATTTTGCATCATTTATATTCAAATGATGGTCATCGTGGATTAAAAATCATAAAAAGATTTTCTTTCCTTAAGAAATCAGAATGTTGCAAAAAAAAATATTATTCCTTGTATTACATTAAAAATGACTATGTATAAAAATCATATTATTATTAAAAATTCTTAATTAAATAGGTCCATAGCATAATAGCTATTTTTTAACTGAAGCAAAACATGAGAGATTATAATCATAATAATATTTGACATCTAAGAATAAAATATATTCTATTAATTTTGAAATGTGTGTATATTAATTATTTCTAAATAAGAAAATATTATTAACCAAGATGAATGGATAAAAATTTAATAATATGAACCCATTCAAGTTAAGAATTTTCAAGGATAAAATATATACTTTTAATAGATATTATTTTTTAAATAATACACGAACATTATTTTTTTCTTGCAACATTCAAATTTCTTAGGAAAAGAAAATATTTTCAGAATTTTAGTCCTTCATGGCTTTCATTTATTTGCATATATACACACACATAATATAGGTGTGTATGTGTATAATTATTGGTTTTGAAGTAGAATGTATTTTATTAATTAGATTTGCCAGTAAATAGTTAACACCTCTCTTTCCTATTTGGACATAACATAAGTAATCTTCCTTAATATGACATGGCATTGATCTCTCTCTCTCATATATATATATACACCTGGGTCTCTTTTTACGCGGACTTACTTAACACGATTTTGAAGTTACGCGATTCATATGTTTCACCGGAAGTCGAACTCCGATAATGCAATATTACTTTAAATAATAAGTTTTGCGCACTTACGTTATATTGAAAGTAATAGCACATTATTGGAATTCGACTTTCATTTTAGTAATTTCAATATTTTCAGTGCTTTATAATAGTAAGATTTTTATGCAATAATGAAATTAAAATCATAATTTCCACATTTTATGTATACACACATTAAATTTTACAAGATTATAATGTAAATTTGTTCAAACATTGTGCGTGTTAATTTTGCATTTTAAATCACATTCTGTTTTTGCTTTTTAAAAAAGAACGTAATCAATTATTAATCATTTAGTGTCCACAAGTTTATTTTTAAAAGGTCAGTAATAGCAGTGGGCACAATTAAATTTGACAATTAAAAATTAAAATCTGATTTTTAATTGTAATTAGCAATTTAAAAATTACTTACGGCGATGTGATGTAAAACGAAATTTGATTTTTAAACTGAATTGAAAATTAAAAAATTAAAGACAAAAATAAGAATTTAATTTTTAGTTGTTAGTTTTAATTAAATTTTTCCCAGCAGTGGTGAGTAAATGTCTTTTTATTATCATAAGTCTAAGTTCATAAACAATTAATAAAATCATTGTCTCAAAGATTAATTACTAATTACGTTGTCAACAGAAAAACATTAACACAATGTGAGAGGGAACTTGGCGCTAGTTGTATTTCCTCTTGTGAAGAATCTATTTTTTAGCAGTTTGCAGATGAAACTGTTTATCAGCAAATGGCAATAATAATTAAAACGTATATAAAAAAAATGTAAATTACTGTACTGTAAATTATGCATGAATTAAATATTATAGTTAAAAAAAGTTTGTCTTGTATTAATTTTTTTCAAATTTGAAATTTTTTATTAGTCATATTTTATTTCCTTATTTTTTTTTTTTGAGCGAATTTTAAAGTAAATTTTACGTTGGTGCTTTTACGCGAGTTTTGAAAAATCACAGTCCGTATCCCCCCTTTTTCAAGGTAAGTTACATCTATTTTTGCACAATTTCGTTTGCGCGTGTTTTCTGAGGAACCTATCTATCGTGTAAAACGAGACCCAGGTGTGTATATATATATTGTAACAGGATAAAAAGTTGTCCTAGGTTTAGGCAACATTTTATAACTGAAATGAAAAATAATGATAAAATAACCTTTATTATCACCCTTAAAGTTAAGATGCCATTTGTAACAGATTAAAATGAAGGCATACTCTTCTTTTAATGCCCCACAGATTTGAAAACCATTTGTAACAGATCAGATATGACAAGGTCATGATAGAGTGATCCTGTTTAATTTTGCCCTGCAAATTGTGGTATTATTTACAACAGAATAAATATGTGCATATGTTGATCTCTGTTATAACCCTACTGGTTTGGGCAGCATTTATAACAGATAGAAATATGCAGTGGGAAATGATAATTCTAATATATTCTAAATAAAATATATCCCATTCATAGGTCACCTTATGGAACAGAATAAAAATAAGCCCTGAAGCTGGACATCATTTGTAACTGAATAAAATATAAATCAAAGAAAATAATACTAATTTTATAATGTCCCATGAATAATAGTAAAAATACCAATCAATCAATAACTATTCAGTACTTAAAATAATCCTTTATCTAATCACATATCTGATGTTAACTATACCAAAACAAAATAGTGATGATAATCTTTATTATAGTATCATGAGTTTAAACAGCATTTAGAATAAACAGAAAACAAATAAAATCATCACTTTAAATACCCTAAATACAAACCTTACTTAAAATAGATTAAAATAAAGCAATTAAATCAAATATCACTGTCTCAAAACAATGATATATGCTTAAAATATATTTCACTTATAATCAAATGGAAATAATGATAAATCATTCAATAATTGAATTTTAATATACCTAATGAGTCAAACATTGCTTATATTAATATAAACTTATAATTTAATGATGTTCATCTCTAAATAAAATAATTCATAAATAATTGAGATAACAACATTATAAGTTTACAATATTTATAATATCTAAATAAATATATGATCCAATAATTAATTTTAAATTCTAGTTCAATAAAATGGTAAATAATACTAACTCAGCCATGTTATATTTGTATATTAATTTACTATTACTAATCATGCCACTTATAAACAAAATAAAATACTTAATAATGATATAATATCAATAAGGTCATAAGATACTCTTGAATCTATAATATCCAATCATACCAGTATATAAAAAAACAGTAGAATTATTAAGTACAATTAACTAATCATATTAATTACTTTTAAATTTCCTGTAACTAAATTATTAAAACGGTATATTATAACAATAAAAAAATATAAAAATAATTATTAGCATTTATTATAATCAAGTATGAATAATAAAATTTAATATTTAATTATATTTACAATTAAATATAATTAAAGAAAATCATTCTGACTCCTAACAAAACAAAATATACTACTAGCAGCCCTATAATTGAATAAGTTAAGTTTTATTGACCAACCATGAATTCAATATAGTACCTATCCAATCAGTAATAATTTAGATAAAACATGCAAATATTTGATTATGATTACCATCTAAAGTTTATATCCAGTCAGATAATAACTACTGAATTCAATACTATATATATAGTGCCCATTTATTAATATAGGTAAGTTATAGAAGTACAATTTTTTAAAAAAATTTAAATTTAGGGAGTTATAAAAGCTATAATTATAATTGTATTGATTTAAAGGGATTTGAACTTGGTTAAATAGATCCATAAGTAAGTTATAAAATATTTTAAAACTATTCTAACCATTGAAGCGGAATCTGAGATTCAGATTGCGCTTCACAACCCACTTCAAATCTTCCGCTACCAAGCTAAATTCAAACCCTATTCTTGCGTATATATTCCGTTCACTAACACATTTTTTTATCCTTTTGTTTGAGTATTATTAACTAACATACTTATTAAGGAAGATATATGCACAAATATCTGAATTTAAACATGCAAAATAAAATTAACAAATATAGCATTTAAAAAAGGGAATATGTATGCGCAAGAGATTCTGTATTTTTTTATTTTATAAGATATAATAATTATTTATTAATTGCAGCTCAGATATCTATAGATATTGTAGAGACAAATGTGCTGAGCAAATATTTATTGGAAAAGTTCGTTATATATCATTCTAGAAAACTTTGTTTTTAAATTATTATTGCTATTAAACTCTACTTTTCTTTTAAATCCAATATGGAAGATACGATTGTAATTAGTCAAAATTAATTAAAGGTGAGAAGTGTAATCTTGTATAATATTCTAACATAACTTTAATTAAAAGTTTCTTTAAAATCAAAATTAGAAACTAAACTTAATTGATTTATTTTTGTTACATTTTTATCAAATTAATTTCAATTGAATATTTATCTAGCAATGGCATCTTCCATCACAATGGGTAAAAGCTTGTATAGAAATTCTTTTGGAGATTAGATTAAAGAAAATGATTAGCAATGACCAATCAGGAAATAATTCCAAAAATACCAAGGCATGGGATAATTACAAATTAATTAGGGAGAGGAACTAAGACTGTCAAGGAGAGCAATTGCCAAGTAAATTTGCGTTCGTTAATTTCAATGTGTCGTAAGTGAATCCACTTCACCTTTCTCGCCATTCGAGATGGCCTTCCCTGAAATCTGTGCCCATGGATCCCGATACTCATAGACTATAATTATATGCCTGTTTGTTAAATACTGAACTTACTACCTGCCTCAATAATTATGCTCGTCAAAGCTAGATCTAGTTCTCCGAGGGAAATCTGAAAAACATCAAAAGAACAGCCAAATTTGTAAAGAGGTAATCATTTCAAATGCTGCTAGACTCTTACAGTTACTGTGAATAATTTTAAATTTCACCTATCTGTTTCGTTAAACATTTTGTAAAGCCTGTTTTTTATTTGTAAAATTTAATATTAAGTATGAATTAATTTGTAAAATTCTTACCTTTTAGTCAATTGTACCTTGTTCTCTCTATATAACTTAGCTGTAATATCTCCTACATTAAACCTCTCCTGAATAATTATTAGTTCTTAATTTCACGTCTATGTGGCAATATTTTATTTTCATTATAATATTTTATATTTTCATATACTAAATTATATGTCGATAATTTCCCCCAGAATCGCAAATGCTTACGCTATTTTTTTTTAATAAAAGAAAACCTTCCTTACTTTTCAGAGGGTATTTAATCTAGTATTTTTTTAAAACAAATTTGTTATTCTTATTATAGCAGGTGCCTGCAAGTCTGGGGAAATAAAATCAGAATCTGATAATTACGGTACAAGGTTATTGTCAAAAACTAAGCAAAAATCTGTTTTCTTAGAAATGTGTTTTTTTTATTAATTAAATAATAGCGCTAGCTTCTAAAACTTTAAATATATTTATATGAATTAAATTAATATTACTTTCGTAAAATCACTAACCGCCACCGACTTTATATATATTTAATAATATGAAAATTATCTATTTATTAAAGCATTCAAAATCAAAGAGTTGTATTAGTCATATGTTGTGGGAAGTTTATGTGTAATTTAAAGTAATATAAAGGGGGGGGATATTCTAGTTCTATAAGCTATTACATTAGCATTAAAAGGAATTCTTCCATATCCACGTGGTAACTTAAATCATACCGGTATGCTGGGTTTTTATCAATAAAGATAGGCGATAATTCTTTATTTCTTAGTTAAGTTTATACATTTATATTAATGCAAGCGTTACGTGTATACCGGCCTTTCGTTTTATATATATTTATGCTTCGTTCATTTTTACTTCCAATACCAAGGACAAGGTTTGGCAAACCCCTTCGGACTTCTTCAGTGCTAGATATTATTGCATAGGGTTCGCTCTGGCAAAAGTCCAGCCTATGGCAATTCAATAAAGCGCATTCTTCGTTGTTTATGACCCGACCCTACCAACGTATGCAGAGAGTCGCCTTCTTTAACTGTGAATTGAAGCACCTTCTTGGATCTCAGAATAGATCTCTCCATTGCCATCATACACGTACCGCTCTCCCATATTTCATTCTCGTTAAAGCCTATCAATGCTCCTAAACCATACTGTTATGATTATGCTAAATGGATTGCCATTTTTTATATTTCATTCACACTTTCAGATACAATATTTCTGCCATAATTATTATTTCTTAAATTAGCTTCCCACATATGCTCTTATTTCGCAAATGTGAATGCTATTTTATTACTTAAACATAATTACTGTTTACCATCAAATTCAATAAACTTATGTGTTGGTTCAAGTGCTGTTGTTTTATGAATGGTGGATTCAAAGAACCTTAAGTAACTGTAGTCTAGCGCTATTATTAAAAATCTTAGGTATCCCATACAATCTGCAAATTATTGACATATAAATAGCCACATTAGAACAAAGCCATAAATTATGTGTAATTGCTGATTAAATACGTTCGTTTTATAGCATTGTAAGAGAGGTTAATGTCATCTAAGGGAGATAAATACCCATTTTGTTTACATATCAACACAAATAATGTTTGCAATCAATTATATATATATATCTCAAGTTAACTTAATAAGTCTTATACATATTACTAAATATCTAAGTCATTGTTTCATTTATTGAATAGAAATAATTTTGATGTCATATAAAAGGTTTCATTTACTAGATGATCGAAAATCGCTAACAATAATATTCTATGCATGAATAAAGTTCAAATAAGTCTTTTTGTGTCATGACGTTGTGATGCCAGTGGGCAGAAATAAATTAGATCAGTATCATTGGAATTGTTGCTCATAAGTTGGTAGATCTGGAAAATAGGCAAATAGGGCAGAGTTCATGAGTGTTCCTGACTTATGTATCTTGCGCATGATTGGACTCGAGGTACTTTTGCCTAGATGCTAGATCTTGTTATATGAACAGACAAAATCGACCGGTACACCATAAAATTAAATGACAAAAGCAGAATAATTTAATATTTTACAAATAAGACAGGTTAATATCAGGTATATTTAAAAATATATTTAGTATTCTATTTAATAAGTATGTTAATAAATCAATAATTTAAATGTAGTTATTAGTAATTGAATAAATTGTTAAATATGTTATAAAATAAGTTAAAGTTGTTTAATATTTTTGTAATAATATTGTATAGTGTTTTAAATGTTTCAATTTTATTTATCATATAACAAATATCAAAATTAATATTTTAAATTACATTATTACATTAAATATTTTATATAATTCATTTTTTAAAATTAAATATTAAATTAAAATATATTACAAACAGTAAGTTAAAATTTGCTACATTATGTCTAGTATGGTTGTCACATGACTGTCTAATAAATATGTGTGCATAAAATGCCCTCCAGAATTTAAAAGAAAGTTTTAGTTATTTTCTAAAATTATTAATGAAATTGATACATGTGAACATTATAGAATAATATTTAAGTTGAGTTTTAAATAATATTTCAACTGATAAAAAGCTGACTAAAATAGGTATATTAAATGAAGTATTTTTTGAATATTAGTAAACTGTCTTATTTAAAAATATTTTTATTTGAATGAATAGAGTTGTGGATATTTTAAATGTTAAATATTTCGTTATATTTTATTATTAAAAGATGACTCATAATTTTATTTTACTCTTTAAAATTACAAAATTTGATCATTATGTAAATTAGTTGATTTGTCTGGCTCTATTCATCCAATAAGAGCTCTTAATAAAAATGAATACAAATAAACAGGTGTATGGGATTAGAGGTTGTTGTATTGTATTGTTGGTGTTATTATTATTATTGTGTTGTGAAGATAAAATTGGTTAAAGTTATATATTACAATAGGTTTGTAATATAATAAAATTATAAACAGTAAATTGTTGTAAATTAAATTTTAAATATTATTTTTATAAAGGTTGAAACATAAATGATTAATATTTTGTTCAACAGCATGTGTGAATAGAAATTTTAATATTTCCTATCAGTGAAACTATTCAGAAACTTGATTTAAAAACTCATTATTGACTTATGGAATGGAAATCTACATTAAGGAATATTGGGAGGAGAATGGACAAATGCTGATGGTTTTATTGGAGCATAACCATGCTAAGTTTGTGTAAGAATGTATTATATATAATGACTATTTATATGCTAATAAAATTAATAATTTTAAAAAGATATTAATTTAATATAAGACATTGGACAAGATGGAAACATATATTATCTTTAAATTTTAAAAGACATAAGAGATTAACTATAGTATATCATTTTTTTTAGAATATTTATTTATTATTGTCTGATAATTGCAATTTTAATAATGTTTGTCTTTGAAACACATTTTATTTGGACTTGTATAAGCAAGAAATTTTAAAGATAAACTAAAAGTATAATTGCTAAACTTTTGATAAAAGACTTAAATCTCCGAACATAATAGTTGTCATGTCATTTTCTATTTAAAAGAAAAAAAACTTATTGGAAAAGTATGATAACAAGAATAAATAGTCTTTAAATATTGAAACCTAAACTTGTCTATTTGAGTGCTAATTGTGTTTATTTAGAATATATTCAGAAATAGTAATGTCTAATTTATTGGAATCATGAGCTCAAGAAATGTTACTGAGTATGATGCATCTATTACTGAAGGATTTGGATATATGTACATGCATGGAGAAAAATGGATTTAGTTACCTAAATGGATATTTTAAATAATGAAATAAATTATTATCCTGGAAAAGATATAGAGAGAGACTGTACAAACATCTTTTTATATCAGGATGAATGATAACATTTTGTGATTTTGAAGGATTTTTAAAAAGTCGACAATGATTTTTTTTCTTCATTATTAGTCAAGGCTGTAGAGAATGTTGGGGGAAGAGTTTTGAACAAAGACTGGTTGTCATAATGACCTCACAAATTTTCATATGCCAAGCTTTCAATAATCATCAAGGAGGGACTTTTAAAAAGAAAATTTTCCTAACTTCATTTTTTTTTTAATTTTTATTTTATTTCTAGAAAACTTAACATTATGAAGATTTATTTCATATTTTTATTTAGTTAAGGTTGAACTAATATAAACATTTGTTTATCATAATTTAATCTTTAAAACAGATTAATGGTTTAAATATTTATGAACATTTTCTTTTTAATATGATTTTTTTTAATGAATGTTGTGTGGGTGAATTTATGATATATATAATTATTTATGTCCAGAAACCAGAAGACGTCACAAGTGATTATAATGTTGTATTAATCACTAGGTAATTTTAATTGGTATTATGAAGTGATATAGTAATTTTTTTTAATTGCTTGGAATTTAATATACTTTTTTATGATAAATAAATGAATGGATGAAAGGTGTATGAATTCATAATACATATGAATTTTATTGAAGAATATAAACAATAGAAAACATAAATATGCATATATTTTTGATAGTTAGTTATGACTGTATTAATTATTCATAATTATATTTTTTGCAAAGTCAAGTAATGATATTTATCTGTAAGATATATATGAATATTATTAATATATTTTATTAAAGTCATTTGTATTGTGGCAAAGCTTAGATTTTTCTAAACTGTTTCCTTAAATGTATTGATAGTTTTAGTGAATTTTATATGCTAGTTTATGGATTATTGGGTGTTGTTCAGTTTATTTTTTGTGATGTTGATTGTTTAAATCAATATATATGGAATTTGTAGGGTAGTAAACAGGGAAGTAAGATATGAACCCCTGGATGTATTTAGGATGTTAGGATGATAGGAATATCAGCCTATATTTTCTTGAATGTTTGAATAGTGTACAAATAGTTAACAAAGTCCTGTATTATTTTTGTATTTCCATGGACAGTGACATCTACTTATTTTATTGTCTATGAGAACTAAAGAGAGCCATGTTATATTTTCATTAGTATTTGGCTAAGTCATACCTAATCTTTTATACTCCTTTCCATGTGACTGAATTTATTTCTTGTACTATTGAGTTATTACTCTAGTTATTATTTCCTTTATGTCCTACATTTTATTGCTATCTGAATTTTATTTGTTGTACACCATAGAGCTTAGTACTTGAGAAAGCGGAATAACAAGTAAACTTGTAAAGATGGATTGTTCAAACTAAATGGCAAGATAGGTTTTCGAATAAGTTTGGGTACAAATGATGTTGAATAAGGAATGCTAATTTTAGATATATTAAAGGAACAATTACTATTCCTAATATTTTATATTTTGATGATTTTTTTTTTAAAAATCAATATTATAAAACAAAGGAATGATGATTGTTAAGAGTAATTTTGAATGTTTATTTAATCTTATATATATATTGAATATGCCAAAAACACAATTATTTAGAGTGGTGCCAAGCAATCATTTGTTACATAAATACACATTTTGTTGTTTACATTTATTAAAGTGAAATATACCCACAACAGGATTAGATTAATTAAAACATTTATAAGAAATATCTTATTTTTCTTTATTTAAATTAGAGAAATAGTATTTTCTTATTGGATTAATTGATAACAAAATTTTTATTCAGTTTGACATATAAACATTTAACTTGTAAATTGATATTTTTATAAGCGATATGTCTGAATATAAATTTCATCAAGCCAGAGTGAAGGTTTATACATTTTATTTTATGATATGTAATATAATTTTTTTTTTATAATTTTTGAACATTTTTTTGTTTAACTTTATAATTATATTTGTTAAATTGTAATAATAATTAATTGTATATTTATTTTGTAAAAATGTTTAATTAACTATAATAAATTTGTTAATATTTTTTATAAAGAATCACCTTGTCAAGTGTTATTTATTGAGCTCTTCTTTTCCACAACATCTGATCCACTAAATTTTAAAAAAAACATATAACATATCTGCACATAATAGATGATATAAGTTTATTTAAAATATTGTTGTTATTCAGAATAAGATATTTGAATATTTAATCTTTATACTATTATTTTCTAGTCAGACTTAATTATTTAAAGTGATGCCATATAAATTGTGTATATTTTTCATATTGCCAATCTATTCAGGTTACATTATATTTTGTATGCCACATAAGAAAATTTGATTCATATAATATTTGTTATTACTATTATATTTTATCTGGTTATTAAATATAGGATAGATTATTAATAAAATTAAGTGTAGGAATATATTATATTATTATTACTATTGTAGAGGGGTAGTTAGATATGATGTAAAAAAATCCCTCATCATGTTTAGCTCCAGGATTTTTTAAAATTAATTTGCTGATTTTATTTATAGAACCTGAGATCATATTATATTTTAATAACAGAAAATATAATTTATTAATATTATAGTACAATTATTTAATGTATTTCAAAGTTGTAGGAATACTATAGATGTGTTATTGTATAAATTTGGGGGGATAGTGTTCCTATGCCATGGAGGGTATGTCTTTATGGAGATCTTCTCAATGTTTGCCAACTGTTATATCTTTGCTAAATGTCTCATGATTATGATTTATTATTTAATCGAACCATATACTGGTAATTATCAAATTTGAACTAGTCTAATCATAGAAAATTATATTAAGATATTATTAGTATATATTACTTATTTTATTAAGTGAGAGCGAACTGGAGGATTATTTTTATTAAATATTATTCATTTCTTAAGTATCAGTTAGCAAGGGTACAATATATTTATAACCATACCCACTTTACAATCCTGGGATTTGATTTTTGGATTATGTAATATAGTTATTTCAAATAAATTTTACAATATATTCAGTTTATCTTGTCTCACTGGACTCATTTGCACATTTAGACAATAATCAGACAAGCTTATTTGTTTTAAATTAAATTAAAATTTATTAATAAACGAATATTAATTATATAAAAAAATATGTATATATAGGAAGAATAGATTGCAAACATTAATTCCATATTTAAATATGTGATTGCCTATTAATTTCCAATTATATATTACCAAATACAAAACATATATGTCTATGTAACACAAATATGTAGTGAAACATTCATACTTTCCAAGATACAAGAGAGATTAATATATACATCTTTTTCTATATATATAAATATATATGTAATAATATTATAATTCAATGTCTGTATTTCTTCAAATCAATATACGTAATCTTCTAATTAAATATTTATAAATAAAGTAATTAGATATATATAAAGTATAACTTTAAAATTTTTATCCACTTAGGAGCACTTTTGACTATCCTCGTAGTCTTTGTCAACTAACACTTTGAAAGGCTATCCTTCCCACAATTCCGTGATCTTAACATTTGCTGCCTGTCTGTTAATTAAGTCTTGTTGTATTTGTATATTAGCATAGCATCCTTTATTTTCCTTTTGTTATTATTTTTTTCAATTTGCAATATTTTACATTATTATAATTGAAGTTAAAACTATAAATACACGACTTATTATGGTCGTAAAAAATGGATGCTGAAACATTATTATTTACTTTGCAATTTAGTTTCATTTTCTGAAAGAGCACTTGCTGTTATTAAAAAGGGTTCAGAAAATGAAACAAAATTGCAAAGTAAATAATAATGTTTCAGCATCCATTTTTTACGACCATAATAAGTCATGTATTTATAGTTTTAACTTTAATTATAATAATATAAAAATATTGCAAATTGAAAAAATAACAAAAGGAAAATAAAGGAAGCTATGCTAATATACAAATAAAAACAAGGTTACTGTCCTATCAGTGTGTTGAAACCGCTTTATGGCATTGTTTCTATGAAAATGCACATAAATATAATGTTACTGGGCCCACCAAATTATTTGTGAAATAATAAGAATAAGAATAATCATATGGGTTAATCTAATTCATTTATTTTCCTTAATAAATTACTGTAATTCTTTTTACAATTTCTTTTTGTCTCTGGATATAACGAGAAATTTTTTACACTCAGAAATTTTATTATATGGCTTAATGTAATTCATTGATTGATTTCCTTAATAAATTACTATCAAATTTATTCAATTAACAATTTTATGATGATAAATTTAAACCTTTAACAAGTGCGTACAAATTTCATCTTAGTCCTGCAATGTAGGGGATGGGGGGATATGATATGCCTTTTCACATCCACAAGAATTAAAACTTATTAATTAACAGATGTTATTGCAAATATTCTATTCTAGTAGAATTCCCCATGTACACTGGCAAAATCCCCCCCTCTTCGCAAACTTGAAAAACTATTATCATTGCTTGACAGATAACTACATCATGGTAGAAGAAATGAGAATGTAATTACTGAACTGCATTTGACTCTTTTTTTGGTTATTTTTGAAAAGGAAAATTAATCTTTATTTATTCCAATAGCTATCTTTGAAAGAATATGTGACTAAGGTATGTTGGATAACATTAATGGCAGACCTATTAATAATGATTAATAATTTTTCAACTTGATTGTTTTTTTTTTGTTTTTTTAAGATTAATAAATGTATTCTTTTTACAATTTCTTTTTGACTTTGGATATAACAATGAGAAATTTTACAGTCAGACATTTTAATTCTCATAGGTGTTCTCACAAACCGTGACTTTTTTGGGGAGAACAGTGAAATTGTGGTTTCCCCTAACCCTTTCTAATTATTTACACTTTACATATTGAGTTTGTAAGTGAGGTAATGGACTTATAATTATTACTTTTTAATACTACATTAGGTAAGTTGTACTGTATTCCAATAGTTTTGCAAACTTTAAATCCATCCATCTTGAAATGGTAACAGTAGCAAAGTGTTAACATTGCTAAAAGATAGTATTGTGTGCACTCTCACAAACAGTACAACACAAAGCAAACCATCAGTTACAACAAAAAAAAGTTGTGGCTATTTGGTTTGATTGTGGCCCACTACATGGCATATTTATATGAGAATGAGATCAATGCCATCAGGTGTTTTCAACACACTAATAGAACAGTACCCAAACAAGACTTAATTAACAGACAGGCAGTAAATGTTAAGATCACAGAATTGTGGGAAGGTTAGCTTTTTAATGTGTTAGTTGACAAAGACTATGAGGATAGTTGAAAGCACTCCAAAGTGGATAAAAATTTTAAAGTTATACTTTACATATATCTAATTACTGTATTTATAAATATTCAATAATAAGATTATATATATGCAAATATGAATCTAGTTATTTGTTTACATGAATTGAAAAGAACAAAATAAAATGAATACTTATTGTGATAAAATTCTTTTTGAACTTCGAATATATGATTTAATTCAACGTCAATAAATAAAAAAATGAATACTTTTAAATATTGAAATAATAATTACTATGTCACAAAATACAAGTTTAAACTTAGAAAAACATAACTCTCTTATATTTTGGTATGTGAATAGATTACCATTTAATTTAAAATTATACATTATTATCAATAAAGACTATACATTTAAATGCAGAAGCAAAAAAATAATAATGGTAAACAAAAAAAGATCTGAATTAGTCTTTACATATTGTATTTCCAGGATGGCACCATAGTTCTGATAATTATTTCAAACTACAAACCAATAGTATGTTCTTGTTCCAGAGAATATATAATATATTCATGAAAACTTTTAAATCCAAAGTGATTCTAATATTCTATGTATATATCCAAATTATTCTTTCAAATAATAATTATTTGTTTTATGTGATGTTACATATATAAGTTCTAGTTTATATTCACAATAATATGAATAGATGTCCTTTCATGAAGAAGTATTGTTTCAAAATATTATGAATGAATAGATGCTAGCTTTATATAGGATATGATGGGAAATTAAATTGATTCATATCTTTGATAAAATTGATCAATCAATCTAATAAAATTATACAGGCAAATAGATATAACTCTTAAACATCTGACATTTGTCTTCCATCTTTAAAATATAGGTAATATCCATTTTAAAAGATAGAAATATTCTGATGGTTTATAACACAATGAAGTAATTTCACTGATTTTTATTTTTATAATAAATTCCACATTCTCCCATAAAATTTTCTCAATATGTGGGCAGATAATCTTGTTTCTTACCCCTCCATTTTGTTCAGTCAACTATTTACTTTAAAAAAAATAAAAATAAAATTATATAAAGAAATTTATACATGCTTCCATTTAAAACCAAAGCAAGAGAGAAAATGAATTCAAACTAGTCAGTTCTATTTATAAATTTTTTTCATTGTAGCAATCCTCTATATTCACTCCTTAAGTCCTCTATATTCATTCCTTAAGTGATTTCTGGCAGTGTTTCTCTAATAAAATTTTGTATTATAAAACAAATAAAAAAAATATTTTAGAATTACTACATGCAACAAAAATTCATATTTTACATTGCCAATGCTATTTTTCATTCTAACAAAAATTAAACAAACTACATCACATTTTCAATATATTACACTGGAAATATATTTTTATACATATTTTTTTAGTATAATATCATACAAATAATATAGGGTATATGAGCACAGACTTTCAGATGACCCATCACTCTCCACTCTATCTAATATCACTGATACATTCAAGCACATATATGCTGAAAAGATAAATAATCACCAATATACATATTTCATGCTAAATCAGCAATCAGTTGGTCCAGATTATCATCTCCCACACATATATACTATAAGTGCTCAGATATATATTAAGATAGACAATCTTCATACTTTAATGGACAGGCTCCAATCTACTACACCCTCCAACTCTTCAACCATCCATCCAATTGAAAATCTGATGATGGAATGCTCAAAGGCCACCCTGAGGCTGAGATTCTTGTCACACCCATGTTGACCTAAGGTCAATCTGAACCCCACATGAACAGGACATAATCCATTAAATACATCAGATTTTCAATTGGATGGATGGTTGAAGAGTTGGAGGGTGTAGAAGATTGGAGACTATCCATCAAAGTATGAAGATTGTCTATCTTAATATATATCTGAGCACTTATAGTGTATATGTGTGGGAGATGATAATCTGGACCAACTGATGATTGATGGTTTAGCATGAAATACATATATTGGTGATTATTTATCTTTTCAGCATATATGTGCTTGAATGTATCAGTGATATTAGATAGAGTGGAGAGTGATGGGTCATCTGAAAGTCTGTGCTCATATACCCTATATTACATATATAGACACAGGTATATAATAAGCCTGTGTTTCAGTTATTACATTGTAGAGATGTCTGCCCATCCTTGCACATGTATTTAATGGATTAGGTCCTGTACATGTGGGGTTCAGATTGACCTTAGGTCAACATAGGTGTGACAAGAATCTCAGCCTCAGGATGGCCTTTGAGCATTCCATCATCAGATTTTCAATTGGATGGATGGTTGAAGAGTTGGAGGGTGTAGTAGATTGGAGCCTGTCCATTAAAGTATGAAGATTGCCTATCTTAATATATATCTGAGCACTTATAGTATATATGTATGGGAGATGATAATCTGGACCAACTGATGATTGCTGGTTTAGCATGAAATACGGATATTGGTGATTATTTATCTTTTCAGCATATATGTGCTTGAAAGTATCAGTGATATTAAATAGAGTGGAGAGTGATGGTTCATCTGAAAGTCTGTGTTTCAGTTATATCATACAAATAAAAAAGACAAATATATTTAAAATATTAAACATTTATTTGTATTGTTTTTTTACTATTGTGAATGCAGTAATTAAAATGAAACATATAACAAAAGAATAATTTTATCCAAACTATATGCTTTATTATTTACATATCCATTTTCCCTTTTAAAATAAATAAATTTAATTTACAATCTTACAATACAACTAATAATAAACAATTTTATATTAACATTATTGTCATCATAGCAACATATTTCAATATTTCATAAGTTAACATATTCACTATCCAAAAATCAAACAAGATAAAAAAATATGACTGATATCTTACCAGATACTGAAATACATCTCAAATTTCAGTAGGTAATATATATATATCACTAAAACCAATCAACACTTAGACAATAACAATCAAAAAATTCAAACTGTTGTCAAGACAATCTCCTTTTAACAATAAAGGAGGTTGCCTTGACAACAATTTGAATTTCTTGATTGTTATTAATATTGGGATTGTCTAAGTGTTGACTGGTTTTTAATGATTGATTACAAACCCATTTAGCCTTGAATATTGTTACACTTAATATATATATAAAACCAGATTTATGAATTTACAGTGCTTACTCATAGCACAATATCTATATATATATATATAGAATTTTTTATTTGATCTACTGCTTGAAAATTTTGAAGAGAAAGAAGTTTTAAAAAATCAATTAAATATATTAGTTTTTATTAATTTGAAAATGCTATTCTTTTTAATGTATATTTTGAAAAAGATTTATTGATTTGACTTTTATGGTGTATAATATTATAGTATTGAAATAATAAAAACTTATTTGACATTTTTGTTAAAGGGAGTAAATATATAATTTACATAAAAATAGCATTTATTTTCTTCTGGATGAAATCATATAAAATTTGTATATTATTAAGAAAAATATTGTTTTTTTCTTCATGGAGAAAAACTCACACTTTATTAGATAGATGGGGGATATCCATTTCACACTTATTAATCAAATCAATTGACTGGATGACTATGAAAGAATTAGTATAAAAAATCTGATCTTCATAATGTTCATATATTTTAGATATGATTCATGCAGAGTCATATATAAGTTGAAAAAAATGAGGATACCTTCCAAAATTATGATAATCACACAATCCTGTTTTAGAGTTATATAAGACAGTGTGGTTAGTAAACTTCTTCCTACAATCCCTAGATATAAGCCTTTATATGTGATGTGTTCACAATCATTCATTACTAAATCATTATATTCATTACATCACTGCTTTCTTCATGTTGTAGTATTAAGACGAAAAAACAATAGCTTGGAAATAAAATTTAGTCAAAAATGATCTGCTTGTGAAAGTCATTACAGATTGTTTGTGATAGGTATCAGAGTGATTAAAAATATATTGACCCTGCAGGAATTTCTTTTGTTGCAGTTCTGTGCTTTTTAGTTTTAGCTTTCTGAATATAAACTGTTCTTCTTGGTAAGCATTAATTTTTTGACTTCCTGGATCCTAACAGAATTCATTCACTCATTATTTGTAAATGCAAGCATTTTCTTGAGAAAATACAACTTGAAACATGATTCAGCTAATCGAGTACCAATACTTTAATTCATTCTAAATAGGCTTACATTTTTTTCAAAGGCTTGTAAAACTGATATTTATGCTACATACCATTTTCTTAATAATTTTTTGTATAAATAAAGGTATCTTTGACATGGATTTTTATTTTTGTATTGCATAATGACAAAAATATAGTGCTAATATGAGAGCATCTATCTATTATTTGTTTAATCTCTATAACTAATTGTTATAAGACTTTTTGTTTTTAAAAAAATAAATACAACATTCAAGTTTTTACTCTCTATAATAAGGGTGGCGAACCTCTGGCCCTCAAAAGCTCTCAATACAACCCCAGACATTTTTAAATATACATATTGTGATGATCGCACATACTACGATCACACATGTATATATTTAATATTAAACAATATAAATATGGTAGTTTGCTGTTCGAAACAGAAAAAAAAAAAATTAAATTAAAAAATTAAACCAATGAAGAAAGATAATGTCGTAATTAATGACTGTAATGAAATAAAAGAGAGGGAAATGGAATCGACCAAGATTCTTATCTTTCACCCTCCAAAGTTGATATTTTGAAAAATATAAGAAGTAAAGTTAGAAAATATTGAAATCGTATTTGGTTTAAAATCGAAAGTGAGAGAGGAAATATAAACGAAATAGGAACTAAAATATGATTTATAAAAAGAAAAAGTAAAAAAGTGGGGAGTTTAAATAAGATTAGAAATAGAATTTAAAATGTGACAAAAGATAAAGATCTATTCCAAAAAGTACACGTTTTGACAAAAGATAAAGATCTATTCCAAAAAAGTACACATTTTGACGAAAACGAAATGCATGTGTGAAAGTATGTATAAAGAGAGCAATATTTAATGCATGTCAATTGAAAATAATTTTATTAAAAAAGGAAAAGAAATAAATAATAAACAAATGTAAAATATTGCTATGAAATTGTATGAAAAAGTAAATTTGTATAAGTTGTTGAAGGCGTCTTAAAGTGAAAGGTGTGAAAGGAAAGCTACAAACAAAAAGATCAAGATAATGAAAGAATTTGGGGACATTAAAGAATGAATTGAAAAAAAGAGGAGTTCATGTAGAGACTTCGATGAGAACACTGCTCTGATAATAAGCAGATTAGAATACAGTAGAAAGCAGACATAAAAATTCTTTAAACATTTTAAAAAGAAAAAAACCAAGTAGCTGAGTGAAAGGACCTCGACGTAGAAACTTAACACTGTATAAACAGGAAAATAATTTACAATATAAGGGAAGCTTCAAGGATGTGTGGCTAAGGGCCATCACGATCGCTGGCCGATTCAGATCCACCGTGCTCGTACGGTCACCTTCGCCATGTAACAACTGCCAGTGTGGCACCTGCCTGATGATCTGCCTGCCATGTCCTAATATGAAGATATCACTACGGATATAAGAAATTCCACAAACCAAATCCAAGCCTAATAGCGGCCGTCTCTGCTAAAGAAGTGGAGGAATTCCACATGATGGTCAGCCGGACCTTAACTCACGTCTGAGATGAAGAAAAAACCAAGGTAAATTACATAACACACCTATATAAAACACATGTGCACATACTCTTGATTTAAAGCAATTGCAAATTCCAGATATTAATGATTGACAGTAATTAGACTCTTTCTAATACTTGGAATGACGACTGTAAATGGATAATTTATTTTCGTAGATTATAATCATTTATAGGATTTAACCCATACACTTAATTGTAGCATATCAAAATAATTTTTTTTTATTGTATGTAAATATTTCAATTGTTTTCTTTTTGTTATTTATTTATTATATTAAATACTCCTTAAATTATTTTGTGTTTCATCTCGTTTTCTTCACCATTCCAGATAGTTAATATAACCAGAGGGGTTTGGGTTATAAGTATTACTCCATTTTGAGTACTAAGTAGCACGTGAGGCTAGTGATACATTTCTGATCCCATTAAATTTATAATTTATCCAAGCGCTGTAATTCTTTAATAATTACAGCAGTCGAGAGATGTTTGACTGGGAAAGATAACCTGGGGCAATATCCGTATAGTCACAGGTTCCATCAAGTATGGACATGGATTCATTTATGTCCATATGATCTCTTTGCTTGCGGTAATTGAAGATGGACAATTTTGAAATTAAGAATCCATATTATATATAAATAAAAAGGAACGCCATTCAATCATTTCATTTCCTTACATTTTGGGGGCCAGTCTGAAATCTATTGCTGTGCAATTGGTAAACACATGTTGGGTACATTTTGTAAAATAAACTAAATATTTAAAAAACATATATAAAATTAGTTTAATAAATCAGAGTGGTGAGGAGCGAAGACGAGGGGGATACATTTTTTTTTTGTGCTTTGTAATACTTTATATATGTGTTTCGACATCAAATGTGTAGAAAGAATAGAAAGAAGGGGGAAATTTTAATATCAAGAAAGCTTTTGAAATTTTGTTGCGATGCATTTAATGTAAGAAAATAAGTATTCAAATATAATTGTAGTGATCAAAGAAAGATTATCCAAAGATCATTGCTGTTAACGATATATATAAAATGTTCAAGTTCAGTAGAATAAAATAAAGTTTCAGGAAAGTTTTAATTATAAATAATAAAATAGTCATGTATGTAAGTTAAGTTGAAGGAAATATATATGTGCAATTCTAAAATAATCGCGTATTCTAGTTAAGTTAAAAAATAAATGTATGTATGATTTCTTAGCCATAATAATAAAGTGATCAATAAAGTACAAACAGAGTGTGTAACATAGGATATTAGTGGGTTAAAAAATATATGTGTATGAATTTTAAATAGCCTTAACAATAAAGTGATCAATAAATGATACATTCAATATTAAAGTATATCAGCAGCACGGATTGTTTGAATTTATAGTTAAAATATGAAAATATATAATCGCATCATTTACTTAAGTAAGTAAACTTTAATATGTGTTGATATTAAACATGCACACCCTATATAATTCAAAAGCAAAATATATATAAATCAAAACTTTAAAATAATATAATATATTGAATGATTATTTAAATAATAATAAATTTTGTTGAATCTTCAAACGTTTTCCAAGGCATAACCTTCATTATCAAGAAGTACAAACTCTCTCTTCATTTTTTCACGATGTACTAATATGCAAATATGAAAATCAGAATCAGAATGTTTATACTTGCCATTTCTTCGATATGGCATAAAATGATTCCCTTTTGTTCATCGCATGATGAGTACGAGTTTACATATGTAGTGGAATAGAGGGCAGTCATCAAAGTAGGGCAGGCAGTCAAAAAATGAATCTAGGGCAGGTAGACAAAATGGTGAACCAGAGCGTGTTTGGATTAGCTAGCATAGAGGGAGTCATCAAAGTAGGGCAGGCAGTCAAAAAATGAATCTAAGGCAGGTAGACAAAATGGTGAACCAGAGCATGTTTGGATTGGCTAGCATTCTAAATGCTAATAATCCTATAATAAAGAACCAAATGGCGAATCAAAATAGAAAGGAAAGAATCAGTAGAAAAAATATATAAATATATCAAGAAGGGTTAGGTAAATTTTATATCTATGCGTAGAAGGTCCCAAACTAAAATGAACCTTCAAGTAAATGAAGTGAGAGAAATGGATGAAGATAAGGAGAGAGATGCAGGGGAAATCGCACAAAGGGAAGTGAAAGATAAAATCGATTTTAGTGATGTAATGAATATGCTCATGCAAATGAGAATGGAACAGCAGTAGTTCACGAAGGAATGCAAGGACAGGGAAGAAAGGACAATGGAAGAATGGAGTGCAAAGTTAGCAATGGAGAATGACAAAAGAATTGCTGATGCCATAGAAGAAATGAGGAGTAACTTCACCCAGGAATCGGATGCAAAGGATACAGGGAATCGACAGGACAGGGAAATCAAGTTGGATGAACCAAAAAGCATAGAACCATATGAGTGTGAGGAACTAGATAGGGCAGAGAGTGTAAAGATAGTCAGCATGTTCAGATCTGAGAGAAGACATAGGACAGCATGAAGTGGAAATGAGGAACTAGATAAAGAGGAGGAATTTGAAGTGATGAGATTAGAAAATAATAGGATGCTGGCGAATATGCAGTGGGACATAAGTCAGGTAGGGAGAGTAGTGGAAAGGTTAGAGTCTAAATTTGAAGAGAGGATAAGGTCAACCGATAAGAGCACAAACACAGAAGTAGAAGGCATCGAACCAAGAGCCACTGGAGGATATATATAGACAGGGGCTATGGAAATCCCATAGATAATCCTATCGGGTTCCATCAGCTCTTAAAGATGGAAGTCTTCTCTGGACACCCAAGAGAAAGCCCTATGGAACACTTGGGGAGCCTCAAAAGATATTTCAAGTTCAGCTGGATGAATGAGGCCAAGATTGCTGTAGCCTGCAGTCATTTGCAGGGCAAATCACAAGTGTGGTGGAACTCACTGTTCCAGAAGCCCACAACATTCGCAGGATATCATAAAGCTTTGAGGACCAATTATTGGAGTGAGGAACTCCAAGAAAACACGTTGCATCAGATAGAACAGGAGACATGGAGACCGGGGGAGTCATTTTCAACATTCTTTCACCATCAAGTGGCCAAGTTACAGATGATGACATCTAATCCCTTATCTGAAATGCAAATAATTTGGATTAGGCATGGTTTCCTGAGAGACATTGAACAGACACTGATTAATATGGAGAGGAAGACAGCGGATTGGGTTGCTGAGGTGCTAAATGCATTGGATAGCACCAGGGCTGACCAAAGGGATGAGAGATATAAATCTGGACTGCCTTCAAAGGAACCACTTGTAATTAAAAATGGTTGGGATCCTAGTAAAGGGCTATGGGAAGAAAACAAGAAATTTTATGGAGCAGAACCCAAAAGTGCAGGAGGATGGATGACATAGAGTGGAGACTATGTGGAAGCATCCATATGTACGGATAGAGAACATAGGGATCAAAATCCGCATCCCAGAGGAAGCAGATGAGTCCGACAAGATGAGACTACCTCCAGATAAAACATAATTACAATTATAAGGAACAGATCAATTCACTGGTACAATATTGAAAATGGATTGGATTAAGATGAATGAAAAATGGGCTTATGAGAATAGATAATAATAATAATAATAATAATAATAATAATAATAATAATAATAATAATAATAATAATAATAATAATATAAGGAAAGAATGAGCCAGTTTGCAAGGAATACTTTACCCAAATTGAGACAAACCAATAGTTAGAGTAGGAATGAGATCGTAGATAGAGGCAGGAGGTAGGCAGGGATATATATTTTAGTAGGGATCTTAGCAGTATATGGTAAGCCATCTGTTATATATTCATGTGTGAGTTCTGCGGTGAACTAGATGTTATTAGATAGTGAAGACAGGGACAGAGACCGTCTTCTTATAGAAAGACTTACTGGATTGAAATTGCCAGTTAGATATTTGATAAATATCGTGAGTCAGTGAAATATAAACCAATGTGCGGGGAAATAACCCCTTATAGAGTGAGTTGTCAGTAAATATTCTGAGCTCATGGATGAGCTGGATAAGAAATGCCAGTCATCAAACCTACCTCAGTATAGTGATCAGAGTTGTCACTTAGAGTGATATAAGTTGTGAAATGTGGGGTATAAACAGGTTTAATCGGGTCACAGAGATATCCTGTGGACTCGAACGTGTATATATAATCAGGAGGCAGAAGTCAACTCATGTATTGTTTGTATAAGCTTGATTAAAACGGTTTGGTAATGCTGATTCGATCGTTAGAAAAGGAATGTAATTTGCCTGGTCGCCTCTCTAGGAATATTCTCATTATCACTTAACCAAGGTTAGGAGTGCATGGATATGAGAAGGTCATAATAACAATAGTTAAGAGTACATAGCTTTCAATCCATAAAATTTTTTTTTACAAAAAAAAAAAATTTTGAAGGAGGGAACGGTGTAATCTGATGATTGCACATACTGCGATCACACGTATATATTTAATATTAAACAATTTTAAATATTGTAGTTTTCTGTTCGAAATAGAAAAAATTAAATAAAAGAATTAAACCAATGAAGAAAGATAATGTCGTAATTAATGACCGTAATGAAATAAAAAAGAGGGAAATAGAATCGAACAAGATTCTTATCTTTTACCCTCCAAAGTTGATATTTTGAAAAATATAAGAAGTAAAGTTAGAAAATATCGAAATCGTATTCGGTTTAAAATCGAAAGTGAGAGAGGAAATATTAACGAAATAGGAACTAAAATATGATTTATAAAAAAAAAAGTAAAAAAGTGGGGAGTTTAAATAAGATTAGAAATAGAATTTAAAATGTGACAAAAGATAAAGATCTATTCCAAAAAAGTACACATTTTGACGAAAACAAAATGCATGTGTGAAAGTATGTATAAAGAGAGCAATGTTTAATGCATGTCAAATGAAAATAATTTTATTAAAAAATTATTAAAAAAAGAAAAGAAATAAATAATAAACAAATGTAAAATATTGCTATGAAATTGTATGAAAAAATAAATTTGTATAAGTTGTTGAAGGCGTCTTAAAGTGAAAGGTGTGAAAGGAAAGCTACAAACAAAAAGATCAAGATAATGCAAGAATTTGGGAAGGGACATTAAAGAATGAATTGAAAAAAAGAGGAGTTCACATAGAGACTTCAGTGAGAACACTGCTCTGATAATAAGCAGATTAGAATACAGTAGAAAGCAGACATGAAAATCCTTTAAAAAATTTTAAAAAGAAAAACCCGAGTAGCTGAGTGAAAGGACCTCAATATAGAAACTGAACACTGTGTGAACAGGAAAATAATTTACAATATAAGTGAAGCTTCAAGGATGTGTGGGCCATCATGATCACTGGCCAATTCAGACCCACCATGCTCATACGGTCACCTTCACCATGTAACAACTGCCAGTGTAGCGCCTGCCTGATGATCTGCCTGCCATGCCCTTGATGTCCTAGTACGGAGATATCACTATGGATAAGAAATTCCACAAACCAAATCCAAGCCTAATAGCGGCTGTCTCTGCTAAAGAAGTGGAGGAATTCCACATGATGGTCAGCCGGACCTTAACTCACATTGGAGACAAAGAAAAAACCTAGGTAAATTACATAACACACATATATAGAACATGTGCACATACTCTTGATTTAAAGCAATTGCAAATTCCAGATATTAATGAGATAGACAGTAATTAGACTCTTTCTAATACTTGGAATGATGACTGTAAATGGATAATTTATTTTTGTAGATTATAATCATTTATAGGATTTAATCCATATACTTAATTGTAGCATAATATCAAAATGATTTTTTTCATTGTATGTAAATACTCCTAAAATTATTTTGTCTCGTTTTCTTCACCATTCCAGATAGTTAATATACCCGGAGGGGTTTGGGTTATAAGTATTACTCCATTTTGAGTACTAAGTAACACGTGAGGATAGTGGTACAGCATTTCTGATCCCATTAAATTTATAATTTATCCAAGCACTGTAATTCTTTAATAATTACAGCAGTCGAGAGACTTCTATTCTAGATTAATGATTACTTTTTATTTTATTTAAAAAGTGAAAATATTTTTAGTTAAATATAAAAAATATATTTCTTTTGTATATAATTTGTATTTTAACTTTGTTAATTTAAATAATAATATTTACTAAGGCTGTAATCTTATGAATAAGCGTCTGAAAAATTCGAAGGTAGGGACTTCTACAGGTCTTAGCCACAAGCTTACGCTCAGAAGAAAAGAGGAAAACCTTCTTTACTTCAACCTAATTTTATATATGAATAGGTGAAGCTGAAGTGGTTAGATCTAAGAGTGTTAATAGTTTCACACTCTTAGATCTAACCACTTCAGCTTCACCTATTCATATATAAAAGTAGGTTGAAGTAAAGGTCTCCCTCTTTTCTTCTGAGCGTAAGCTTGTGGCTAAGACCTGTAGAGGTCCCTACCTTCGAATTTTTCAGACGCTTATTCATAAGGTTACACCCTTAGTAAATATTACTTAATATAATAATGTGCGTTTAATAAAATTTTTAATTTAAATAAAAAACAATTTGTATTTATAAACATTATAACAGATCCAAAGATAGAATGTATCATTTTATCTTTTCATTGGTTTTTGACACTACATAATTCAATGGGAGGTAATTACTTCTGCTTTGCAATAACAGATACTTAGACGTTATGATTATTTATTTATTGTAGCAAATATTATGAATTATTAATTCATATTCATCAGTATTTAAAAAACCGTGTATTTTCAAGCATCAGTGATTTTATTTAAAATATAAATTTAATTATTTGTGATAATCAATTAGTAGAAGAACTTATTCCATTGGCCATCTCTCTATCCTAATTGTGGCAATAAAACAATTTTTGCATAATAACATTTATCTCCTTTAAAATATATGTTTAGCAATTATGAATTTGATTTTTCTTTTTCTTGCATGCATGATTATGCAATGTTTTTGACTAATTTAGAAGCTTGAAAGTCTTTAATTGTGCTTTTGCATAGGACAAAACAATCAGCAGTGAATCAAAAAATAAATAAATAAATATACTAAAAATCAGCAAACGATTGTATTTTTAAGCAGCTTCCAAACTCTGACTAGGTCATGACCTTTATTTAAGTGATGAAATGATTTTAATTTCAAAATAGTGATTATTATACAATAAAAGACAATGTTGATAGTAAAAATTAAATATTTCCGTTTTTTCTAAATATAATCATATAGAATGGGAAAATTCTGCTTGTTGTCAATAATTCAAAAAGGAACGTAGCATAACAGTTGGAGCTATTATAGATTTAGATTTGTTACATTTATTTTTAATTTAATTGAATAATTTTATAATTATAAAATTATTTTTGGAGTGAATTATTAAATAACAGATAATCTATGTTATTAGATTCACTGTAAAGTCTATATATTTTTGCAATAGTGAATGAATGTTTATGAAATTAAAATTTTGTTTATAACAATGGTATCAATATTGACATTACCAGTATTTATATTCATTATTAGATTCAAGAAGTTCAGACAAAAAAAATATTATTCCTTGTTAATAGAGTTGTGACAAAAAAAAATCTCCTTGAAGATGGCACATGTTGGTGGAAGTGATTAAGTTACAGCATGAAGTTATTAGGAATAATGATATTGGCACTATAAATGTGAATAATTTATTTTATATTTTATCATGCAAGATGATTGACTATCTCTGACTATTGTTATATAAAAAATCACTATGGATGCATTCATGGTCAAAAGAATGGCATTTTATAGATTATGGTATGACTATGAGTGAGAATGTAAAAAAGCTAATCATAAATGAATATTTTATAGACACAGACTAATAGAAAGGTCATCAATTAACCTCAAGCTAAAAAATGTTAGTGGCATTAAAAAGCAGCTCATATTCTAAACATAGTAAAAAAAATAAACTGCTATTTACATTGTATTTCAATAGCTATTAGCACTAAAATTGCCAATTAAAATTACTAAGCTAGTCATGTTACTGAGATGTGGATTCTTAAAAATGTGTTGCGAATGTAAGACATCTATTTTTCAGTTCACTAAAAACATTCAAAGTAGTTGTTTGGTTGAAAAGAAAATTAGTGTGGAATCTCTGGCAGTTGAATAGTAAAATGAGATTCACAAGTAGTAAAAGTATTTAAAGGCAGAAGAAATTTATTGAATGTCAAAAAAGATTTATGAGTGATTATAAAACTGTACAAGAATCATTTTCTGGTTGTAGGTAATTAAGATATTTTTTATCCATTGTCAGAAAAGTTTAGCATAAATATAACTATTTTATTTCATACATGAATAGCATATTTAAATACACACATATATAATTTATTGCATAATATTAATGGTAATAGTGATTTGAAGATGGAGTGATGAGTATTTTAATTAATATTTGAATAATGATACATAAATTTATACTACGTTATGATATATCCATTCTAAGAACTCATTTAGATTTGATAGAAATATATTCAGTTTGATAAGTTTTAACACATTATTTGTAATGGTAAAAATGAAAATACTGCAGATCTTTAGGGGATTTATGGAAAATTTTTAAAGTATGATAATAAGCTAAATTTAAAAATATCATAAATTTTTTTTAGAAATATATGGACCTACAGGGTCATTTTATGCATTAGACACTTTAGGCATGATGTTTAATTTGAGAGCCAACAAAGCTCTCTACAAAATTTGTATTAACACAAACTTTACAATTTGAAAGCAAAAACAAAATTTCAAAATGAAGATATTTTATATTTTCAAAACCTCTATTTAATATATTGTTTCAATTATGGATGAGTGACTAGCAAAAATGCAGTAGAGTTTTAGAGAATCAGGAAACAGTATAAGTATGATTTTTTTCTATAAGATATGTGCAATAAAAATATCATGAGCAGCATATTGGCTTATATATTGCTTACACCCGTTTGATCAAGTATTTGACTCAATTAGTCTAGATTATTTGTGGAAATATTTAAAAAAAGCATGGAAGTTTATTCTTATTGCAAAATTATATGACTAGCAAACTTTGTATACAGTAGTGCCACCAAGCACAAGCCTTAGTAATCTCTGGATGCAAGATTTGTGCATGAAATCCCTATCTAGTATCGATTCATCCAATATTCCCAGACTAGTTTCTAACTTGTGGTTTTCATCAATAAGGAATTTTGTATTTGAGAACACTGCACTTAGATCCTATGATCTAATGCAATCATCCAGCAGCCACCCTTTATCTATTTAGTTAACTATAAAACTAGGATTCCAAATGAAAGCACAATAATGTTTCAATTTAAGCTCATTTGTTTGTATATATGAAATGGTAATCATGCAATGTAAGTGTTATATAATGATATGAAAAGATTGTTATTATTTATATTGAGAAATATGAAGCATTTTAAATGCAAATTGACATTAAACAGAAAGACATATTGTTTACCTGACATTTTGTGATGATGGTATTTTAGATGTATTTGTATATTGGACTATATTCATCATCTATTATTAAGTATTGAATGTCTTTAGAAAAATGTAACTTTATTTAAATATTCTAATAACATTCAACTGTTCGTAATAGCGCACAGGTTAATATATGCACAATATTTCAAAATATATTATTCTCTTTTCTTCTTCAGGTATTTCAGGCCTGACCAGTAACAATAATAACATGGAAATTGAACCTGTACCCTTAGATTCTTGAATATTGAATCTAAGGATCACCCATGCTAGCTAGTACCTTCACTGTTCAGGCCAGAAACACTTGAAGAAGAGAGAATAATCCTCTCAAAACATTGTGCATATACTAACCTGTGTACTATTATTAAAAGTTGGATGTACTTGGGAATATTTAAATAAAGTTAAATTTTTCTAAAGGCATTCAATACTTAATCTTAGATGATGGAAATAGTCCAATGTATAAGTACAACAAAAAGGCATATAATATCCAATTTTGTTTTCCATTTTTATGGTCTTTGAACAAGTTGTCAGCAACTTTATAAATCAACTTCAAAATCTAATAAAGTTTGATTGTGGCATTTTTGATTTGCATTGATAAAAAATATTTTCTTGGTTTATAATAAAATGATTATCTTGTTCCTGCTAATGAAAGAGCATGATTTGTAGAATATTCTTAACATTTCAAACATAAACTATAAAAAAAAAAAATGGTTTAATGGCCAATGCTTTCATAGTTGGTGTTAGAATAAAGTTTTTAGCAACAGTTGACTTTATATAGTTCTTAGCTTGAAAATATGGAGTAATTTAAATAACTTGAATATTATAAATCTGCATTTGAATGATATAACCATATCAATTAAATTAGTTGTTATTTTGCCTAATTTAATATATGAAAATGAACATAAACATCAACATAAGTTTAGTGAAAAATGTCATTTAAGGATACTTTATAATTTTCCAAAAGCAATATTTAATATTGAAATACAAATATAATGTATATACTTAATGTAGATGTAATTAAAGGGAATTTGAATCCAGTATTTCATGTTCTCTAGTCATCCACTCTGTCCAATATAATCAATACACATGAGCATGTACGATAAAAAAATAAATGGAGATCATTTACCTTTTTCACATGTACATGGTTATGTGTATTAGTTACACTGGGTAGAGTGGATGACTGTAGGGAGCTTGAATGTCTGGGTTCAAGTCACCTTCAATTACAAAAGCAAGATTATAAATTTTATTAATTCTATATATATTTTACTGGATTGAACATATAAAGAGATGAAAAGTTCACAGTGCATTTAAAAAAATACTTTCTGGTGGACTGGCATATGTTTTATGAAAAAGACATATTATTTTAATCATAAAATTTATTTCAATGTAGAGATAAAGCATTGATTGCTTTCACTGGGAGAATAGATATGAAATAGCACAGAACTAAAATTAAGCAAGATTTTAAAATCTTTCATATAGAAATATTTGCATGAAAAATTGGTTAGTAAATTACCATTAATAATCAATTCAACTCAATTGAAATAAACAACTAATATTATGTCTTGGAAAGATTATAATATTGTAGAAAAACCAATTAGAATAAAATAATTATTTAATATTAGTTGATTATTTCAATTGAGTTGAATTGATTATTAATAGTAATTATGGAATGAACATTATGGACAAATTCAGTATAATATTTATTAACTCTGTATGCTATTAATGATATATTTATGGTTCATTGGTTGGACATTAGTTCCATTTTGTCTCCTATCTTTTCTGCAATTAAGAAGCCAATGTGAGTTGTACTTAGTAAACTAAGAAAGTAACAGACTTTGAAGTCAAAAGTTCGACAATTAAAGTTCACCAAAACATCTCATGATTACCATTTCCTATGCTTACACAAGCTATTATTAATAGTAGTAAACATTTCATACAGTAGTTCCACCCAGTTCAAGCCTTAGTAATCAATAGATATAGAAAGATTTAGTGAATGGGCTTGGACTGAAAACATTAATGTCTTTTTATCTTCAGCTCCTAGCTTTATAGTTAATTAAATAAGTAAAAGATCCTGCTGGAGAGTTGCATTAGATCCTTAGATCTATATGCAGTGGTCTCAGTTCCAAAATTCCTGACTGATGAAAGTCACAATGGTAAAAACTAGTATGGGAATATTAGATGAGTAGGCATTAGATGAGGATTTTAGGCACAAACCATCTTGCAACCATTGATTACCAAGACTTTCACAGGGTGTCACTACTGTATGGAGTGTTTGCTAGTCCTGCGACATGGAGCATGTATTGGACATTCTGTGCCTGTTCACATTTGTGCCAACTTCCTGATAACTTTGCAATTCTTGCTAAAATACCATGTATAAGATCCGTGTACATTTTTTTTGCCAAAAAAACTCTGGATGGGATCCGTGTACACGTTATTTTGGTCAGATTACAAGGTTATCAGCGGGTTGATGCGAGTGTGAGCAGGCACAGTGGGTCTAATACATGCTCCATGTTCCAGCTTTAATACTGAAGTACCTATTAATTTCCAAATATTTTTATTTATTTAGTACACATTTTATTCTTGTGTATCATATATACATGCATGCAAGTGCTTTTAAATTGCTGACTACTATGGCTATATATATATATATTATAGCATTATGTTGCTGTCATCATTATCAGTTTTTAACATAAAGCAGACACAAATTATTGAAAGACATTTCTTGGGGATTGTATGGCTCTGTTCTTGTGATGATGAACCCATAAACTCTATGCATCTTAACTCAATGCATACTCCTTTTTCTATATATATATATATATGTTGAGACAGACTGTCATAACAGAAGTAATGAGTAAACTTAATACTATGCATGGATATATATTTAAAGCCTATAAAAGACAAGAAGTAATGAATAATACCAAAGTTAATGCTTATATAAATATTAAGTCTACATTTTAAAATAAATTATTTAAAATTAAATAAGATTTCTATGATATAAATGGATTATTTAATTTTATTTCTGACTCTGAAAATTTAATTTTTAACATAATGAAATAAAGAAAACTATTTTTAAATAAACATAGATGTTGTTTTAATTAAAATCTACTTCTAATTATACAATTTTATTTCAATATATTGGTATCTAAAATAGATTAAGAGAAAAAATAATAATTATTTTTGAATCTATGTCGTTTTGATGAATGTAAGTAACTGAAAAACAACATTGTACTACATTTATAATCTTGCCTCTTTATTAATATTAAAAAGAAAAAAAATTAACTTTTATTCTTCTATTTATCAATATGTACATTATTAATATTAGCCATAAATAATGATATTTTTTTAAAATGTAGAGTTCAGAAGATAGCAATTGCTAGTGATATTCCATATCGATAGGGTTTAGGAATGCCCAGAGTTGCATGATGATGGTGCTATCTGTATCAAGGATGCTCTATGTCACCTATTTTGTTTTTGTTGTATTTGAAATGGAGGGAGCAATAGAAAGACTAGGAAGAGGGCTAGAGATACCATTAATAGGTGTCAAGGGAGTACATTCATTGTCAGTTCTTTTATTTGCGGATGATCTCTTTTTATGTGTAGAAAGAATGGAAGATATGGAAGTTATGCTGAGGACATGAACAAGGTTGGGTAAAGAGATGGGGATTAAATTTAGTGAAGAAAAATCAAAAGTAATGATGATTAATACTGGGGAAAAAGAAGACAAATAATTTTTATTGGGGGATATAAAGTTAAATTTGGTGAATAGGTATAACTATTTGGAGATTGTCTTAAGTAATCAGAGAAATTGCTTGGATGAATCGGAGAAAAAAATGTTAAATGAAGCAAAGAAAAGAAAAGGATTGATAAAGAAATTAACAGTGTTCTCATATAATATGATGTAGCTAGAATTGTATGGAAGGGAGTGGCAGTAGCAGGGTTAACATATGGTAATGATGTGTTAATAAAGGAATATTAGATTACTTAGAAAAAGTACAAAGAGAAGTAGGAAGACATACATTTGATGCAGATGTGTGGATGGCAAAGGAGGCAATTCAAGGAGAAATGGGATGATCAAGTTTTTATATGAGAGATGCAAAAAGAAAAATGAAAGTGTTGGGTAGATTGCAGTTTATGGATAATAAAAGAATAACCATAATATTTAATTGGGTTATGAATAAAGGACAGGCAATAAGATGGGTGAGAAAGGTAATGTGATATGCAGAAGATTTGGATAAAGAATTTATGTCAGTATACTTATACAAAAGGTGGGATGATTGTGTTAGGAGAATTGTTGTGTTATAGTGGTAAGGAATGGGATAGAATAGATGCATTAATAAAGAATATGGAGTTGGAGAGGTGGAGAACTAGTATGGAGAGTAAAAAGAATTTAAATATATATAGAAGTAAACAGAATATTGGGTGCAAGTAAATTTATGATAATAGTGATGAAAGTAGTTTTTTTGTTTAAGGCTTGAACAGGATCTTTAGCAACAAGGGAATACCCATAAATGGAAAAATGTGGGTGATTTAGTCTGGAAGTTGTGTAAAAAAGGCATAGAAAATATTAGGTATCTGTTAATTAAATGTAAAGCCTGAAAGCAGAAAGGGTACAAATAATGAAGTTGTGGAAGAATAAATATAAACAAAGTGATTATACAAAAAATGGGTTGTTTTTTATGCTGAGTTTGGGAAAAGATAAGGAGAATTTAGATATAAAGGCCATGGAGTTGACAAAGATTATATTGTGGAAATGGGATGGAGCAGGATAGGGAAGAATGTGTGTAAACTTACGGTGGAGAATGGCAAGGGAAATTAAAATGTCTAACAGGTTTCTCTGGACATAGTTGCTGAGAGATTCTTGACTCTGTATAAGGAGAAGTCACAGTGCATCACATCACATATTGCTAATTAAAGTTTAGCTGTCATATCCAGTTTTCAAATATAACGCAATCCCTTTAGCAAGTAACCATTCAATATTTTTAGTAATTATTAGTGTTAACATTAATTATATGCATTTGCAATATAAATATGCATTGCATTGTGTGATATATACTTACCTGTACTGAAAACTTATTTGAAAATTAATATTATTTCTGCATTATTTTAAAAAATACATACATAATTTTCTATTGTTTTTTAATATATATTTTTTTAAGTTAAATTATTTTTTTAAAAATTAAAGCATTCACCTGCACTTTCTTCTACGACTATAAAAGTTAATTAAACTTTACAAATATATAAAAGAATATTCTTATTATAGTCCCTTTCTGAATATAAAAATTACGGAAATGTTTTTTATGTCATTGAAAAAAATTAGAAGAGATCTTAAGAGGTTTATTAAAAAAAATAAATTCTTTCATAATCTTATTCCCTGATTAGTCTGATACTTTAAGTTTGAATTTAAAAAAAAATTAAACTGTTTATTAGAAGAATAAAAAATAATACTTTTTTTTCATTAACCTTTTCAAAGTGTAATAAAAAAAAACAAGTGTAATTTTTTTTTTATTTCTATTAAAAATTACTGACCTTACTTTCTATGCTTTATTTTTTTTCTTTATTTCTATAAAAAATTATATGTTAAATTAGCTATATTTTCTTTTTATGTAAATATCAACACTGATGATTGCTGGTTTAGCATGAAATACGTATATTGGTGATTATTTATCTTTTCAACACGTGTGTGATCAGGTGGGTCAGCAATATGAGATGGGACTGAGAGTAGTGGATCGTGTGAAAGTCTGAGTTCGAATCGCGCCTATATTACATATATAAATGCAGGTTTAAGCCTGTGCAATGTATTAATTAATTATTTTTTCAACATTATGTAGCGTTATTTCTGAAATTATTCTGTCATTAATTTATTTTTTCCCATAGGCCTTATTACTTTTAGAGTGTGATTTTTATGACACAATATATATATATATGTATTTCATATATCACAGCATAGGCTGAGAGGCGAACCCGCAACAACCGTCTGCAACCAACTGCTTGCTTGCAAGGCGGCTGCGCTGACCTCTCGGCTAACAACGCTACCTCTTTCAAACGATATATATATATATGTATAAAATCACTTTCATTAAATTATAAATACATTAGAATAAAATTTCATAAAGTCGTAGTAATAAATGTAACGTTGAAAATTTTTGTAAGCAGTACCTCAAGGAAATGTAATGTGAATAAATATATGCAAAAACATATTCAAGATAAAAAGTCAAAATAAAAGTCATAGATCAATTCATAGATCACATGACCCTATCTCTTAAGCTTGTAAGTTATAAACAGTGAGGATTGCCAATTCCTCTACAAGCTTTATGATAAATGCTTAGCCAGAGCCAGCACTTAAAATATCTGACAGAGATATTTTAAGTGCTGGCTCTGGCTAAGCATTTATCATAAAGCTTGTAGAGGAATTGGCAATCCTCACTGTTTATAACTTACAAGCTTAAGAGATAGGGTCATGTGATCTATGAATTGATCTATGACTTTTATTTTGACTATTTATAGTCTCTGCCAAAAAGTCTTATGCAATTTTATATTGCTATGACTACTACTATATGGCATGGCTGAAGATCTATCAGCCCCATATAGCTATTTGAGTTGGATAGCTGGGTTTGAAGACATGTACATGTCTGAAAATTTCAGATTTTCCACTCAATAGATAACTTTTAGCTAAGTGCTTGGCTTTGGGTTGGTATTTTTAGATCTAGTGTCTGAACCTACCCTGACACCTCTCTGAGGAGTGCCAAAGCACGAAACCATGGTCAAGGGTTTGGGGAGGGGTTCCTGACAGAGATATTTTAAGTGCTGGCTCTGGCTAAGCATTTATCATAAAGCTTGTAGAGGAATTGGCAATCCTCACTGTTTATATTCAAGATAAGTTTAAAATCTATGAAGTTAGTAATTTTTGTCTAAAGCACTTTCGCCTAAGTTATATTAATCATAGTCATGGCAACTGATAGACAAGAGAAGATTGCAGGGCTTATTAAAGAAATGTGATTGGGTGATTAGCATAATTGAATGGTTAATTGTTACTTTAAAAAGGCCATTTTGTAGAAAGGAGAATGCAGGAGTTTTTCTTGATAATTGCGTTCTTATCTCTCATGATGTGCCAGGACACTTTCAGTTTATACTTGGTGTTATTGCACTCTAGGCATACAATGGTGAAAGACATAGGTCTGAAGAGTTGCCATGACTATGACTAATATAACTTAGTCGAAAGTGTACTAGGCAAAAATTGCTAACTTCACAGACTTTAAGCTTATCTCTAATACATTTTTGTGTATATTTATTCACAATAGAATTTCATGCAATGAACGTAATTGCATGTTTATTAAATTGACCATTCATTAAAAGGCATATATTTAGGAGTAATATGTGTGGACACATAACTTGAAGCAACTTTATAATCATTTAAACAGAAAAAATATAATACAAAATCAAAACTATAACTGAAAATACATTGTACTTGATGTATTAAATTTATAATAAAATCAAACTTTTGAAAGCATAAAAAATTTATATAGATATTATTACATATCATTTCGACTTTTTATTTAGGTACTTACAACTGCAGATCAATTTCAAGTGAAGGAAGATTGCAAGAATTAGAAGAAGAACTGTCTTATATTAAATGGGACATTATTGGACTTTGTGAAGTTAGAAGAAAAGGAGAATAAACAATTGATTTAAAAAGTGGACATATACTCTATTATAAAGGCACACATATTGGAAATACAAGTGGAGTAGGATTCATTATAAATAAAAAGTGGAAGAACAATATTGTGGAGATTGATGGTGTATCGGACAGAGTGGAAAGATTAGTTATACAACTTAATAGCAGATACCAAATGCAGATAATTCAGGTTTATGCCCCAACAAGTTCTCATAGTGATGAAGTAGTAGAAGATTTTTATATGGATGTACAAAAGGCTTTTGATCAGAGTAAACAACATTTTAAAATTGTTATGGGAGACTTTAATGCTAGAATTGGTAGACAAATGAAAGATGAAATTGCTGTAGGTAATTTTGGTTATGGTAATAGAAATGAGAGAGGACATAGACTTGTGGAGTTTGCAGAAAAAGAAAAACTTTATATTATGAATTCATTTTTTGAGAAAAATATTAAAAGGAAATGGACATGGAAGCATCCAAATGAAGATACAGCAGAATTGGATTATATTTTGACTAACAGAAAATACATATTTCAAGATTGTAATGTTCTTAATAAATTTAACACAGGAAGTGATCATCGATTATTAAAGTGTAAGTTATGTGTTAATGTAAAACTAGAGAGACAAAAATTCTTAAGAAAAACAATATTTACAGTTGATATTCCTAATCTTCAGAAACATTCTAATGAATTTAAATTAGAACTTACAAATAGGTTTCAAGTGTTAGGAGATTTTGAACATGATTCAGATTTGAATGTAATTAATATGAAAATAGCTGATACACTTTTAAAAACTGCAACAAACATAGCTGGTAGAAAAAAGCAGCAATTGACTAATAAAATTTCTACTGAGACTAGAGAATTTATGAAGAAAAGAAGGAATATGAAGATATACAAAAATGATGTATTAAAAAGAATTGAATATCTCGAATTTTGTAAAATGGTACGGAAAAGAGTTGAAAATGATATAAGAAAGTATAACTGTGAAATAGCAAGGAAAGCTGTAGAAGAAAATAAAAGTCTCAAAAATGTTAAACAATATTTTGGTATTGGTAGGAAATTTATATCTGCAATAAGAAAAAAAGATGGAATTATTACTAAAAAGAGAGATGACATCATGAAATTGGTAGAAGATTTTTATCAAGAATTATATAGTAATAAAGAACAAGTACCTCCTATATCTATTACATCTTCCGAATTGCCCAGAATTTTAAATGAAGAAGTGAGACATGCAATTAAGTGTATGAAGAAAGGAAAGGCTCCAGGAAATGATGGAATTATAATTGATATATTAAAAGAAGCAGGTGAAGAAATAGAAACAATTTTAGCAAAGTTATATACCAAATGTCTAAATGATAAAGATGTACCGGAAGATTGGAAGAATGCAGTAATAATATTAATATTTAAAAAAGGTGATAAAGAAGATATTAGAAATTACAGACCTATCAGCCTTTTATCAGTTTTATATAAAATTTTTACCAAGATAATTACAACTGTCTACAGAGAACTTTGGATTTCCACCAACCAATAGAACAAGCTGGATTTAAAAGTGGTTTTAGTACAATAGATCATATCCAGGTATTGAGAGAAGTCATAGAAAGGACAAAGGAATATGAGTTGTCATTATGTTTTGGATTTGTAGATTATGAAAAGGCATTCGATTCTATACACATTTCTTCAGTGATTAAAGCATTGGATCATCAAGGTATAGATCCAGGATATTGTCATATTTTAAATAATATTTATAAAAATGCAACAGCAACAATTAGATTACATAATGATACTGGAAAAATCAACATTGAGAAAGGTGTAAGACAAGGTGACTCCATATCTCCAAAACTCTTTACAGCAATGCTGCAAGAAGTATTTTGTGGATTAAATGGGAAACTAAAGGAATGAAAGTAAATGGAGAGTATTTAAGTCATTTAGATTTCGCAGATGATGTAGTTGTTTTTGCAAATAATGCTTCAGAGCTGCAGGAAATGTTGCAGGAGTTAGCAGATGAAAGTAGAAAAGTAGGACTAAAGATAAATGTTAAAAAGACTAAAATAATGTTTAATCAATTTGCTCAAAATATGAAAATAAAGATTGATTATGAAGAATTAGAAGAAGTTAACAGTTACAAATACCTTGGTCAGATTATTAATACAGATGGAAACATAATGGAGGAAATTAATCATAGAATTAAACTTGGTTGGAGTGCTTTTGGTAGAAATAACTTGATACTAAAAGGAAATATGCCTATGTGTTTGAAAAGGATGGTTTTTAACAAATGTGTTTACCAGTTCTTACTTATGGATCTGAGACTTGGACACTTAATAGAAGAGCAATACAGAGACTTCAGACCATTCAAAGGAGTATGGAGAGATGTATGTTGGGAGTAACAAGAAGAGATCAAAAACGCAATGTATGGGTAAGACAACAAATAGGTGTTACTGACCTTATTGAAAAAATTAAAAGATTGAAATGGAGTTGGGCTGGACATATTGCTAGAAGAGATGATAATAGATGGACAATTGAAATTTTAAACTGGATTCCAAGAGATTGTAAAAGACCCAGAAAGAGGCCACATGTGAGATGGATGGATGAAATAAGAAAATGTGCAGGGGTGTTGTGGAGAAGAGGAAGCTAAAGATCAGAGAAGATGGATTAAACTTGGAGAGACCTTCATCCTGCAGTGGATTGATAATGGTTGATGATGACATATCATTTACTCTTCATTAATTCAAATTAGTAAGTTTTTAAAATTATTTTACAATCTAAACTGCTTAAGCCGGAAATTCCCTTCATGATCTAAACATTTTTATTGCATTCTTTTTTTTAAAAAAGTAGTTCCTTTTCATCACATAAATTTCTGATAGTTTTATCACTCTCTAGTTTGGAAATCATCACTGAACTTAGCATTAATATTAGTTTTCTCATTTCATTTTTCTGATTCATGATTAAAATTATTATTATTATGCTTTCTGCACTGACAACTTTAAAATTATCACCAATCATCTCAGACACGTACATAAATGACTATTTATTATTTATTCACCTAAAGATTATTCCTAGCTCAGATATAAACTTTAAACATCAGTTAAATATTAGCGCATGGTTTTGAATTGTACAGAAACACATGGAATAATTCAACCTCATCTCTCTTTTTCCATTTGTAATATTTTTTTTTAAAGAAATATTTAAAACTGCTACACCATACACATTCTTGAAACATATAACTTCTTCAGGTATCTTTGTTAATATGTTTCAAGAATATATGATAGAGACCAAAATTATAAGATATCTTTAAAAAAGGTTAAAGTAATTTTTAAAAAAAATGCACTATTTTCACTGTTAAAGAATGAAATAAACAAATAAAGGAACTAAATTGGTAACAGTCTTTTTACAAAATTACAAGATAATTGGACTAATAAACATTATAGCAAGAGTGTTTGTTTTATATTAGCAAAGTATAAAGGTAAATATCATTTTTTTATTTTTCAAAATAATTATATTGTTTTAATATATTTTTACTATTTCTAAAGATATTTTACTAATAATCAAGCTAAAAAATTTATTTAATTTGCTTCAAACTTTATTGAAACTGGAAAGCCACTTATATAAAAAATTTAATTGTACAGTTTAAGCTTTGATTTTGTTATGATGATTATTTAATATTATTAATTTAAAATGAATTTATTCATAAAAAAAAAAAAAACGTGTGAAAGAAAATATGTTAAATTTTAAGCATTTCAATACTGTAATATATATCAAGCTATATGACATATTTCCATTTTAAACTTAATTAATATATACATCATTAAAATAATTTAAAATCTTGATAATAATCAACCCTTGAACTATCAATAATCTCAACCTGTAGTCAAGACAATCTCCTTTAACTATAAACACTTTATTGTCTTAATATCTTGATAATTTCTCAGATACTGTATAATATTAATTGTCTGATGTTTAATAAGACAATCACAATGATAGCTAAAAAGCAGATTTAAGAAATGACGCCAATAATTTGAATTAGGTGATTAAATTAGTAAACTAAACCTTTGAAAACATGTTCGTTGTTAATATAGATGTCATTGTTTGAAAGTTAATTTAATGGAAAGTGTTTATTGAATGATTTATGCACTGCACAAAGTAATTGTAGGAATTCTATCATCATTAGCACCAACATCTAGCTGCATATATTTATGACCAGTCCATATCTGAGAGAAAGGAAAAAAATAGAAAGACAAACAAAAAAATATACAAAAATTATACAAAGCGATTCTTAAACCATTAAGTATAAAGCATATGTATCCATTATCTTGTTTATTGATATTTTGCTATGTTTTTAATTATTTTTGCTGCAAACTTTTTTTTGTAAAAAAAAAAACTTCAATGCTACATCTAATCGGTTATATTCTATCCTCATCAATAACTCTCCATGAAAATGATCACTAATGCGTTTATTTATAATGTCTTTGAGTTAATCTTTATAATGTAAATGAGATCTGTCCTAAGAAAACCATGCTCAAATTTACTATAAATTATTTTTAGAAACTTTTGTATTGTTTATTCATTTCACATGTTCAAACAAAAGAATTTTTACATATTGGATTGTATAATATCACATCTCACAAGTTGCCTTCGTGTATATATAACAATCAAAATAGTTTTTAATAACCGACATTTTATTTGTATTATATATATATTTGTAAGATCATATATTTTTGCATACATATGCATATTTAGTAAACCAATTAAACATTTAAACTAAATGTTAGCACATTTTTAGTAATAAAAATAAATTACAGGATCAACTAATTTCGAAACGATCTGACGTTCTAGCACAAAAGTGGGGACTAATTATAATATGTTCAAAAAAAATCCCTCAGGAATTGATTTGGAAACTTTTAGTTTATGATTCGGCCACTGTGATTACTGTACTAGAGTGAATTTTAATATATATTAATTGAATATATTCATTTACTTTTTTAATAGAAATTTTTTCTATTATTATCACGGCTGTTAAAAACTTTTTAACAACAGCACACGCCTTTTTTCTTTCAAAAATATACATGACATAAAAATAATGTTTTTTTCACATTAAAACCAATCAAAGCACTCTCCTTATTTCTTTCCAAAAACTTTATTTTTTATTTTGTATATATGTAGTGATGGAAAAAATAAAGTTTTTGGAAAGAAAAAAGGATAGTGGGTTTTTTTTTCACGTGTCAAAGCATCGGCCGGGAAGAGAACCCCAAACCCTTTTGATTGGTTTTAATGTGAAAAAAACATTATATTTTAGAAATTTTTTAAAAAATCTGTCGGTATATGTTCAAAATAGTCTTAAATAGGCAGAATTATTATTCTTATTTATTTTATTCATTCAGTAATCTTTGTGCAGAATTTAGTTGCAACAGAATTAAGACTTCTTTTAATGTACATCAAATCATTAAATTGGTAGATATTTTTTTCAATATGACTGTCAAAAGTTTAGATATTAATAAGTTATGAATTATATAAAATTAAACTGTCAAACCTTCAAAAAAATATATATAATACATTTGATTCATTCTTTACCTCTATTTTATTTAATCAAAGTGATTATGGAATTTTAAACCGCAATATTTTTTTAAGTAAATAGACACTTCTTTTTTATTTAAAAAGATAGTCTACTTATTTTATTCTTTTATTTTCAGTCATAAACAAGTAAAGGAGTGTGAGTATTTAGTAATTTTATAATGATTGATTGATTGTAATTCACTGGCATCTAAAATAAAAAAAATAAACTGCTTCTACCCTCAAGGCCAAGTCTCTTCAGGCAGCTGCTCTAAGGGAGGTAAATGTCAGGGATCTTGTTATTTAAAGACACTGCTAAGGCTTGTTAAGGACACTTACCTTTATGACCTTAAGAAAAAGAACAAATGACAGGTAATACTTGCGATATGGGATTCTCAAATATGTAAGCATACACATACAAACAACAGCATGCACATATATATTACTGAATTATTCTAAAATATGTTTTATTTAGTTCCATTTATTTCGGACAAACAAAATAAAATAAATACTTTTTTTTTATACACATACATATTTATATTTTGTTGCTAATCTAGAAAAACATGTCAAGCGTTGTTAGCCGAGAGGTCATCGCAGCCGCCTTGCAAGCAAGCAATTGGTTGCAGACGGCGCATCCCGGCCGATGCTATGACATATGAAAAAAAAAAAAAAACATGTACGGGTTTATTTATACGTGTGCTTATTATTTAAACATTTTGACTTTCAGTTGTATCTATAATATTTAAAATACTCATCGTAGCTTAGTATGCAGAGCATATCAAGAAATAGTTATTTACGATTGCTATAACTAAAAATAGCAGTAGAATTAAAGTTTTACTAAGATCATCACACAATTTTTTATCAGAATAAGAAAAATGATTATGTGCACGCTTCTATCTAATAGAAATATAAACCGTTGTAAAATTAAAAATTCGTGGTTTAATGTATATTGTAAATAAGTTTGAAATCTTAAACTTAACAGATAAATTATTTTATAATAAATACACCATTTATTTATTTATAAAAAGGAACTACTTTTTTAATAGTCATTTATTTATCATCTAACAAATAATATAGATTGATTAATTAGAAATTAAGTTTTCTTGATTGGAGAAACCAAAAGCAATTAATTATTCATCTTTATTGATGAGGACTATGTCGTAATTAGGGTTCAAATCTCATATTATTTTCCAAATTGTTGAACAAGCTTAAGATTTTTTCCAGGTAATTGGAATGTATATTGCTTATAATAACTCCTCTCATATACACTTTAATGCAAAAAAATTTTTTAATAAAACTTCTATATTTTCCCTGACAGTTTCAGAGTTATTTAAAAGGTAGAGGAAATTGAGAACGCTCTGATGAAGACTGCTGGAAGGTCAAAACTGTCGGGGGGGGGGGGATAAAGAAATTTTATTTAAAAATTTTTTTTTGCATTAAAGTGTATATGAGAGGAGTTATTATAAGCAATATATATGAATATATGAAGAAATGCAAAGAAAGTAAAGGAGAAGAATAAGAGTATAATTGGAATGTGTTAGAGATTTAAACAGTCCCAGATTGATAGAATTAGTCAAATCAGTACATTGGCTGTGAAAGCAAAAAAATATATAACTGTAATAGGATATTGTTTTTATTGCGTATATAGAGATATAATAATAAATAAAATGACCTTCCTGCATAGTTTAAGCAATAGTTAGAATGGCTGCATCTAGCCCTTCAACTCTGTAGATTGCATCTCCAATCCTGTCACTTTGGTGTTCAATCTTCTTAATAACTTGGAAGCAGTAAACCATTAATTTTTTTTAGCCGTGCATGGATTTATCAATGATAGAGTGCTTTCCTCTGTGGCTCAAGATCCATGGATGATGTCCAGCTCTTCTAGTAATTGAATCATTCAATTCTTATTTATAATAATACAGAAACATTACACTTATTCAGAAAACAAGTAACTTTATAAGCAAGAATTAATTTTTTTATTTTATAATAAATTATTTTAAAGAAACAGTTCTCTGCTTTCACTGGAAATTTTTCTATGGCATCAAAAATTTTCTTGGATGTCAAATTAATGTGAGAGCCAAATAATTGTAACCTCTGCTATGTCTACATGGTGTTTTTTTTTACATATGTGTAGATGTTATTACATAATTATTTGTAATTTGTACATGGATGGAATACAAAAATATCAGCCATTATATTTGATTGGAGACCTTCAACTTAAATAAAAGAATAAAGGTAAACTACGAGTTTAGAAATATTTCTTTGATTACTGGTAAACATTGTATTGAATTACAGACATTTTTAAGATCGACAAGTCAATAATTACAGCTAGTTATAGATATCTAGATTGGTCAATATACACTATTTACCTAAAAAAGATTATTAGAAATTCTCAGCTGTCTACACATTTTTTAGTGTCACTTCAGATTTTTCTTATCATATGCATGACAGAATAGGGATAAGTCATCTATCATTATATCACAGCATCAATGAATCCATATAATTACAACAAAAGAAAAGATCATTCATGATCTCAGAAATAAAAAAATAATTAGATAAAAGGCAAAAGAAATTAACGAAACAGGTGTAAATATCGGAAAAACAGTATATACTGTAACCGGTTGGGTTACATGACACATAGCAACATAGTTGTGTGTGTGCACATATAAATATATAAAGTAAAGAAAAAGCAGAAATAAACACAGTCATAAATTTTTGTAGGTATTTTTCTACATTCACTAGGAATAATAATAACTGTAAAGGATTAAATAACTCTGGATTTAAAAGAGAAATTTATTATAAATTAAACAGCTTTTAAAATGTTTAATTAATATTGTCACCTGATTTTGAATTTAAAATCAGGCATGATTTACGTTTGCAATAATGCTTGTATACATTTCTTTTATCTATTTTTAAAATCTTTGTAAATTATAAAATTCCAGAAGATTAAAGCTAATTGAAATCAACTTTTTAGGCAGATTGAAAAGTCTGTGATGTGTTTTTATCATCTCAGCAATCTAGCTATAAAAGGGCTGATAAAAAATTATTTTACTTTTTGTCTTAATATTCCTGAGAAGCAGCTAGTTAGTAGTTGCACAGAATTTCTATGAAGATGTAGCTAAAGTCAAGACGGAAGCTGTAATCTACTAATCTACAATGCTGGAGTCTTAAATCATAAAGCCCAACCAATTTCTGTATTCATTAGCCTGCTTAAATATGGACAAGACAGCTGTTTGCCTGAAACAATCCTGGACAGAAGGTAGCTCATGGCATGCCAACAAATTATCTGATTTATACCTCTTGATGATAACAATCCTGGATTATATTTTCCTGATGGACCAAAAACTAAAGTCAGCAAGAAATCTCATCAGTTGATGAAGTTGTTAGATGTATGCTGCATGTATACATGCAAAGAACCAGACAAATGCATCATGTTGCATATATATGTGAGTTGTTTTAAATAATTCATTTTTAAGGATGACATTCTAAAAAGTGAGATATATAATATAGAATGATTTTATTTAAAGTCGTTTGTTGAGAAAATAAAATGACATTTTGAGACATATATAATTAAAAGTAACCTGCGATTGTGAGACATATGTAGAAAAATATTATTTTAAAATCAATTTTTTAAAAAATAATGCAAGTAAAATTTTGACTGAATGAAATGATTGAAATCATTGACCAAAACAAATCTTTTTCGATTAATTTAAAGATGATTCTAAAAGTGTTATAATTAATTAAGAGTAACCTGATTAAAAAAAAGAACTTTTCTAACCTGTCAACAATTGACTATACTTTTTTTTTAAAAAAAAAAAAGCTGTGGTAGAGTTTGATAAACTGATTTTTTTATTGATATACATGTATATATGTAATTTTTTTTGTATTTTCAAAATGAAATTAATAATTATAAAAATTAATATTAATTATTGTTTTGATCAAATTAAATTTATGTTAATAATCTTTGCAATTCTATATATGTGTTTAATTAAACTTAGTATAGGTATTTGTATTATTAAAAATATAAGTTAAAAAGTTTAATCATATATTATTGTAGGACAATTTAAATGTTCAGAAATTACATGGCACACACATGTATCTGTCCATATATATATATCGAGTGTCAAATAGAACATATATGTAAAATTTAAGCATTTTTAAAATTTTATTAAATATCAAATGAAATGTATTCATTTCTAAATTGTAACACATGTCTGTGTGGTGTATATGCATTTTAAGTAACCTATTAGTACATATATGTAAACCCATGTATTTTACATCATTTAAAAGTGACAACTAAAAATGTTTATTTTGTAAAAAGTCAAATATGTTCAGAAATTACATGCACACACATGTATGTGTGCATATATAGATCAATTCTTGTCAAGTATAACACATATGTAAATTTTAATCATTTTATTTTATTAAATGTCAATTTACACATGTTCATTTTATATCAAGCCTCATGTCTGTGTGCTGAATGGGTTTTAGGTAAACCTAGTGGAACATATATGTAAACCATAATGGTAACTTGAATTTTGTAAATCACAAATATGAGTTTTATTTATATATATATTAATCAAAATCAGAAGGTTTAATTGTGTATAACTAAATTCTATTAGACTTTAACTTCAATGTTTTTTGGTCATTGCTATTAATAAACTTGTATTCAATTGTTAAAAATTGTATTGCATCATCTCTTGGTCACCATAACAATACTTAATCTTGTGTTCTTCTGAGCTAGATTCATGCATGTCTGATATATAGAAATATATTTAGTGCTTAAGGGACATCCAGTATGATTGCTATATCCTGATTGGCACATAAGATTATATTCTTTAAAACCCCTGCACTACATTTTATTTTAGTTTAGTCTTCTTAGAAATTAAGTTTATAATGACCAGTACATTAATGGTATTAAGTGGACATAACATTGATGATGATCAGTATGTTTTAATGTTCTGCATTATTGTTTTTATTATTATGTATCCAGATGGTGCATCCAAATTAATGTTAAAATAATTGCCCAAGCTGAAAAAGGCTAAATAGTTATCCTGGTCTACAGAAGACTTAGTTCAAATCCAGTCACAAGATTAATTGTTGATTTATTGTATTGATGCTTTTGAGTATTACTTATACTTAGTTCTGCTTACTAATAATGCTGGTGGATTTATAATTATACTTTTAGTTCCTCTAAAGAGTTGACTGGTCTAGCTGGTTGATCTCTCATGCTCTTATAATATATAACATTACTTATATATTTTTGGGATATTAATATTACTTAATATCTTTATACTTTAATATCTATATTTAAAAATTACTTTATTTTATACTTCAATATTTTATTCTAAAATTAATATCTTATATTATTACTTTCTTATAATATATAACATTATTTATATTTTTATTAAATTTCATTATTTAAAATATTTGGCCTTGGGATTGATGATGACTTTCCATCATCGCAGGTTCACTCCATCTTCCCCATTCCATTACAATATCTATGCATAAGTCTGTTTGTGATGTACTATTAGTTAAAATAATTTTCAGAATATATGTGAAGTTTTTCATTAAACATCATAATCAAACATTATTTCATCTATAAAATATTTCAATAAATATATAGGTATATACTCCATATTTTGAAGCTTAACAGAAACTTTCCTATCTAAATAACTCAAACTTTCTTAATTTGTAAAAATGTGTATATTGTTTTAATATTGTTTTTTTCTTTTTGCACCCTATTGGACATGGAGTAGGAAAATAATTTTTTTTTTGCCCAGACAGAATCTAACTTGTTCAATTCATATCTTATATTCATGCCATTAAATATTCTTAAAAAATGTATAGTTTATTTTGACAATCTCTTTTTGGCTATACTAGTCAATTTTTATCAACATATGCATTTCATTAAGAGGAACATCATAATTTTCTTAATTTATTATATAAATTGAATTCATTTTTTTATAATGTGTTCTTTTCTTATAATGATTCTGTGACTAGACTGTCCAATAAATAAATGAGAATCTAAAACTTCATTGAAACCATGAAATTCTAGATATTTTATCATTACTATATAGAAATAATTCACCACTGTTTTAAAAGTGATGTAAACTAAGAGCGCTAATTTTATCAGTTGCCTCTATTATATAAAGTAAAAATGTATTTGTTAAACCCAAACTACAAAAGAGCAAATTCAATACTTATCAAAATAATACATTGAGAGTTTTATAAGGACATTTATAACAGAAATGCTATTTTAAGCTGTTGGAATCTAATCTGAATGACCTAATATGGTTACATGAAAATGAAAATTGAAATAAAAAAATTAATGTAATTTATGTAGGCAGATAAGAGATCATTAATACTTTATCCACAATATGAAGAGTTTATTATGGAAATTGTTAATAAAAAACTTAGCAAACAGATTTTTCTCAAGAATCATGGAACTGAAACTATCATGATATGAGAAACCATATCATGCATTTTGGGTTCAATTATTAATCTGCATAGGTACATCACAATTTCAGACTATTTAAACATTTGGATATCAGACTTGTTTCATGTTATTAGCATTAGTATTTTCCCACAATAATATAATTATTGGTCATATTAGTTTGTTCTTATATATCTTATATGATTTAAATATTATGACTCTGTGAAGTATTCTTGAACAATGAATTAGAAGCCAATATCATCCACTGATATTTCTCCAAAAACTTGAGATTTATGTTTATGAAAAATGACTAAGATTTATATAAAGTACCAAATGTTATATATAATTTTATATTGAATAAACTACAAGCAGATATTACTGCAAATGGTCTCTCTATATTATATTAATAATAATAATATATATATACATGTTTCTGTAATTTAGTTCTACTCTACTATAAAGGGTAAAACGGTTTTTTCAAATAAATAATCCACTGTAGGGGAAAGGTTTTTCAACAGTTCCTTATAGCGAAACAGTGAAAGAAAAAGCAATATTCACTAGGTTAGCCATTTTCTAAATATTGAAATTTTGATAAGTTTTTAATTCCTGTTTTATAGCTAGCTAAGATCCTTTAAATACCATTTACTGATCAATATTGAATGGTTTATTGGATTAACTATGGACTAGATACCTGAGAAAAAAGTCCTAAGCTTTTTAAGAAATTCTTCTTAAGAGACTTATGATTCACTTGGACTAAATTCAGACTCTGGGTTGTAGTTCTGCATCACAAAGGCTTTTTTTTAAATGTTGTATATATGTAAACATAATATCATGTAAATATAACAATTTTATAAATTCTAAGTGACAACAATTTTTTTTTCGAAATTATTGAAATAGATTTTTATTTCCAAATAATTCAATAACGAAATTATATTCTATAGATGAGGAATTGCCTTTTAAATGATTATGAACTTAATTGGTTTTTTTGAATATAATAACATTGAAGTTTTTCAAAATGACTTCTCCATTACAGCCATTTAATAAAATATTGTTTTCATTTTTCTTTATAAAACTTTTCTGATTTTTAAATATTTTAATTACTTATTTCTTTTTATCATCATGGGTTCTTTTACCTTCTATTTTTAACAACTATTTATTATTTTTGTTAATTTTTAACTCAACTTGTTTCTTGATTTTAACAGTGATTGAGGAGGAGTCAAATCATATGATAAGTATTTAATTAGTAATTTAACATCTTGAAAAAAACTATAATGACATGTCAAAAAAAAAGAAGCATAGGGCCTTGGATTTTTTATGTTATCGTTTTAAGTTTTATATTAGTTTGATTTCTGAAATTATATTTCCTTGAACATGATGAGAATCACTAATTTTAAATTTTAATATAGAAAATCAATTTTATTTTTAATATTTTTTTTCTCTTGCTTTACAGTTTCAGGTTAGTTTTTTTTTTTTTACTTACACATCATATTAAAAAAAAATTGCTTCATTACCTAATTAATAATTTTTGACAGAAACAATTCCACATACTGATAAGAAATTGTCAAAGATTGTCCTAGTGCCTTGTGGGGGTTGCTTTTCACATCATGATCTGCAGACATCTTGACATATTATTGATGTCTGAGAAGATTCTCAAATACAGAAAATGCTATTAATTATTCAAAACCAGTTGTCAGAAAAAATTATTCCAATAAACAAAAAAAAATTGAAAACAAACAAAGGAACATTTATTTTTATCTATTAAATTATATGCTACTAATTTAAGATGTACATATGAAAGTATGTATATTTTCTGCCTAAAGTCAGATTCAGGTGTCTACACAATACATACATATATGTGCGAGAGAAATAATAACCAATCTATTAAAAAAAGGATAGACCAATGTAAAAAGTAAAAACACTCTAAGATTAAAAAATGCACTATGGGAGTTTATTCAGCTGATCTTATCTTCCAATATGTTGTACAAACTTCTTTTTATATAATGCAATCAAGATAATATGAAGATTATTGGAATAAATTAATCTTAATGAGTTATCATTTAATATATGGATTGCTATAATAAAATAAAGATAGCTATGTGATTTCAATGATTCTAAAAGTATCAATTGTGAAGATTTCACATTACAATTATATTTTATTTTTTACAATCATTACATGAATACTTATCTGAACAATCCCGATTTGATGTGTTTTTTTACCATCTATTTAAGAATAGTTAGATATCCATTTATCAATTATTATTGAAAGATTATCTAATTTATCTATGAACCATCTACTGGAAAAATTTCTGTGTTTGTTATAAAGTTCATCCAGATCTAAATTCAAACTCTAGATTGTAGGTATGGCAATTAGATGCATGGATTAATATGCTACATGACTCTTTATTGTTATAATAGTAAAAACAACAATCATTGCTTTATAATTTTACTGTTTTGTCAGATATTATTTACCATTATTAATTTAAATAAAATTACTAATTTCCAAAAATAAAGACAATGTGAAAAATATTATTGAAATGAATAAAGAAGAGAAATTATTCCTTAAGAAAGCAAATAAATGGGAAAATAATCCTTTACACATAATAAAAAGATTTCTAATATTTATTAAATGAAAAATTTAAGATTGAAGTAATGTATAATAAATTGGATAAAGCTTATTCTAAAATGTAAAAAAAAAAGTCACTAAATAAAACAAAAATTAAACAAAAAGAAAATCACTATCTATATAAATTAGACTTAGCTTTATATTGTCAATATTTCTGATGATAAACTGAATTTTATTCAAAAAGTTCAGTCCAAAATGACAGAAGTTATGAAATTAGAGCAGGAAGTGAGAGATTATAAAAAAAAAGATGAATATATTGACTTGCAGAATGGAGTTTACACATTTAACTAACAAAAAAAAAAAAAACATTTTATTGACTTTGCTGAAAATTTGGAAAATTGAAAAAAGTTTACTAGTAATATTCCAAATGCATGATCATCAAATTTTTAGAAACAATTCTGAAAAATCACAGTAATATCAGACTGCCCACCAATGACAATATTATTAAAAAGGTGAAACTCTATATTTTTCATGAAATAAAATAGAGTACATTGTAGTTAATTGTCACAGAAAATGTAGCAGATGATTTCATTTTGATAGACAAAATCATAATTATTCAAAAATTCACATAGATTCTTAGCTACCTATCATAGACCAAATCTCACAACCAATAATTCAAATGACCAGAGTATGTATATGTAATAAAAATATAATCAATACACTGATGATTAAATTTATGTGAAAATTTTCTTAAATATAGAAACCACACATCAACCATACAAATAAATCTTCAGCAAATAAAAAGACGTTGAAAGGAAACTGGTAAAGATAATTGTATTCACCATGAAAAAAGAAAAATGTTGAATGAGTAAGTAGCTCATCTTGTCATTGATGTTAAACATTTAAGATATTTTCAATACATAACTAACACTTAATAGTATAACTGAAAAAAGTTTGGAAATGAGTATATTATAAAATTTAAAATATCCATATCCATAAATAAGTAAGGCATACATGCAAAAGGCTCTTTCTTCAAAAAATATTGATTTAAAAAAAATGAAATAATATATTTCTATACATTTCAATAAGAGAGTGCTAATTTATGGTGACATCAATCTCATAAAATTAAAAAAACAACAACAAACAATTATAAAAAATGTTTGAACAGTTAAGAGATAAATCTCTCATAATCAATCAAAATTTTTATTCCCAAAGTGAATATGTTTCGTAGTAATATATTGTGCATTAGAAAAAAATGTATGATGTAAAACAATCTTTTTTATATAATAAATAGCTCGCTGTTGAGAAAATTCTTCTCCAATAGTCTCTAATAGAAGAATAAAGAAGCAGAATGTTATACTGAACTTGCTATTTGTCAGGTTGTGAGATTTTTAATGGTTTTCTTTTTTGATACATCTTCTAGTTAATACTCATTCACTGACTAATATTAAATAGATTAGCTGGATTGGCTATGGGAAAACTAAATAAATATTAAATCAGAAAAAAAAATTAACTCAACATGGATTTGAACTTCAGATCATAGACATGGAGATGAATACACAAATTCTAAACCATGAGCCTAAAATGATAGATACTGTACACATACATAGATAAATCATAAGTATGAAGCTTTTTTTTTTAATTTCCATTGCAGAGCATCTTCTACAGAATCTTTTTTGAAGATAAAGCAATAGAAGGGAAGAAAATATGCATCAGGCTAATCAAATGTTAGATAATGAGATTATTTTCTTTCATCATTTTAATCAGTATCTAAGAATGGCTAGATATTTATTTAACAATCGGTAATTGATGGATTGGATAGATTGGCTACAGACTATCTATTTTTACACAAAATAAGAACTCTAATTTTATCACACAATCACCATTTCCTACAGTTATACAAGCTTTTTAACTGTAAAAAACTCTCCACACAGTGCCACTTAGTGCAAGCTTTAGTAATCAATGAATACAGTGCTCTCAGATTCAAGGCTCCTCACTGATGAAAGCCACAAGCTAAAAACTGGTCTTCAGATATTGGATAAATAGGCACTAGAAATTTTATGCACAAATCTTCTTTCATCCATTGATTACTAAAGCTTGCATTGGGTGCACTACTGTATGATGAGCTTGCTACTGTTTAACTCTAATTTTAGAAAGCTATTTAACAATTGTATAACATTTATTTTTAAAAATATATAAGTGGATATACCTAAAAATCAAAAAAGATTATATAATGACAAATATATATATATTTTTTTCATATGTCATAGCACCGGCCGGGACGCGAACCCACAACTGTCTGCAACCAACTACTTGCTTGCAAGGCAGCTGTGATGACCTCTTGGCTAACAACGCTTGATAAATATTTTATTTTTAAATACATAAAAGCTTGCTTTCAACAAATTTTTATTTTCCTCCTCGGGTGTAACATATATTAGTGAGAATATATACAGAACTATAAAACATATTGCCAATATCTAGATTATTTTAAAAGGTAACTTTTAGCCTTTTATTTTCACTTTCTCTTTTTTCTCATATAACTATTATATACATTATACAATAATATAATACTAAAACATATTTATAACTATACAGTTAAGCTAAAAGTGTTTTTTTTTCTTTTTATAATTTACTTTATCATTTGTATGCATATATATATAAATTCAAACTGACTAACACTATACTAGTAATAAATAAAATACAAAACAATAAAACAATACAATACTAGATAAAATTCCAATTTTTTTCCCAAATTCTTACATGACCATGGTTTCATCTACTAAACAAATAGATCTTCTCAAGTGAAAGTCAAACTAAAGAAGCAGCATATATATATAAATTAAGTTTAATGTCTGTATTTATTTCAAAATATATGTAATATTCAAATCAATATATATATCAAAATATAGTAAAATTCACATAAAGTATATTATCTTTAAAAGTACTTTCTACTATACATCTTGTGGTCTTTATCAACTATATAACATTGAATAATCAAAATGAGACAACCTTCCACAATACCTATAGTTCAATTCAGTTTCCCACAATATGTTATTTTAATATTTGATGCTTGCCAATTCATTATATAATGGATAAAGACTTCAAGATGTATAGTCAAAAATACTTCTAAAAATAATATAATTTATGTGAATTTTACTGTATTTTGATATATATATTGATTTGAATATTATACATTGTAACGGACGTCAGTTTTCACAATAAAGAAGATGCGCATCTTACTACACTCAGACTTAGAATCTTCAGATAGGATGCTGAAAATGAAGCGACGAAATTCTAAGTCCATGATTACATTTATTTTCACTATGCTAGCTCAATAATTACTAGATAAGTTTAGACATAATTTAGATTAGTTCGTCCACCTCTCATACCTCTTTCGGTCTCCATTATGCTACAATATTCGAACTCATGGAGAATTCGCAATTGGCTCTCTTCAGGGATAGATTTAATCAACTCATTTATTATTATGCCTCTATATAAGCAATGACCAGTAAATGTATTTCTAAAATATTTATATAATATTAACACATATATATAAAAATAAATGTTGTGTAGCTATTAATGATTAGTCTATTTATTAATATGAATGTAATAGGATAATGATTAAGTAGAGATCAGATTAATAACTCAATAATATTTAATAAACAACAAAAATGTAATATAACAAGATAAATAAAATAATAATGAAAGACAAGGATGACTTTTTATCATTTTAAAAGATTAATAATTAATATTTCCATTCCACATCCCATGAAAAAATTTCATACCTTGACAATCTTTTCTAAAAAAAAAATATAATTCAAATCAATATATATACAATAAATAACAGTAAACGAATTCAAAAGATCACTGACTTAGATGACTTATTAATACATTTATAGTCATTTCATCTTTGCTTCATAATTATTATTGAGTCACTCATTTTTAAATGTAAGACAGTTGTAATAAAAAAAATATATCATTAGGTTTACTATATTAATTAGTAACAATAACTGTGTTTGGTTAATATCTGTTAGAAATACTCAAAATTTTACCTCATCTCATTTATATGAGTTTTGTCAAACTTATGGATGGAGAATAAGATTTAATTTTATTCAATGTTATTAGAATATATATATATATAGCTTAATAATTTTACCTTATATAATTAAAATGGATGCTCTCATTTCTGGAAAGATACCAAATTTGAAAATGAAAATCAATAAAATAAACATATTAAAATGATAAAGAATAATATAATAAAATATGTAAATAAATAAATAATTAATTTCTTGAGCTAAGTACAATTAGTCCATTGTGTCAATATTTTTATAATCCTGGTGATCTCTTGGTGTAGTGTATTTATCTATTGGTTTAGTAGATATATATTTATTCCAAATTGATAGATTATCAACATTATCCAATTATTTTACTGTAATGAAGTACAATACATCCTTTGAAGATCGATGTCTTTATCACCATTTATCCACATACATGTTCTATACATTTAATATTTTAGTTGGTGTTTTGAAACACCCCTATAATATTTTTCTGGTGCTTGTATTATAGATAAAGATGCCGTTGGATGGCGCCATTTTCACGCTAGAACTATAAAATATGAACATTCACAGGCCTTTGATTTTAATAATTTTTCTGTGCTTTTTTGTAATGCGAAAATAAAAACAAAACAAAATCGTCTTTTTTAAATATTATTTTTTATTAACGTATACAATTTAAATGATAATAATAAATGTAAAATAAAATCAACAAATTACAATTTGATTCGTGTTTTTTATAATGTATACTTTTTAAATTGTGTTACGGCTTTTTTTTATCAATTTTCTATCGGATATTTTTTTACTTGTGTTATGGCTTTTTTTTTTATCAATTTTCTATCGGATATTTTTTTACTTGTGTTGTGACTTTTTTTGTTGTTGTTTAACTAAAGAATAATAATCGTAATAAAAATAAAAGTTGTTACGGTTAGATTTAGGGTTAGTTTAATAATCGTAATAAAAATGAAAGTTGTTACGGTTAGATTTAGGGTTAGTTTTGGGGTTAGTTTAGGGTTAGGTTTAGAGTTAGTTTAAGAGTTAGTGTTCAGTTTGTTTGTAATGCTAAAATAAAAAATTCAAAATCGTAACCGTACTCGGACAGAAGAAAGAAACTCAAACTTTTTTAAACAACAACAAACACATACAAATGTCTTCTTTACTTATTAAACATGTTTATAATATTTGCTTTTTATTAAATTTACAAAAAAACCTGTATATTTGGAATTTTCTTACAGGATATTTTTTTCATACCGTTCTTTTTTACTTCAAAAATATACAGATGGTAGAATGTTCTTTGTCTCGTGGAATGTTACTAACAGTATGTTACTTGACACGTTACCTAATTGTAACTCAATAAAAACATAGATATTTAACATTTTCCCAAATAAAAGTTCTATACAGTACGTTGTAAAAAGTCTTATAATTATTGTTTTAAAAAATCTGAACATTTCAATAGTTTAAAATAAAAAAAAATCCAATGAAAACAACATTTCAATACAATTCAAATACAAACTCTCTCATCAAGCCGTAATTATTTTATAAATTGTGCGAATTCGGAAAATGTATTTGCTGCTATGCGACATACATGCTGTACTGCGACGCGACATAGCGGCCTGCATTCTGTAGCACAACAAAAAAGTTGTATTATAGAAAACGCGGGTTCGAATGTGTCAGCCGCGGAAACAGCATTTTTATGTGTTTTGGCGCGAAAACCGCGCCATAGAGCGGTGCCTTTAGCTAAAAGATGAGTACCATTTTTCTTCTACTCACAGCACATTGCAAGATACTTTTAAATATATATAATTATTTTTAAGATATTTTTGTGCATAGAAAATAACTAAGAAAATAAAGAAGTTGTTACTGGAAATTTAAATAGTTGTTCTTTTTTATATTAATATCTTCTTTCAGATTTCAAAGAAAAAAAATATTTTTCTTATAATCTATTCAGATCCTTAAGTTTATTTTCAGTATATAAATGAATCAATATTTCTATTTGTTTTAAACATGAAGTTAAATCTTTTCTGGTTTGATATAAATTTGATTCTAATATGGAACATAAATATCCATTAAAAGAAAATAGTTGTTGAGAACTTCATTTTTTCTTCTAATCCTTATTATTGTTAAAAATGAAGTGTTAAATCATGTGTTTTGTTTCAATTTTCATGCTTGATTTACTTACTCATTGTTATATAAACATTAAGATAAAGAAATTATAAAATTGTCTTTTTCAATTTCAAATCTGGTCGATTATTAAGAAGTCTACATTTAAGGATCTTTTTAACTTTATTTTTGTCACAGTAAATGTTATTTATTTATTTAGTTTTGTTAAGTATATATATATTATGCATTTAATAATAAGTAATTTATTTATTAAATAGTTGGTTTGGTTAGAGATGGTTGTAAATGAGTGTATAGGTGGTTGTTAACTGCAAGTTACCCTTACAACATATATACAAAACAAATAAACTTTCCCATAATTCATTTCAAAAACCAACTTCCCTTTATATCAAAAGATGTCTTCATAAGATTGATAGCCTCAGATTCAAGAAGTTTTATCATTAAAGTTTTCTTTACTCTTCTCTTTAATGCATTCTTTTCATAAAAAAATAACTGTTGCATTGTCAAACAATATTTTATGACCTGTATTCAATTCAAGAATATATAAAGCTGAGTTAAAATTGTCTTTTTCAATTTCAAATCTGGTCGATTATTAAGAAGTCTACATTTAGGTATCTTTTTAACTTTATTTTTGTCACAGTAAATGTTATTTATTTATTTAGTTTTGTTAAGTATATATATATTATGCATTTAATAATAAGTAATTTATTTATTAAATAGTTGGTTTGGTTAGAGATGGTTGTAAATGAGTGTATAGGTGGTTGTTAACTGTAAGTTACCCTTACAACATATATACAAAACAAATAAACTTTCCCATAATTCATTTCAAAAACCAACTTCCCTTTATATCAAAAGATGTCTTCATAAGATTGATAGCCTCAGATTCAAGAAGTTTTATCATTAAAGTTTTCTTTACTCTTCTCTTTAATGCATTCTTTTCATAAAAAAATAACTGTTGCATTGTCAAACAATATTTTATGACCTGTATTCAATTCATGAATATATAAAGCTGAGTTATGATACTTATGTTTAATGCTACTTATATAAACTTTAATCCTTTCATTAAGGCTAAATTTACTCTGACCTATATAAATCTTTCTACAACTACAAGGAATCTTATAAATAATACCAGGAATAGATTTACTGTCAATCGACTGTTTTGAACCAATCAGTAAAGAATTCAAATCAGAACCTTTCTTCCATGCAACCTTCATTCTTCCTAACAAAAGACTTCCTATAAACCAAATTATAAATTGATGACTTAAATAATAAAAACACAAACTCTTTATCATTACTAACCATAACAATTTTCCTATTAATGTCATGACTATAAATATTATTATTAAATACATTTCTAATAAATTCATGTATTTGTATTATTATTTAAGTATTTGTATTATTATATGGGTGGCATCATTATACATCTTAGGGGTAATACATCATAGTAAGAAAAATACTAAAGTACCCTTCAAAAGATATTCAAAATTCTTTTGTACCTGCTCAAAATATCTGTTCATCAGACAAGAGAATGCAATTTCATAATTTAATACAATTGTGATACAGTTTTTCAAAGCTATATGTTGCTTTTAATGTATTAAAAAAGATTTAATCACAAATATCTATATCTTATCATTTCCAGGAACTCAGTTATGATTTTTCTATCAGTAAACCCAAGAATATATTTACTTGACTCCATATCATACTTTTTAGAAAAAAATTCAATATTTTGGTAACATGATAGTCATGAAAGTCCAAATTAACAATTTAACTCAGTATGTAATAGGTATTTCTACATTATAAAATTCAATTTTCTTGTGAATATAATAAGAATAAGATATATTTTTATAATGATCATATCAATCTTAGAGCATACTAATTTGTGATCAACCCAACAATCTTTGCTTGTAAGAACTCGTGTATGAAGTCTTGTATTCTGAATTCTAACTATAATATAATCTATTAAATACCATTGCATTCATGTTCTTTCATAGTAAATTTTCTGATCTAAATAAAGTGTTTGTAATAACTAATACATGTACTGTCTGAAAATTAAATAACAACAAACCATTTGAATTTAGAGCACCAATGTTATTATTTCTTCAACATTTGGCCAAGTTCTACTATTTGTAGCAAAATATGCATTAAAACCTTCAAAAAGAAAATGTGTTCTTTTAAAAATATTGCTGTAATGATGCTATTTAGCATGGACTAAAATCTTTCATTCTTTGATTTCTCTGAATATAATGTTGGAACATCTTCATCAATAAGATGAGAGCATTATTAGTTCTTCCTTATACATAAATTGCAAGAATAAAAGATATTTGACTATATTTTATAGCAAATCCAAACACCATCCATTCACATTTCATTTATTGATCTGCCCATTCAAAAAAAGCTTATAACCCTGGAAGATGATGTTCATTTAAAAATAGCTGTATCAATCTTAATTCTTAATAATTTCTTAGTTATCAATGTTTTCCTGTTTTCATATTTTTTAAAGTGTTCCAATTCCATAAACCAATATATTTAAAAAATAAATTAAATGCTCCATGGTAGATAAACATGACCTGGATCAATATAACACAATCAATGATAAATTTAACGTCAATTCCAGCCCTATTGATGAAATCATTTCAAGCCTACAAACATGACAATGTCTTGATAATCACTACTGATAAGAATATTAACTTCTTCAAATTTCCAGTTCAAACTTTAATGGACTTATTGAAATCTTATGACATCTGGAAATCGATTTCTAAAGTGTTGTTCCACCCAAATGATCGCTATATAGTAATTCAGTTTTCAAATATCTTAGCAAAAGAATCTTTTAGAAACCAATTCAAAACCCTTGGTGGAAGATACCTGGTGACAATAGACCCAAATTGTCCCACATACCTTACTACAGTGAGAAACTGCAGCATATCCTTCAGTAAATCTGATCTACAAACCATCCTGACACCATATGGAAGAATTATCTCCTTTGACTATAAATTAATATAAGATTGTGAAGTACAAGTTCTTTCAAATATAGCTGAATTCAAAATAATGCTTGGCAAAGATGTCTCACCATTGGTCATCCCATGCCTGGAGCAATACAAAGAAGCTCCTTTGATTATTAGCTTTCAAGGGGTGTCCCCACAATGCTTCCACTGCCTTCAACGGGTCACCTCATGAGAGAATGTCCTGCCCATAAGTGTACACATTGTGGATCAATCTGCAGAAAATACCATAAGTGCACAACCAAGGTGGCAACTCCTGCAGAAGCACTACAAAAAATTGAACATATGAATAAACCCAGATCCTTAAATGAAACTAATGTAAACATACCGAAAACCAATACAGCGATCTGTAAATTACCTTCCTCTGCTCCTTCCATCTTGGCCCCAGCTCAGATCAGTCATTACTCCTCAGATGAAAATTCATCTACATCGCTGTATTTGGAATCAAATGATCTGAATTCACCAACCATCACATCCAAAACCAACTTACATCAACTTCCCATCCCACTCTCCTCGAGAGAGAAAATTCAACGGGATAGAAATAAGGATTCATCATCCACTTCAACATTATATGAGGATACCACAATAGTAGCAGACCTAGTAGATCTGGCTGAACATACTCCTTCTATCCCCACATCTAAAGAAAAAAAACCAGAGCCCTGTCACCAGTCAACTTTGATCACTTGAAAGTAACTGAGCAGACTGTACATAAAAGTTACCCTACTGAAATTTTCCTTATTGATGCAGATAGTCTGGAACATGATTACCTCATTGAAGAAATTTCTCTCGCCCCTCTGTTTTAGTTGCTGATGCCAGTTCCTTAAAAACTGAATTTGGAACAGAAGCCAGTCACAATGACTTGCAAACCGAGTGAGATTTCACTATAGCTTCTCTATAGTTTAGTTCTACTATGCTTAACATCACATCAGTTAATATCAGGGTCCTTCTAGAGTATATGCCCTAGCACACTGGTTTAGTCAACATAACCCAGATGTGCTGTGCTTGTGCGAAATGAAACTGCATATTCAGACACCAGGGTTATTCGACTTAATTCAATCCCTGGGATATTTTCATTATTCCTTCTCCAATATTGCTGCTGGTGGGATTGCACTAATCATTAACAAAAAATCTCCTATAATTTTTTTTAGAATCTTACTAATCAATGCAAATTGCCTCATAGCAGTAATTCAATACAAAGAATGGACATCATCTTAGTTTTCAATTCAATTTATTCCATTATCATAGCCTTGAGAACCAGTCCATTTCCAATGATTATCATTGGAGATTTTAACCACATCTATGAACAATTTAAAAAAATACATCTCCAGCTTTAATCCATCCCTGGTAAGTGCCAGGGTCTTCTCCCCCAAAGATGCATTTTTGTTTTACACCAATACAGCCCATACTCTTATTGACTTGGTGTTCATGTCATCCTCTTTATCCCCAAAAATGGAGGCACAACTATGGCAGTGGTTTTCTTAGACCATTACGCCTTAGAAATCAAAATTATTCAAGACAATCCACAAATATCCACAATTAACCTACCTTGTACTCTTAGAATGCTGACTAAATCAAATTCATCAATTCAACTGATCTCGGAAATTTATATTACTTTCAATACAGTAAATATATCCTCTCTTCCAATAGTACAAGCCTGGCCAATATTCACAAGCACACTAAGTAAGTTAATAAATAAGCAGACTTCCAAAACAAGAGGTCTGGTACATCTTATCACTGAGCTAGACAGAATAGCCTATGAACTAAAAAATTTACTGTATGAAATACATGTTCCCAAAATAATCGCCCTTAAAACTAATTATAGGGCCAAACAAAAAGCAGTGACAGAGTATTTATCAATAAAAAGAGCTCGTCAATATCTACACAATCAACACTGCTGGGCCGGGGGCTACCTCAGGTGGGCTCTTGAGGCCAACAGAAACTCCAAAGCACCAAGTATGACTGAAATTAATGGAAATAGATATGTTGGAACTTCCATCCTCCTTAGGATTAGGGAATTTTATGCCAAAAAATTCAATTCCATCGGTATAGCCAGTCCTTGCAAAGCATTTAGTACCCCTGATACAGGACAACACAACCTCACTGAAGCCAGAATTCATGAAAAACTGAGAGCTTTCTCTGATAGGACACATCCAGACTTATCCGGGATCCCGAAGTTTCTACTCATTCATTTAAGTATGTTCTCAATACAAATCATCAAGAAAATGATAGACCACTTAGCTGAAAAAAACCACATTATTCCTGGGATCTACCCCATAGCTATGGTTCCCTTACTTAAAAAACCTGAAGGTCTATTCGAAATGAGGAATCTAAGACCAATTTCTATGATCCCACTAATGATAAAAGTAATAGGTCTTATAAAAGGTGAAATTCAAGACAGAATCATAGACCAACTATCTGCCTACAAGTTTGCTAAGAGGGGGAGCTCTACTGCTGATGCCATCAGCAGGTTCCGCCTCATAGTTGATCATGTTCGCAGGAAAAAGATGTTCTGGCCAGTCGTGGTACAGCTAGACTTTGACGGGGCCTTTGACTTTGTCAGAGTCAATGGGTTGCTTGGTATACTGGTGAAGCTGCAAGTGTCCAGGGCATACCTCCAAATTATTGAAAACCTCCAAAATAGTTCCTCTCATTGGATGGTTGAGTTGCTCCAGGTTTTTGGCCCAGTGTCTCCATCCCACAGGGCTCACCACTAAGTGCACTCCTGTTCTCTGCATATGTTAACCCATTGCTGTTAAGCATAGAGGCATCCCTCACCGGAATTGCCATGCCATTGCTGAGAGAACATACGTCACAACATGAATGATGTGGTAGTTTCTCTCATCTCATGATGAGTTCGCTAGGCTAGAGAACATCTTGGACCACTTCGCTAGAGATTTTGGTTTAAGAGTAAATGAGGCTAAATCTGCCATGTGGTTAATCAAGACGGGAAAACAGATCCCGGGAAGATTCAAAGTTCCCCCTCAAAAGTTCCTAGGCTTCAAAATGTCATCTTCCCCTTACGTGATGAGGAAAGAGCTAGAAGATAAAATAACAAACATCATCACATCACTATCCAAAATTCACTTCTTTTTGTTAGGGAAGGTTACCCTATTAAATGCAGCAGTTCTGCCAAAAATAACATACTTTTTAGCTGACTTTTCCCCAACAAAGGCATTCATCCGTAAAGCTGAAACCCAATGCAGAAGACTATGTTGGGGTGGTAAATCTCTGGTGATAAGCCTTAAACTTCTTCAAAGACCTAGAGCTCAAAACAATCTAGAGTTACATTCAATCTCCACTTTCTTAATGCAACAAACATATAACATGTTAGTAAACCAATTTAATACAAACCCTGATATGGAATGTCCAATACCAGCAATGGAGGTTGAGGCAACTGACAGACCACCCCCTAAACAAACATGGTTCCAAAAACAAGTTTCATTGATTTTGGAAAACATAAAGATATCAAATTCACTCTTCAGTTCCAAACTTAAATATCGGGACATTTATAACATCACACATGATAAGGTACCCAATGTAGAAAACCTGCTCGCAATAGGTATCCTGTTTCATGAAACTAACTAAATGTATAAAACAAGAACCAAAACTAGTTGACTTCCTTATAAAGGTCAATCTTGGAGCCTTGTCTACTAGTGCTTTCCTTTATTACAAATGTGGACATAATAAAAATCCCATGACGAGTTCCATAAATCATGTCCTTAATCAATGCACAACATGGAATTACCTTCGTCACCAAGCGCTAATGAGGATACAAAATTCAAACATCACATGCATTAATATTGGAAAAGCAATCAAAAGTGGCATGTGTGGAAATATAAGACTAGCCACCTTCATAAATTTCACAATATGGTCAGTGTGAAACAAAATTGTATTTGATAAAGGAGTAAACTACAATCTGGAAGAACTTTTCCTCAAATTATTAAAAGAAACCAAAGACTATGACGGCAAAATTTGTCAACACTGGTTGGCCACACAAACATGGGCCAATTGAACATTCAAGGCCAAATCGCCATCAGCAAAACCTACTAGACAAGTAAATATATCAACATATGGAGTCTTTTATCCCTTAATCCACTTTGATGAATTGCTAACAGAGTTGAAAGAACATCTTTTTTAACAGGTAATACAGGTAATAAAACTATACATGAAAGAGTGTATAATCAATCATGGCAACACCTGGAACACAATTGTGAAGAGAATTTAATTCTGGTTGGTCACTGTGTTTATCATAATGGTTGATATCATAGTATCAAAATATAATAGTCAATAAAGTCTATAGGTTGCAGACAGTGAACCCCCCTAAAAATATAATAATTTGTCATTTTTAAGATCCCACCTTTTTTTGTTTGTTTGTTAAAGCCACTATCTGCCCATACTCATGTATTTGTTTCCTTATGTTACCATGAAGACAACATGTATATAAAAGAATTTTATCACCATGAAGACAACATGTATATAAAAGAATTTTATCACATGTAATTATAATTTGTGTGAATAAAGTTTACTTTTGAAAGGGGGAGAAATTAAATGCATAATAGTTATCTTTAATGCTACTACTGATTTACCATTACTACTACTACTATTATTTTTATACTTTAATGAATAATCTATCAGGCATAAATAACTTCATCAGTCTGATTCAGATAGGTCATTTTAAAATGACATTTTAAAGATCTTTTTCACTTCTGTGATAAGCAGAGGAATCTCTAAATGGAGCTACCTAAATATACAATATTTTTTTCAGCTGAAACTTCTGACAAATTCAGTTTCAACCTGATTTATTAGTGCTTGTACTACTTGGGAAAAATAACTACTAATGACTTCCAATCAATTAAGATTACTCCCATTATTGTTTTCTTAATTGTCTATGGTCAGTTAAGAAATAATGACATTGTAGTCAAAAATGATGTGCATGTAGTTAAAGGGTTGAAATTTGGATTCACAAATCCACAATCTCATTATTAAGTTAGTATAGAAAAATAACTGATAATGTAAGCATCAAAATGACCAGGCCCTATGCTAACTTATGTGTGAAGACAGAAAAGAGGAAGACAATATACTGTTTGTATTGAAACAATATTTAGATGTTGATGGAACAGTGTATTATCCTAAGATGCAGCAGGAAATACTCTTGATTGGCCACTATTTATTTATTAAGAATTAACTATCATATCTTATCCTACTATCCATCATCTGTCAGTCCATTGATAGCCTCAGCACACCACATGAATCTTATCATCATATGTATATATGTAATCTTATAATTGAATATTTATAAATACAGTAATTAGATATATGTAAAATATAACTTTACAAATTTTATCAACTTAGGAGCGCTTTTGACTATCCTCGTAGTCTTTGCCAACTAACACTTTGAAAAGCTAACCTTCCCCCAATTCCATGATCTTGATTGGCCACTATTTATTTATTAAGAATTAACTATCATATCTTATCCTACTATCCATCATCTGTCAGTCCATTGATAGCCTCAGCACACCACATGAATCTTATCATCATATGTATATATGTAATCTTATAATTGAATATTTATAAATACAGTAATTAGATATATGTAAAATATAACTTTACAAATTTTATCAACTTAGGAGCGCTTTTGACTATCCTCGTAGTCTTTGCCAACTAACACTTTGAAAAGCTAACCTTCCCCCAATTCCATAATCTTAACATTTGCTGCCTGTCTGTTAATGAAGTCTTGTTTGTATTTGTATATTAGCATCATCATCATTATCAACAACAACCATTATCAATCCACTGCAGGATGAAGATCTCTCCAAGGTTAATCCATCTTCTCCGATCTTTAGCTTCTCTTCCCCACATCACCCCTGCACACTTTCTTATTTCATCCATCCATCTCACATGTGGTCTCTTTCTGGGTCTTTTACAATCTCTTGGAATCGAGTTTAAGATTTCAATTGTCCATCTATTATCATCTCTTCTAGAAATATGTTCAGATTTTTTCAATGAGGTCAGTAACACCTGTTTGTTCTCTTACCCATATATTATGTCCACCTATTATCATCTCTTCTAGCAATATGTCCACATTTTTTCAATGAAGTCAGTAACACCTGTTTGTTCTCTTACCCATATATTATGTTTTCGATCTCTTCTTGTAACTCCCAACATGCATCTCTCCATACTTCTTTGAGTGGTCTGTATTGCTCTTCTATTAAGAACTGGTAAATCACATTTGTTAAAAAAAAACCTTCCTTTTTAAACACATAGGCATATTTCCTTTTAGTATCAAGTTATTTCTACCAAAAGCACTCCAACCAAGTTTAATTCTATGATTATTTTCATCCGTTATGTTTCCATCTGTATTAATAATCTGACCAAGGTATTTGTAACTGTTAACTTCTAATTCATCATAATAAATCTTCATTTTCATATTTTGAGCAAATCGATTAAACATTACCTTAGTCTTTTTAACATGTATCTTTAGTCTTACTTTCCTATTTTCATCTGATAACTCCTGCAACATTTCCTGTAGCTCTGAAGCATTATTTGCAAAAACAACTATATCATCTGCAAAATCTAAATGAGTTAAATAATCTCCATTTAGTTTCACTCCTTTAGTTTCCCATTTTAATCCACAAAATACTTCTTGCAACACTGCTGTAAAAAGTTTTGAAGTCACCTTGTCTTACACCTTTCTCAATGTTGGCTTTCCCAGATCACTATGTAATCTAATTGTTGCTGTTGCATTTTTATAAATATTCTTTAAAATATGACAATATCCTGGATCTATACCTTGATGATCCAATGCTTTAATCACTGAAGAAATGTTTATAGAATCAAATGCCTTTTCATAATCTACAAATCCGAAACATAATGGCAACTCATAATCATTTGTTTTCTATAACTTCTCTCAATACCTGGATATGATCTACTGTACTAAAACCACTTTTAAATCCAGCTTGTTCCCTTGGTTAGTGGAAATTCAATGTTCTTTGTAGACTAGTTGTAATTATCTTGGTAAAAATTTTGTATAAAACTGATAAAAGGCTGATAGGTCTGCAATTTATAATATCTTCTTTATCACCTTTTTTAAATATTAATATTATTACTGCATTCTTCCAATCATCTGGTACATCTTTATCATTTAGACATTTGGTATATAACTTTGCTAAAAAAAATTCTATTTCTTCACCTGCTTCTTTTAATTTATCAATTATAATTCCATCATTACCTGGAGCCTTTCCTTTCTTCATACATTTAATTACATGTTTCTCTTCTTCATTTAAAATTCTGGGCAATTCAGAAGATGTAATAGAAATGGGAGGTACTTGTTCTTTATTATTATATAATTCTTGATAAAAGTCTTCTACCCATTTCATAATGTCATCTCTCTTTTTAGTAATAATTCCATCTTTTTTTCTTATTGCAGATATACATTTCATAATGTCATCTCTCTCTTTTTAGTAATAATTCCATCTTTTTTTCTTATTGCAAATATACATTTCATAATGTCATCTCTCTCTTTTTAGTAATAATTCCATCTTTTTTTTATATTGCAGATATAAATTTCCTACCAATACCAAAATGTTGTTTTACATTCTTGAGACTTTTATTTTCTTCTGCAGCTTTCCTTGCTAGTTCACAGTTATACTTTCTTATATAATTTTCAACTCTTTTCTGACTCAGTAGTTGGATGACTTGAATACAATGTATCAACCAACCTACAATAAGTCATATCCAAAATTTATGATTCGACAGCACATTTGTGTGTGTCAGATGTTGCAGAATCAGCAATGGCATATAATAAAGGGAGTGCATCTCACTACTGTCAGACCTAGGTCTTCGAATAGGATGCTAAAGATGTCACAATGAAATGCCCAGTTCCAAGTCACATCTACTTTCAATATACTCATAATTTACTAACAAAATTTCAATGTAACTTAGACCAGTGCATATTCATTACATCTCCCTTTTTAGGCCCTATTACACCACAGAATTCAAACTCAGGGAGTTCTTGCAGTCAGCTCTCTTCAGGGATGGACTTACTCAATTATAAACCAAATATGCCTATATATAAGCATAGATATAGAAAATTACTGATGATGATCAATTCTTTATAAGAACAATGTTGTAAATGCACAATGATGATGGTGATGATCAAACATTTAATGAAATAAATGCATGATGATGATGGCGATGACAAAACAGAGATCAGATTGGTTTAAACAACTTAATTTATTAACAACATATATAATAATTATTTACAAACAAAAAATAATAAAATAAATATTTGTTTATCAAGAATGGTTTTTCTATCATCTTGATGGCTTCATATAACAGAAACAAAATAATTTAAAGTATATTATATGCAAAATTATACTATATAATTCATTAAATATATACATAAAACACAAAAAGAAAAGCAAAATGAGAGTTTACTAAATTCTAAAACTAACCCATTAATGTAATTATTAAAATGATATTTTTAGGCTAGGGTAAATATATTATAACTATTTTTTTTACTAAATATATATATAGCCCCACTCCCATTTATATGTGTGTGTAAGTCATAGTAGAAATTAATGACAGATACGATAAAGACCATTTACTCAGTGGGTTAATTGTGCATTAAGAAAAAAAACAAAATTACAAGTAAATATTATTAAAACTTATTAGTAGATTGTCTACCTAGTCTTGTTGTCCTAAAGTTTTGCCCTCAATATTAAATATATAAAAAGCTTACTTGAGGTGAAGTCACCTTGATGGATCAATGTTGAATTTTAGAGGAATCTGAAAATTTACTTTTATTAAAAAATAATACATATTAATTGAAGAGGATTCCTTTTTTAATTTACATCAACATGACATTTATCCATCCACTACTTCCACTTTTAAAATGCAGGTGATCGAATTTGAAAAATGAATATTAAACACACAATTAAAAAAAAATCACAATATATAAACTTTCAAATAAAAATGACAAAAGCAAAAAAATATAATCACGTGAATCAAAATAAAATATATTTATCCTGAGAAAAGCAAGCATTTTATCTTTCAGTGAAAATCTATAAATTTAAATGTCAATCTCCCTGTATAACACTCATGTTCACCAACTTTGTAAATATTCATACAGTTCATGCTGCTTGATTAAAACAAACACATACCAATTATCTCTCCTGAATGTATATAAATCCATGGAAGATTGCTGTACACCAGTGTTCTACAAGACAGACATCTTGATAATTCCATAATGACATTGAAGTTAGCTTTGGAAAGTCCCACAGCATTGGCTTTTTACCCCAAATATATCCTAATGATTCCTTTATTAAACTGTTATTTGTAATGTGGCTTAAATATATATAAATATAGCTTTTTAAAGACAACAGTTAATTTTTAGTAGTTTCAGATTTCCTTTGCATTATTTCTATTATAATGAATTTTAGCTTGCAGAATAAATTAAGTCACTAGTTCATTCCTGCCAATTATAAATTAAAGTTTAACTTCTTGAAACTACAAATATTAAAATTTTATTGTTTTTTTAGATACCAAGTTTTTTTTCTTTCCTTAAAAGAAATAAAAACAACTTTTTTGCTGTTGGTTCAATTCCAGATTTTTCTTTTTAAAACCCGAATGCTACTCTGCTATCAGTTCAATTGTAGATTTTTCCAGTCAAGAGAAATGCTGCTAGATTGTCACGTGCTTGCTAAAAACCTATTGTTACAACTTAATAAAAAAAAATCAAATTATAAAATATTATTATTTTTATTTAAATTTCATTATTCCAAACTCAATCACTTAACAACAATTTTGACCTCATATAAATTTTAATCTTTAATTATGTCCATTCTATAAGTCAATCAATTAGTATTTTTAGTTAATGAAATTAAATGAATTGTAAAGGAAAACAATTGATTTCTACCAATAGACGAACAGATTAGTTTATATGCATATATATTTCATGTGTATAGCAAATTTGTTTGCTTTCTCACAATAGATAAAAAAATGAGAAAAACATATCAATCTATCCGTATGTTTATATATGGATATACTACAGTTGTCTAAGCAAGTATATAAGATATTTTATTTGCCTACCACTTGGTCTGAGTTAATAACATTGTAAAAAAAATTGGGGAAGGTATGCCTACCACTTGGTCTGAGTTAATAACATTGTAAAAAAAATTGGGGAAGGTATGAAGATTAGTTGTAAGCCATCTCTTATAACATCCTTCTAAACAGTTAAAATTTTAAACTAGATTTCAAATTTTAGCACTCACAAGTATGATAAGAATGTATGATTATTTGGGTTTGGTGAAGGGTTGCTACATCAATTTTCTTACTTTCTAACATTTTTTTTCTATTATTTAACAGCTGGTTTTGGGAAGTTCAAATAGGGTGCTGGATTAGAGCTTTGATGGTTTTATAATTGAGGCATAACCAAGAATGTGTTTCTGTTACAGAAGGCACATGAAATTCTTTATTTGCTAACCTTCTCCATGCTCCTTTGAGGCTTATTGGACTTTGAAGGTCTAGTCAAATATCATAACATAGTTCACAGTTATACTTTCTTATATTATTTTAAACTCTTTTCCATACCATTTTACAAAATTTTGAGATATTCAATCCTTTTTAATGTATCATTTTTGTATATCTTCATATTTCCATTTCTTCATAAATTCTCTAGTCTCAGTAGAAATTTTATTGGTCAATTGCTTTTTTCTACCAGCTACCTTTGTTGCAGTTTTTAAAAGTGTATCAGTTATTTTCATATTAATTTCATTTAAATCTGGATCATGTTCAAAATCTACTAATACTTGAAACCGATTTGTAAGCTCTAATTTAAATTCATTAGAATGTTTCTGAAGATTAGGAATATCAACTGTAAAAATTGTTTTTCTTAATAATTTTTGTCTCTCTAGTTTTGCATTAACATGTATCTTACATCTTACTAATCAATGATCACTTCCTGTGTTAAATTTATTAAGAACATTACAATCTTGAAATATGTATTTTCTGTTAGTCAAACTATAATCCAATTCTGCTGTACCTTCATTGGGATACTTCCATGTCCATTTCCTTTTAACAATTTTCTCAAAAAAAGAATTCATAATATAAAGTTTTTCTTTTTCAGCAAACTCCACTAGTCTATATCCGCTCTCATTTCTATTACCATAATCAAAATTACCTACAGCACTTTCATCTTTCGTTTGTTTACCAATTCTAGCATTAAAGTCTCCCATAACAATTTTAAAATGTTGTTTACTCTGACCAAAAGCCTTTTGTACATCCATATAAAAATCTTCTACTTCATCACTATGAGCACTTGTTGGGGCATAAACCTGAATTATCTGCATTTGGTATCTGCTATTAAGTTGTATAACTAATCTTGCCACTCTGTCTGATATACCATCAATCTCCACAATGTTGTTCTTCCACTTTTTATTTATAATGAATCCTACTCCACTTGTATTTCCAATATTTGTGCCTTTATAATAGAGTACATGTCCACTTCTTAAATCAATTGTCTCTTCACCTTTTCTTCTAACTTCACAAAGTCCAATAATGTCCCATTTAATATAAGGCAGTTCTAATTCTTGCAATCTTCCTTCACTTGAAAGTGATCTGCAGTTGTAAGTACCTAAATAAAAAGTCATCATCAAATGGCAGCCTGGGTCCGCAATCAGGGGATTCTTAGCCCCCTCCACCTTCAGCCACCAATCACTGCCTTGGTTGGTGACTTTACAGCCTCCTGGGAATAAGGACCATGATTTATTTTTGTCTGTCATAATTATATATATCTATTAGGAAAATATCATTTACACAAACATTCATTCTGCCTTATTAGGCAACTAAGAAGAAAGCCATGGTGTTGCTTGATCTTAAACTCGGAGTAAAAAGCCAATAAACTCACCACACTGGCTAATGCGTGTTGGTGAGCAGCCCATCCATGTTCGTATACTATATGAATAATCACATAGTAATAACAGCTGCAATGACAAGAACATTTGGAGTGGACATTAGGAATTTGCCCTGCTCGGTTCCTTTAAGGCCTCCAAGAAGAATCAAAGGGTCTCCTTTCAGTTAATAGTAAACTCCTTTCTGCAGGCATATTAGCATATATATTATATATATGTTTATAAAATACAAATCTATTCATAAATAAAATTACTAATTATGATACACATTCACGTGTAAACACATCTTGGTATAATAAATATAAAAATCTTTATGCATGCACATGCATTGTATTAAATTAGTTAATTTTGGTCATTTGTACATATTCCTAGTTCATTCATAATGATATTTATGTAATTAATTTGAAAGACCTTTCTTTTATTTGAATTTTTAATATCGAGTAAAGCTTTAATAGTGTTTAGCAATTATGTTTTGGCCATATATTAAATAGCTAACATATAGTTCTGATTTATCAACTCTTCTGTTAATTTCTTTATTGTATTTTATTTTTCTCTTCTTTCTAGTTGTTTTTTGTTTGTGTTCATTATTAAAACTCCACAATTAAATTTATAAATTATATCTTTTTTATTTCATTTTTTAATTTAGAATTAGATATTAAATGTTAATGATTGTAATTTTTACTATTTGCCTATCCAATATTTGTCTTTACATACTTTTAATTGTTTTTTTAAGATTTAATAAATTACACAGAGGCTAAACTCTCCATACAGTAGCGACACTCAGTGCAAGCCAGAGTAATCAATGAATACAAAAAGGTTTGTACATAAAATCCCTATCTAGGCCTACTTATCCAATATCCCAGACTAGTTTCTAGCTTGTAGCTTTCACTGAGTGGTGCTATTGTATGGAGAGTTTAGCCTCTGTGTAAACAGCTTGTGAGCATAAAGAATGATGATCATCTAATATTTAATAAATTACTAAAAAGAATTTGTATCCATTTTCTCTACTTTAGGATTTTTATATTAGTATTAATATTATTTGAAGAAATGACTTTATTATTTTAGCTTCTTTTATCATCATCGTCATTATTATTATTACTATTATTATTATTAATTAATGTATTTTTAAGAGTTTTGAGGTTAGAACCATAACTTTATAAACTAATATAAATTGTTCTTATTGTAATTTATCTATATTTATATCAATTTTACATTTAAAAATTTTAATGGCTGCATTCCTTTGTCTGTGCTTTAATTTTACAGAAACTTTTTTTTCTTAATTTGTCTTCTTTAATAAAATGTTCTAATTTAATTTTGACTCATTACTATCTATAAATTTCAATATCTAAACAATTTAAGTTTACATTTTTCTTTTTTAAAGGGAATATTATATATATTAAGACATCTCTATTACTTTATTAATATATTGTAGTGCTCAAAATAGTATTTTGGTCTCTTTACTTTTTAAGATTTATATCAATGACCTCAAAACTAATCTAAAACATACACATCATCTATATTTTGCTGATGGTTGCAAGATTTTTAGATGCATTTATTCTATTAATGTTTCTACCTTGCTTTTAAATGATATTAATAGTTTTTCTGAATAGGATGACAATAATTGAATAATATTCAAATAGATAAATGTCGATTTGTATTCTATTCTAATAAATCTAAAACTCTATAATTTCCAAATTATATTATTGATTTTAGACTAAAGTCTACTGACATTCAGGGGAATTTTGAATGTACATTTTCCAGTAAAACTCCTTTCATTATCACAAGAGTAATATAATTTAGTAGTCTTTAAAGTAATGAAAATTATTTACGAAACTTGTAATATATTTGAATGCTCCATCATAAGGTTGTTCATTCTCAGATTCTTTCTATTTTGAAATTTGATTTAGTATTATGGAGTTTTCATTCAAAAAGAGATGTAGTATATAAAATTCAATTAGTCTTTAACAAATTCTTTAAACATTTTCGCTTGAAACATGATTGCAATATATATTAAAGGAAAAAAGAACATAATAGAGCAATTAACAGAAGAAATGATCATTCAACTCGTGTTTACTGCTATTTAAAACCATAAGGCTCAAAATAGATTGCAAAAAAATATTAATTTTTATATTATATTAAAAATTCTAAAAATATATATTTATTAAATTAACTACATTAAATATAGCAAAGGAAATATATATAAAACACCTACACCTTTAACTAATATTTGGTCATTTAAAAGTTAACGAATAATTATATGATTCAAATGCATGTGTACAGATTTTTATAGCATTTTATATTGTAGAAATATGTGAATAAATGTTTGTGCATTATAATTAGTATATTTCATTTATGAATATATCATATATATATATAGAGAGAGAGAGAGAGAAAAACTATAAACTTTTATGAATTATTAATGATAATATATACTATAAATACAACAAATTTTATTACATTTAATTTTCTGGTGTGGTTATCAGAATATAACAATAATAATATTTTCATTATTTTTAAATATTCAAAGATAAGTATATTATACATATTTTTAAGCTAAATATAATTAGAGGGGATTTGAACCCAGACTGAGTAGAGAGGAAAATTTAAAAAAATGCGTTAAAAAAATCTATTGTGTACAATGATTTTATAACATTAAAAGCATAAAGCTAAACTAGTTAATAAATAATCAAAATTAATCTAGACCACACTATTAATTTTGAGAAAACTAAGGTTGTCTTTTTTGAGAGAAATGAAATAAAAAGAAGAATTAAACAATCTTTATTATTAAAAATTTATGATTCTGAAGCAATTAAGTTATTTAAAAATTCTTTTAATATTAAGGATGGATGGGAAGTAAATGGAATTGTAGGTAGTTTAATATAAATATGCTATTGTTTTGTAGTACTTTACACTTGAGAAGTCTGTTTGTAGCAGTGAAACCATTGGTTGTGTTTTAGATTTTACTTTCTTGGCTAGTCTTTAATGATTTATAAATATTCTCAATAATAAAAGGTTTCCAAAAATACTTTATATATTAAAAAATAAATATGGACTATATTTTCATTTTATGATTATCTACATTGCAATGGATATGCAAAGAAAAAACAGCAAAGAGCAGTAAGAAATACAAGCATTACCATTATTAGTGAATAAGAGCAGAGAAATCAACATGAAATTACCAGAAATAATTACTGTTCATTAGACAAAAGCCAATCTTTGTGATGATTTTAAAAAGACATAATATAAAATCTTAATTTAGTCATCATCAAGTCAATGCCAAACTCAAACATAATATTATACAAGCAATCATGCATGAATGCAAATGCTATAGAAGTAATCATATATCAAAAAAATGATAGGTTCATTATAATAATGCTATTTATTATCAATATTCAGGTTTATCAAATACCATCAATGAAATAGCATCATAAAATATATAAAATGAATGGACTTTAAAGATAATCTTCATTACTTTGACATGATTTAAATAATTCTAAAGAGAATTATATAAATGTCCACACACAAATATGTTTTCCTGTGCTGTTAATATGAAGCTAGCTTTGAAACTGCAAAGTCTCTTGTAACTTATCAATAGAAAATACACATATTTCTTAATCTACTCTTGTATTAAATAACTTTACTAGAATAATTTAAAATAATGCTTAATATATTTAATGATTAATTAGAAGTAATAATAATAATAATGACAAAAGAATGAAAATCTGATTTTATACTATAAATAAATCATTCTGATTTTGACTTTTTACAAATAGTGTATTATTTCTACATATTGAAAATCCCCAAAGCAATAAATGATTTAACATAGTTTAAATTTTAGTTTACAGATATACATATTTTGTAAATTGTATTAAATAAACACATATATGTATGCACATATGTGGATTGTGGTATTATTTTTTCTAATTATAGACAGATCAATATTTTTTATGTTATCCAAATATAAATAATTAAATGTTAAATATATATATACAATTTGCACACGTGTATATTCTAATATAAAATATTTTAATTATTAATTATTTTAACTTTTAAAACAGATTATTTTTGCAATCTAATTACACAAATATATTCAAACTTAATTCCAAAATCAGCAGTTTCATTACATTTTTCTAACTCTATGAATGACATAACAAAATTTAAAAAAATATACCAGAAGTTTCTATCCCATACTAGTCAATTACTTTTATTGTCTTCATGAATACTTTTTCTCATTAATTGGATAATTTATTCAATCTATTCAAAAGTTGTTTATTTTTAAAACAAATTAAAACTGTACAGTAGATATCAAATACTCTTCTTTTTGGACAATAAATAGAAATAGATTTTTATTAATATCAGAGTTAGTGTTTGAAATAATATAGATAATAATATACATTTTTTATCATTAACCAAATTCTTACACTTGTGTTTCATAAATATGTAAAAATATCAATGTTTGATATACATAAATTTTATACTACTAAAATCTCAAGATCACCAGGCTGGCTTTAGTCATATATCAAGATAAAGGTGAAAGGTCTTCACCTCACTTAATTTCTGAACTTATATCTAGATAAATAGAGTTTATTTTATACATATTGGACTATGAAATCATGTAGAAATCACCTCACTTTATTTCTCTAGGAATTCACTTTGGTGACTAGCAGCAACAGCTCTTTCTTTGAAGCTACTTTCTATACACTCTACATTAGTAAAATGTATCTTCTATTTATAGTACATACAATGGAATGTACATCCAGGAGGCTTAACAGTAAGATCATTAACTTCTTGATTAATAAAAACAAGATAATAACTAAATTATTGTTCTGCTTTTAATTTATATTCATATAATAAAAACAATAGCATAACCTTTAATCTTGAACTTCTTCTTTCTTTTAAAAAATAGTCAGTATAAACAATATTCATCAAAATATAAAATCACAAACCAATTTTCTTTAAAAAACTTGTTTTTATTATTATGACTATATGAAATTAATATCAAGAGCAACGTTTCGACTATTTACTTCCTTATAGTCTTTTTCAAGCCACTAAAATATAAAAAAAATAATAAAACAAATAAAATAAAACATAATACAATCATTAAACTCTACATATATTTCAAATCTTCTCAATACAAAAACATAAATTTAATATAAAACATTAGAACATTACCTTCCTCTATTTAAAACAACCTACAATTTAAACTTCTATTTAAAACACTCTGTTTAAATTATATTTAGATAAAATATCTCAAAACCATTCCCATCACCCACAACATCAATTAGTTCTTTTCTTTTATTCCTATATTGTTTAAATTCTCTCTATAAAATTTTTTCTTTTTTTAAAACTTACTTTATAATTAACTATTTTTCTATTCTTTTTTTTTTTTTTGTAAATAAAAAATAAAAACTAAAAATTTTTAATTTTAAAAAATTTTTTTTTTAATAACTAAATTATTATTCTGCTTTTAATTTATATTCATACATTTAAAATAAATTTTAATTAATTTTTTTCTTAATTCTTTACACAAAACAGATTAGAATTAATTACATAATTACTGTGTATTATACAACTTTGTTTTAGATAAAAATAGTCTTTCATTGTTATAGCAAAAGTTTTACATTTTTGTCAAAATCAGATTAAGTTAATTAAAATATTTGTATTAGAGTGTTTTTAATTTTTATTTAAATACAGCTGAAGTGCCTCATATACCATAGTTGAATATTGTCCGTTTATTCACTGTTTGTGTCTATAGAAACTGACATTTTTCTTCTTAATATTTATCCTGAATCTTAAGTTTATAGAGATTTATTCATTAAAATGTTTATAGCACTTTGTTGTTTAAGTAATGTTTTTATATCACAACTGCAATCAAAGAGCATTATTGATCTTTATACTTTTTTCTAATTAACACTCCATTTTCTTCTGAGCTTCAGAATATATATGATGACCTATCTTCTGGATTTTTTTTAACCTTTACTTTCAATATTATTTTATTATATAAATATTAATAATAGATATTTTTATTGCTCTATTATGTGATTCATAAATATTTCACATAATAAAACAACATAAAGATTTTACAATTTTGATTGAAGACTTTTGCCAATATTTTTTTACTCATCTCTATTTTTTTTATACATTTTGAAATATCAAATCCTACTGTTTAGATACTATATTTTTATTGTTTTTCAACAATTATGAACATTGGTGAAATAAAGGTTTAATCACTTTAATTTGTTAGTTGTGACTGAGTGTAGTTTCAGCCAATTAAGTCCGATTATTAGCACTCATAGGCATCTGGGAATGTCGCAGTATTTATGTGTATTTGCTAATTTATTAAAATTAATGATTTAAATATTCCACTGTATCAGTTGTTTATTTCATAAATATAAATATTTTGCTTTGTCCAAATAATTTACTAAGTCAAATATTTTATGTGTAAATGTTTAAAAAAATTCATTTTTTGTGATAAAAAAGGCTAATTTTTTTTTACTCAGTTAAAGAGTTAACCCTTTAGATGTTGAATTACTTTCGAAAAACAGGGAATTAATTTTAGTGGTCAATTACCTAAAAGTTTAAAGTAATGTTCTTTGTCAATTTTATTTAGAGTATGCTTCTATTCAAAAAATTATAATCTTCAATAAACAGAACTGTTTTAATTTAACTTTTAAAAATTGAATTATTTCACATTCAAATTGGTAAAATGTAACAAAAAATTAAAAATAATGTTAATAACTGAAGAAAAATATAAGGAAAAATATTTGAAAAATAGCCAGTGGTAAATCAAAAAAATTATATTTTAATCAATCATTACGTGACAATGCTGGTGATTTTTTTTTTTACTTATAAATTACAATCTCTGAATATTCATTTTTGTTGTTTTTTCTTTGTCTAAAATTTAATATTTTAAATAAAAATCTAAATCTACACACATTATTAGTCAATATAGACACTTTATTGGACCATACAATGTAAAAACTAGTCATAAAATACTTAAATATTTATGAAAAATAGTTACATTTTTCTAGAACATTGAATCTCATGGATATACAAATAAAAGTCACTAGTCTTGAATAGCAGTCAAAAGATGTCCTCTTTTCCTTGATTATTTTTCTTCTAAAATTTAAAAATTTTCAAATCAAAGTTCACATTCAAATAAAGTAATCTAAAAACTTAATTATCAATGTAAAAAATTACTATTTATTTACATTCAAAATCTATTATGAAAGTATAAAACATTCACAAAACATTTTGTTTTGATTTTTGACATTGACACAGACACGTCTAGCGGAAAATGGCCTAAGTTCACAGTCAGTGTTTACCAGAATCTTATAAGGGTAAAAAGGTTGTACTATATAAAGATAGTAAAAAAAAACAATTTTTTAAAAAAATTAGTGCCAAATGCGGATTTTTTTGGAACCAAAATTTTAAATACACGATTTTCTATAAAATAAGTGTAAAATAAGCATAAAAAGATGATTGTGCAGCCACAAATGGCTGAGACATGGCACAAGGATCCTAGACATAATAATCAGTTAGAAGGTTCATTGATTCATTTTGCTTATTAATTATTGTGATATTTAAACTTCAACTATGTGTTAGAAAGTATTTGTAAACTCTATATTTGTGTTAATATAAATACACATGTATAAATTAAATATAAACTATAATATATATATATATAATCACCTTCTCAAACGAATGACAAATTTTTATCAATTTACTCAAGCTCTTTCAAAGGTCTAAGCCTTCATTTTCAAGAAGTAGTTAGAATAAACTATGCAAATTAGGGTGGACTAGATATGCAAATAAGGGTGGACTAGATCTTCATTGACCTAGATCTGCCACTTCCTAGAGATGGCATAAAATGTTTCCTTTTTATTCATGGCATGGACATCAGAAATGATATAACATCAACTCGTACTGCTCTCTGCACACAACGTGAGGCTTGTCTGGCCTGCACTGATGTCCCGTGGAAGCTGCATGCTGCACAAAAATAGATGGGTGGGATGGATCAGCCAAAGCCTTATTGTATGCATATATATGCTGTGCAAGCCTTGTATTGATGGAATGCCCTAGTCTCACCATAATATGCTGTCAGGCAATTATTATTACTACACGTGATCTTGTAAAAGGCCTGATGGGCGTATATTGGGGGGATGTAGTCTTTAGTGTCGTTTACACATCTGTTGAAATTGGGGAGAGAGCGGTAACACAAACTAAAATCATCCCTATGTATATTTTTGATATATGGCAGCAAGATACAGGGTTTATTCTGTTTATTTTCTTGAATGGGACATTTTTCAAAATTTCTAATATTATCGATCGCTCTCTTGTTATATTTTGTATTTATTAATTCATTTCTGAACATGTCAATGTTCTTGCTTTTATCAGGCTCAAAGCTGCACAAATTTGCATTTCTGTATAAGAAAGATTTCAGACCAGCCATTGAGTGGTGTATGTGGCCCCTAATATTGATCGGTTTGATGGTCATTCTATAACAGAAGCGATAGGTCTCCATCATCACTTGTATATCTAGATATTTAATACTATTCAGAGCTTCGTTTTGAGCTGTTTATGTGTAGACCTGATGCTGTTGTGAGGTTGTCTTAATGTCTTCTATTATTTCCTTAGGCGCAGTTATAGATGTCGTCCATATATCTAGTATATAGCAATAAACCATGGCCCACACATCTCGGGATGATAATTTGTTCATATGCATTCATTACGATGCTGGCCACGATTCCACTCATTGGAAGACCCATTGGCCACCCATTCGTGGTTGAACACAGCATACATGTTTTTGTTCATCCAGTTCAACATGGCTGCAACAAATTGGATATGATCCTGACTCATGCCATGTCTGGTGAATGCTTTTACTATTATTATGAATTTAGGTCTGTCAATAGACCCATACAATTCTGCAACATCAAGGGCTGTCATCTGTGCATTTTTGTTCTCAAGCCACATTCTTCAGTCTATTTACAAAGTCGAAGGATGGCTTGATGGCATAATCCCCATAGCTTGTGGCTTATGTGATCCATGTATTTATGGTTTTTGCTGCCTTGTAATAATGAACACCGCTGAAGTCTATCATCAGTCTCAGTGGTACACCTTCCTTATTGGGTGTAAACAACATTTTTAACAAAATTACAAAATCAATAACTAGTTTTACATAATTAAACAGGTGTTCTAAAAATAATATACAATAATTAAGGAACACACACATACAGTTTAATATTAGTATTTAGTGTTTTCCTGAAAGTTTGTGATAATGGTATTTTAGTTGTACTTTACTGTATTTATATATTGGACTATTTCATCATCTAATATAAGTGTTAAATGTCTTTAGAAAAATTAAACTTTATTTAAATAATCCAAATACTATACATTATATTTAAATAAAGTTTAATTTTTCTAAAGACATTCAGCACTTATATGTACAGTATATAGTATTATAGATTCATTAATTATATATATTTTAAGTTTATACCTTCTATAATCAAAATACAGAATGCAGCACTAATATTGTGTTTTATGAATAAAATATTGTACATGTTATGCAATTTCAGCAAAGTCATTACCTGTATACGAATTTCAGTAATATACTTTTGCTTTTGGGTAAAATGTCTTTAAAATACCTATCCTCTGACATCATCAGTGACGCAAAATTCAAGATGGCTGCCAAAAAAAAATTTTTTTTAAAAATTTTTCCTAATTGTTATAGTGAAGAATTGATTGTAAATCGAAATAGTGGGTACAAATTGATGATGATCGCTATGTGAAATATTGCTAAGTAGCCAATCGCTAAGGGAGGTTTAGGTGTAATTATAAATGAATAACTCCACACATTAAATATTTCCATCTAAAACATCCATTAAAATATATTTTCTATGTGATAGTATATATATACACACATGCATTGAAAAATAAAATTAAATAAGTTTTGAAAATATCTAAAAATTAATAATTTTAAATGCATCTGAGTTGCCTATTTTATCTTTTCTATATTATTTCAAGAGCTCTATTTTAATTTGTGACCAATACTGTAATTAAATCAATTGATACCACTGAAATTATTAATATATATATTTCCTTAGGTCTAGAATTCTCAGGAGATATAAGCTGGTATTCCCATTTTGTTGAAATTGTTAAAGGTTTGAAATATCACATGATCACCATCTCATACTAGCACATAATTGTTGTAAACAAATGCAAAACTCTTTTCTCCATACAGTAGTGCCACCCTATGCTAACCAGAGTAATCAATAGATGCCAGAAGTCTTGTGCATAAAATCCCTATCTAGTGTCTACTCATCCAATATCCCCAGACTAGTTTCTGGCTTGTGGCCATCATCAGTGAGGAGCCTTGGATCTGAGAGCACTGCACCTAGATCTTAGGATCTTAGGTTTGAAATACAGGCATTCTTTATATACCTGGAATTTAAATAAAAATATAGGGATTTGAATACAGACTTTCAAGCATCCTTCAACTATCCACACTATATGACCACCACAGGTAGAAAAGATAAATAATCACCAATATATGTATTTAATGCTAAACCAGCATTCATCAATTGGTCCAGATTATCATCTCCCAAACATATATATATATATAAAGAATGCCTATATTTCAAATCTTACACATTAAGCCTGCATCCTGCCCATCCCTCTTCTATGTATTTAAATAGATAAGATCCTATACTTGAGGAGTCAGAGTGACTTGAGGTCAACATGTGCATGGCATTAATTTTGGCATCAGCATGGGATTTAGGCTTTCCATCATCAGATTTTCAATAGTATCCGATAGCTGAAGAGTTGGAGGTTGGAATAGATAGAAGCCTGTCCATTAAAGTATGAAAATTTGCTATCTTAATATAAACTGAGCATTAATTATATATATGTGGGAGACAATAATCTGGACCAATTGATGAGTGCTGGTTCAGCACAAAATACATCTATTGGTGATTATTTATCTTTTCTACATGTGTATCAGTGGTATGAGATAATGTGGATAGTTAAAGAGGGGTTGAAAGTCTGTGTTCAAATCTCCTTTATTTAAAATTGTTAAAGTAATATATATTAAGGCTACAACCTTAAAACTATGCGCCTGAAAAAATGATAGTAGAGACCTCTGCAAATCTTTAACACAAGATTTATTTAAAAGACAGTTAGAAAGTGGAGAAGACTGAAGCCTGTCCATTAAAGTTTGAAGATTTGCTTTCTTAACATAAACTGATTATATATATATGTCAAAAGATAATAATCCAGACCAACTGATAGGTGCTGGTTCAGCATGGAATACAAATATTGGAGATCATTTATCTTTTTCACATGTATATAGTCATATGTATCAGTTGTATAAGATGATGTAAAAAGTAAAGGGACCTTGAAAATCTGGATTCAAAACTTCTCTAATTACTAAGAAATGAAAATGTATTACCAAATTAAATTTTATATTCACTTTATTTCAGCATAATAAAAGCTTATATTAATAATTATTTTCATCTATAATTCACATACTTCACCATTAGTTACATCAAAATCTCAAATTAATTTCTAAAATTATTATCTTTCATTGAATTTTAGTTGGCATCAACAAATATTTCAGCCAAACTTCTGACATGATCCTATTTTAAATTAATACATATAAAGTAAAAATATTAAAATTTTGTTTATTATTATTATTTCTAATTCTTTTATTTTTTATTTAATATTTTTTAGAATAATGAATAAGTATAATGTGAAAGGCTGAAACCTTTGACAAATGCAACTTAAAATGCTTATATGACAGCCAATCAGATGTAATAATGACTGCACATGAAACTCTCAAATTAAATCGCAAGGCAGAGATTTTAAGAGAAAAAGATGGTTCCACCGTCTTTTCTACTTAAATTTATATATAAATAAGGCAACCTCAAGCATTTTGATCTAAGAGTATGAAGCTTTAAACACCTTCACATTTAATTCACTAAATATTATATATAAATAAATAACATGAAATCTTTCAATTTACTGTGAAGTAATTTTCAAATCCAATGAATTGGTGGTAACAAATATAAATATATTAATTTATTAAGCACAAGGAGATTATATAATAATGTGAAAAGCTGAAACCTTTGACAGATGCGCCTTAAACATGCTTATATGACAGCCAAACAGATGTAATACTGACTGCATATGGAACTCTCAAATCAAAACACAAGACAGAGATTTTTCACCAACAAGTTAAACTTTTAAAATATTGCATACCATAAAAATTCAATACTTTTAAAATTTAATTAATAGCCAAATTTGTCTGAGTTATTTGGAGGGATAGTTTATTTATTTAAATTCCAATTTGATGGTATATCTTTTTGGTTTTTAATATATATTATAACCCTAGTATCAGGAATGTAAATGCTACATAATCAGTTTGAAAATTAGGATGTGTGTCCATTTATGCATACATATATATGATAAGGAAAATGCACAATATATAAATTAAAGGGCATTTTAAGATCTTTTTTTTCACCTATTTCGAATCATGTTGAAAATAAAATCTTATTGATTTTTATAAAAAACAGAATGGTAAATCCAAATCAAAGAAAAAGAATTATGAATTAACAATACTTTGTAATTATAAAGTAATAAAAGTTGAAAAATAATTTTTTTCTTTTGTAAAGCATATTCGATAAAGAAAAGAAAGCAAACAGTTATTTCTTTCGGTGCTTGTATTATAGATAAAGACGCCGTAGGATGGCGTCGTTTTCACGCTAAAACTATAAAATATGAACATTCACGGGCCATTGATTTTAATAATTTTTCTGTGCTTTTTTGTAATGCGAAAATAAAAACAAAACAAAATCGTCTTTTTTAAATATTATTTTTTATTAACGTATACAATTTAAATAATAATAAATGTAAAATAAAATCAACAAATTACAATTTGATTCGTGTTTTTTATATCATATACTTTTTAAATTGTGTTACGGCTTTTTTTTTATAAATTTTCTATCGGTTATTTTTTTACTTGTGTTACGACTTTTTTTGTTGTTGTTTAACTAAAAAATTATAATCGTAATAAAAGTAAAAGTTGTTACATTTAGATTTAGGGTTAGTTTAGGGTTAGGTTTAGGGTTAGTTTTAGGGTTAGTGTTCTGTTTGTGTGATGCTAAAATAAAAAAATTCAAAATCGTAAGCGTACTCGGACAGAAGAAAGAAACTCAAACTTTTTTAAACAACAAACGTCTTCTTCACTTATTAAACATGTTTATAATATTTGCTTTTTATTAAATTTACAAAAAAACCTGTACATTTGGACTTTTCTTACTGGATATTTTTCTCGTGAATGTTACTAACTGTATGTTACTTGACACGTTACCTAATTGCAACTCAATAAAAACATAGATATTTAACATTTACCCAAATAAAAGTTCAATACAGTACATTGTAAAAAGTCATAATTATTGTTTTAAAACATCTGAACATTTCAATAGTTTAAAATAAAAAAAATCCAATGAAAACAACATTTCAATACAATTCAAATACAAACTCTCTCATCAAGCCGTAATTATTTTATAAATTGTGCGAATTCGTAAAATGTAATTGCTGCTTAGTGACATACATGCTGTACTGCGACGCGACATAGCAGCCTGCATTCTGTACCACAACAAAAAAATTGTATTGTAGAAAACGTGGGTTCGAATGTGTCGGCCACGGAAACAGCATTTTAATGTGTTTTGGCGCGAAAACCGCGCCATAGAACGGCATCTTTAGCTATAAGATGAGTACCTTTCTTTCTTTTGTTAAAGAAACATAATGGAATATTTTTCTGTGTTCCAAGATCATAGACTAGTTGTATTATAGTAGGTGCTGCAGATAAAAAAAAAGATAATCTACATTATGGTATGCCAATGGCTAATGATGCAGACAGCAAACAGGTATTCATTCAGCGGCCAACTTCATTCCAGTGTGGATTTATGGTTTTCCAAACTGCAAGATATACATTAAACCAGTGAAAGTGAGCTGTGTAGAAATTGTAAAGCCTATGATAGAAGCTATAACATTGTTTTATTAAATTAGAAAATCATTTACCATGAAAGGCTAAACGAAGACAAGTAGCACATCAGTCAGAAAACCGTGAGCATGCAGTCCAGTCCAGACTAATGACTAATGCCTATGTGAAATTATATTGCCACCTCTTATATTCGGCCAATAAAAGGAAAGAACAGGACTACATAGCTAATCAAAGGTTAATATGTATTTTATATGTGCTATACTAATCTAAAGCTAATTTCCATATCCAGGGTGTGAAGAAAAAAATATGCACTTCATGAAAGTATATGAAAGACTGATTGTAATTGCAGAAAAAAAAAAAATCTAAAATCTGGGATGTAGGATATTAAAGAGTAAGACATTAAGATATTAAGCTGAAAATGATACTTTACAAAGATGAAAAGAAATTAATTATTGTAATGGTATATTATATTTTTATATATGAATTATGAGTATAAACTCAAACTGAAAGTATATTAAATGAAGAGTTATGTTTCTCTTTATGCGTGTGTGGAATTACTAGAAATAAAACTAAAAATAGATTAATAGATTGTTAAAAAAGATATTAATAATTCTATGTTTTATCTTGTAATTACTAATGGGAAGAAACTAAATATATGAACTATTTATTAAAATTATATTAATAATTTTATGTTTGTTTTGGAAATTTACAACCAAAATACATACAATATTTTAATAATAAATGATTATCTTATTATTTTATTAATCCATTTCTTTTTTCCATATATCCACCACTCTGAGAATGTGCAAAGCACTGAAAGATGTGCTGGAATGGTGTGACAATGATTAATTTTTGGAATTGATGATGATTGGTATCTTAAATAATTCTAAATAAACATTCCTTTTTTTTTTGAGGAGGAGGTTTGATGATTGGAGTTTCTTCAAATAGAAAACTAAAACAAATAAAATACTAGAGAATGGTTGTGATCATAAAACCATTATATCCCAGTTGTTTGATTTAGTTATGCTGATTTAAACTAAGCTTTATAAGATTTACAGATAGATATATGTAATGGAATATTCTTACATTTATCATTATAAATATATGCTTATGGAACCTGTAATATCATATTTATTTGATCAAACCTAAACTACTGAGGTTTCATGACTATATATTTCAGGTTTATCAGTTTATCGGTATATTATATATGTGACATATAATGAACTTTAATACAACAATTGTAATTTCTTCCAAGTTTATTTTATGAAACCGTGATATACATGTATATATGATAATCTAATCTAGGACATAGCTTAGAGCAATATTTCCACCCAACACAATCATTTAAACAAAAAATAATAATACTGAATCAAAAATGCAAAATATATATAAATATAATTCGATCAAATTGATAGATAGCGCTCAAACTCAGCACCTGAAATCTGTGGTGAGTTTGAGCACCATGGATTTGATCGACTAGGCAGAAAACATGCTCAGCTATATACTAAAAGTTTAAAACAAAATAATCTTTTTTTATGAGCGCATAAAATGCTTGTGATAGAATTAAACATCTTATTGATTACCTAATTGTATTCACTATTTAATACTTTCCAGATATTTTTAAGAGGCATTTGTTTATTTATTACTTAAATTTATTGACTTTATTCTAAACATTTTATGAGTGCAATCCTAATTTAAATTTTGTTTTTATTTCTGTGGGTTTCAAGACTAACCAAAGCATTATTAAAACTGATGCATTTAATTATCCTTCCTCCAATGTTTATTAATTCATAAGTTCATTTAAATAAATATTAAACAGAGCATAATGTCGATTTACACTTCTAACTATATCTATCTGCTGGATAAAAAATTATATTTACGTTTACAAAACTCTTGATTCTTATAAAAAAAATGTCTTAAAAAATATCCAGCAAAATATCCTAATTCACTCTATTAAAACTTTTTCAAAATCAACAACACAAATATTAAGTTTCCATTTTTTTATACATCTTTTAACAAAAGCCCTCTTTATTCCTATTGCATTTCTTATCATCTCTTTCTATAAGCAAATTGTTTTTCTGAAGAAAAAAAATACATATACACATCTACAAAATATAAACAGAAAAAGTTATTAACCAAGATAATACATTTAATTAATGCCATGGTTTCAAATACACCATCTTACATTCTAACTCTATCTAAAATAAAAACATTTGACATAAAAAATATATCAAAATACTTTATGATAAATAATAATTCAACCATTATAATTTTTCTGAGTATAACAGAAGCACCAATAAAACAAAATAAACATGTCTTGTATTTGGTGGTCGATAGGTCAGCGCGCACGGGAAGCGGGTTCACGTCCCGGCCGATGCTATGACACTTTAATAAAAAAAATAAACATACAACAAATATAAAATCTAAAGTGACAATTTTGGCAGTTAAAAAGATTTATACCAAACTTTTGACAATCAAACAATAAAAGTGAAGTTTTAATATTGTTTTCATTTTCAGCAAAAGATATAGAAAAGAATTAATAACAATGTGACACTATTAGTTATAAAGATAATACTGAATAACTTACATTTCTCTATATCAGCGTTTCTTAAACTGTAGGTCGCGAAGTGAAAAGTTGGGGTCGTGAAAATTTAATTCAGATACATGAATTTAAAGAAATATTAGTCGCAATCTCTTCATTATCTTTAATTTAATATAGTGTATTACGTTTTCTGCACAGTGCAATTTAACATCGTAATGATGACCAAATTGAACTGTAAATTATATTTACATATTAAAAAATAACCCTAAATGCATCATAATAGTGCTGTCGCATTGCAATTTCAGTATATAAGTTATTTCAGAAACAAAATATATGCTGCAGTGGCGAGAATAAGGTTGGCGCCATTGTGATTATATAATGCATTTCCGGTCAAGTTATCTGTTTTAGTTTCATTTCACAAGAACAATACAATATTGTATTTTACTGGTTTACTCGACTAAGGTTAATATTTATTTGAATAAATATTATGAAAGACGTTATTTTTTATATATATAAATGCTTGTATACTTTTTTTCTCACTTTTTTATTCAAAATTTATCATCCTATTAGTTATTATAAAAATTTATTTTTTATTTGAAACTTATTGTCATTTATTTATTAACAAGTAAAAACATATTCCTACTTTTTAAACTTAACAGATAACTTATAATTGATATATTGATATTTTTTTAATATTACAAAATAAAACGTACAGGGATATTAAAAATAGAACATACGAGAGTAAATATGCTTTGTATAATTAAACAAAAAACACGGCTGCCACTTGGTGTCTCTGCTAACTAATAAATACAGTACTGTTATTTTATTTATATTTTAGGAAAAAATACTTTTTGCCCATGGATTGGATAAATGATTGGACTTAAGTACCAAAGGTAATGATGCAGATAGCAATACTACAAAGTTTCTTCAAGCAGGATCTCATAATCAGAAAGAGGCATCTAAGACGGAAAAAGAAAATATGAGACATTTCTTCAATTTGGCTTTACTTTCAACAACTGTGATGGTAATGAACAACCTCTTTGTTTAATTTCCAATAATGTTTTGTCTATAGAGAGTATGAAATCATCAAAATTAAAAAGGCATTTTGAATTCAAGCAAGCATCCTTCATATGTCAATAAACCAAAAGAATATTTTGAAAGACTGTTAAAAAGTTCAAATAAAGAAAAACAATATTTTGAGAAATTTATAACTGTTAATGAAAAATATTTACTCACATCATATGAAGTTTCATATCTGATTGCTAAAAATAAAAAGTCATATACCATTGGAGAAGATCTTATATTACCTGCTGCTATTAAAATGGTAGAAATACTTAACGGAAGTAAATATGGTGATGAAATTTGGAAAATTCCTTTGTCAAATGACACTGTCCCTAATAGAATATTTGAAATTAATAATTACCAATTTGAGCAACTTATTACTAGACTTAAAGAAAGCCCAATATCTACAATTCAATTGGATAAAACAACTGATATATCAGAAATAGCTCAATTATAAGTATATGTCAGATACATTTATAAAGAAAACATTGAGGAAGAATAAGAGGAGAAGACATATATAATAAAGTAGACAAATTTTTTAAAAGTGAAGGTTTAGAATGGAAAAATTGTTTGGAGTATGCACAGCTGGTGCAAAAACAATGATTGGTGAAAATATTGGTCTTAAATCATTTGTTAAAGCTTTTGGTAATAATCGTAACTTTTACACACTGCCTGATCCATCGAGAGGCCCTTGCAGCAAAAAAATTAGCAATGGAATTGAAAAATGTGCTTCAGAATGCTGTCAAAATTATAAACTCTATTAAAAGCCGTCCCCTTAACAGACATTTATTCTCAAATCTTTATAAAGACATCGTCTCTGAATGCAAAAATTTATTATTACATGCAGAAGTAAGATGGATGTCAAGAGGGCAAAGTTTAAGAAGATTATTGTTATTAAAAGAAGCAATTATGTTTTTAAACGAACAAAAATCTGATCTTGCTGCTCTTTTTCAAAATGACTTATGGCTATCAAAGCTGTGCTACTTGTCTGACATTTTTGAGAAGCTAAATGATTTTAACTTGTCTCTTCAAGGAAAAAATAGCAATATTTTTACTTCGAATAATAAAATTGAAGAATTTATTTAAAAGATCAACATTTGGAAGAATAGGGTGGAAAATGATTCATTGGAAATGTTTTTGACTATTGACAATTTTATAATTGAAAAAAATAATTGTAAAACTTTAATTGCAAAAATTTTTATAGATCACTTAAAAACCCTAGAAACACAATTTTGCAAATACTTTATATCGAATTTAGATTTCAAAAGTTACCTTGGATTCAAAGATCATTTTTGATTGACATTAGTGAGATTAATCACCTGCCATATAAAGCCCAAGAGGAATTTGCTGAGCTATCGAGTGACTCAAACTTAAAACATGACTTTCCACAAAAATCCTTGATTGAATTCTGGATCAGAGCTAGGACTGAATTTCCCACAATTTCTGAAAAGGCATTAAATGTTCTTTAGTCATTCAGCACCACATACTTATATGAAATGACTTTTCCGGCTTTAATGTATATTAAATCCAAATATCGTTCAGTGCTGAAAAACACTGAAGATGCTTTATGTCCAGTAGTATGAAATATTTCACCAAGATTTAATTTGTTATGCAGCAAAAAACAAGCATATCCATCTCATTAAACATAATTTTCTTTCATTAAGTTTTGTATACTTAAAACAAATCCTAATTGTTAACCAAAGAGATAAATTATTTATGGGAATATTTATTTCTATATCTATTTTATATTTAATATCTGGGGTTGTGAAAAAATCTCAATGATAAAAAGGGGTCATGAATGAAAAAAGTTTAAGAAGCACTGCTCTATATGATGCTATGTTTTATATCAATTAACAGGTTACAAATTGTAATGAATATTTAATAAAGCAAAATTCATACCAAGCTTGAAGAAATTAATAATATCTATATATTACTTAGCATCAATAAATCTTTTTATAGCTGTAACCTGTTTTGTTGTTGAATGTTGTTAAATTTATTGTTCATTACATTATCAAAACTCTATAGGTGTTGGTATTTAGAATTTCATTTTATTTTATTTTTTCAAATTAGTAATGGAACAAGATAAAAGATACCGTGCTATAGTCAAAATAAAAGTCATAGATCACATGACCCTATCTCTTAAGCTTGTAAGTTATAAACAGTGAGGATTGCCAATTCCTCTACAAGCTTTATGATAAATGCTTAGCCAGAGCCAGCACTTAAAATATCTCTGTCAGGAACCCCTCCCCAAACCCCTGACCATGGTTTCGTGCTTTGGCACTCCTCAGAGAGGTGTCAGGGTAGGTTCAGACACTAGATCTAAAAATACCAACCCAAAGCCAAGCACTTAGCTAAAAGTTATCTATTGAGTGGAAAATCTGAAATTTTCAGACATGTACATGTCTTCAAACCCAGCTATCCAACTCAAATAGCTATATGGGGCTGATAGATCTTCAGCCATGCCACATAGTAGTAGTCATAGCAATATAAAATTGCATAAGACTTTTTGGCAGAGACTATAAATAGTCAAAATAAAAGTCATAGATCAATTCATAGATCACATGACCCTATCTCTTAAGCTTGTAAGTTATAAACAGTGAGGATTGCCAATTCCTCTACAAGCTTTATGATAAATGCTTAGCCAGAGCCAGCACTTAAAATATCTCTGTCAGGAACCCCTCCCCAAACCCCTGACCATGGTTTCGTGCTTTGGCACTCCTCAGAGAGGTGTCAGGGTAGGTTCAGACACTAGATCTAAAAATACCAACCCAAAGCCAAGCACTTAGCTAAAAGTTATCTATTGGGTGGAAAATCTGAAATTTTCAGACATCTACATGTCTTCAAACCCAGCTATCCAACTCAAATAGCTATATGGGGCTGATAGATCTTCAGCCATGCCACATAGTAGTAGTCATAGCAATATAAAATTGCATAAGACTTTTTGGCAGAGACTATAAATAGTCAAAATAAAAGTCATAGATCAATTCATAGATCACATGACCCTATCTCTTAAGCTTGTAAGTTATAAACAGTGAGGATTGCCAATTCCTCTACAAGCTTTATGATAAATGCTTAGCCAGAGCCAGCACTTAAAATATCTCTGTCAGGAACCCCTCCCCAAACCCCTGACCATGGTTTCGTCTTTGGCACTCCTCAGAGAGGTGTCAGGGTAGGTTCAGACACTAGATCTAAAAATACCAACCCAAAGCCAAGCACTTAGCTAAAAGTTATCTATTGAGTGGAAAATCTGAAATTTTCAGACATGTACATGTCTTCAAACCCAGCTATCCAACTCAAATAGCTATATGGGCTGATAGATCTTCAGCCATGCCACATAGTAGTAGTCATAGCAATATAAAATTGCATAAGACTTTTTGGCAGAGACTATAAATAGTCAAAATAAAAGTCATAGATCAATTCATAGATCACATGACCCTATCTCTTAAGCTTGTAAGTTATAAACAGTGAGGATTGCCAATTCCTCTACAAGCTTTATGATAAATGCTTAGCCAGAGCCAGCACTTAAAATATCTCTATCAGGAACCCCTCCCCAAACCCCTGACCATGGTTTCGTGCTTTGGCACTCCTCAGAGAGGTGTCAGGGTAGGTTCAGACACTAGATCTAAAAATACCAACCCAAAGCCAAGCACTTAGCTAAAAGTTATCTATTGAGTGGAAAATCTGAAATTTTCAGACATGTAAAATTTCAGATTTTCCACTCAATAGATAACTTTTAGCTAAGTGCTTGGCTTTGGGTTGGTATTTTTAGATCTAGTGTCTGAACCTACCCTGACACCTCTCTGAGGAGTGCCAAAGCACGAAACCATGGTCAGGGGTTTGGGGAGGGGTTCCTGACAGAGATATTTTAAGTGCTGGCTCTGGCTAAGCATTTATCATAAAGCTTGTAGAGGAATTGGCAATCCTCACTGTTTATACCGTGCTATGTTCGACATATGTATCAATCTCCAGATTAATGTCTTTTCTAATTGCTGTAATATCAAAATTTGTAAGTCTATTTTTTAACATGATAGGATTATCATTATGCTCAAAGTAATCTTCCTAAAATTGGTTATAAAAACTCTAACATTACAAAGCTGATAAAAGAAGAAAAAACAATATGGCTCATTACTTTCATATCTCAACCTCTATCATTATATAGTGCAATAACGTATAATCTACCTTGAAGAAATTCTCTAGAAAATTTAATTGTTGGACCAATAAGAAAAATGTCTGTTTTGATTTTAATCTCTCGCAAAACTAGGACAACCTCTCAAACTTTGAATTCTCCGGATATGCTGCCAAAAATTTAAACTATGATTATAGGTTTGTTGGAGATGATTGATACTTTCCTATTTCAAATTTAAAACCAAACCTGAAAAAGATATTTATTGAGAAGGCATTGAATGGTCTAAAACACCTCCCCCATCATTATAATAACCGATGGCATCGTAACATCCATTACACTAGACAGTTTATTACCTAGAAAGACTTGACCTGCCTCAAGGAAGACAAAAGTTACAGGATGGTTATATTCAACCACAAAGAGTTTGAAAAATCAATCGCCAACTAACTGCGCTTCATTTCTCTGAGTTTTGTAATTGTAACCTGAAATCAAGAATGGATTGATTGTATTTTAAGAAAACGCCATAGCAAAGCATTTTCTGTCCATGATTACTGTAGAAAATACTCTTCATTTACTGTCTTCCCTTGAATTTTTCAAAAATAAAACTATGTAAGGATAATCACCCACTTTATCTTCTCGTCAATTCCAGCAGATCCTAATATTACCATGCTAACAAGCTCATTGCTTCATGGCTAATTAACAACCTTGAATTCAGTGTGTATAGCTTGAAATTTTCATATAACTTATGTTGAAAAAATCCATAACATTTCAATTGACTATAACTGCAAAATCAGTTTCTCAATGTTAAATAGCTATACAGCTCTGTCTCTCATACTCAATCTATTAACATCATTAAAATATTATTACAGCAAGTGAATTATAATATCCACAAAATTAACTTTATTATTAAAACCTTGAATTGGATCAGTGTTAAAATCATCATGTCTATTGATCACAAAACCTTTAAAATGAATATAGCTAGTCCATGGGGCTTTCTTTTAGTGGAGTAGTGTGTAGTCTCTATTTTTCCAAGTTTGAATGCTTGATCATCCCTAGAGTTGTACATCATCTCAACACATGCTTATATTTTAGTTATGTTGACAAACGTTCATATGTGCTAGCAAAGATACTATTCACCAAATACACTGAGTTAATTAATATCTTCATCCTGTTTTGTGTGCACTATTGAGCGCAAAAATAACAACATCATAATTTAAAATTTTTTGATTTGGATATAAAACAGATCAATTTCTGAACTACAGAATGGTTTTAAAAATCTTTCAACATCAGAGGCATTATACACTCAATCTCCAACAATCTGCATGCTCATAAATTTTCAGGCCTAAAAGACTGCCTTCATAGAAACCTTAAACTCTGAAAATTTGAGTATGATCAGAAACAAAACATTGAATTATTCACTAGCAACCTTGTCAAATATCGGATGCAATCTCAAACACATTAACGCTCCTATCACTAACTTTTATTATAAACTCTCTCACCCAATACTTGCTCTCCCCAATGACAAAAAATGGTTCAGTCTTCTCTACATTTTAAAAATCTCAAATAAGTTAAAAAAACATATGCTTCAATATATGCAATATTTCTTTCTGATTATCTTCCTTCACTTAACAAACTATTAAACAACTCTAAGAACAAAATTCCCAAAGAGGCTTCTCATCAAATAATTTATAAGATTAACTGCTCTAACCTCTCCTGCTTGGAGTCATATTATGGAGAAAGTGATGCTAACTTGACTATGAAACTTGCTTAACATAGTTAAATGCAGAAACATATTAAGAAAAGCACTGACTACTCTTCTCTCTTCTTAGACCATGAACTGATTTCCAGCCCTTGTTTCAATCTTTCCACAGATGATGTTATTCTTTCTTACCACAATGATAGAAAGAAAAATTAAAGAGGCTTTAGCAATCACCAAGGATGTCAATGCCATCAATAAAAATGAATGCAGCATCCTGCTCTCTAAGAAATGGCATCTGTAGTGCCTTCCTTCTCACTAACCTGCAAATTTCCTCAGTATTTATTCATTTTGATCTCCCTTGATATTCATATTCGACATTACCTATGGATCACAATTCCTCACTTCCTTTATTCTGCTATGATTATGAAACCTGATTGTATTAAAAGTACTTAGCATCAATAAATCTTTCTTTTCATAGTTGTAGCCTGTTTTGTTGTTGGAATGTTGTAACATTTACCTTTCATTATATATAATATGTAGGTATATATTTTTAGAAAACATTCACACACACACCACACACCATTAAATTACAATGAAACCTTTCTTCTTAATTACTGGATAGATAATAAAAATTTTCATATAAAAGATAGAGAAACAGATATCAGCAATAATTACACATAAATGAATATGGCTATCCAAGTTCCAGAGGTAAAAAAAGGGCAGAAAGATAAAACAAAATTAATAATCAAACAGTAGAGATGAATTTTGTAGTGATTGTACAAACTGAACCATATCACCCAAATATGGTCATATATTTAACACACTGGTCCATTATTCTCTTTTATAAAATATTTTGCAATGATGCTTTTTTAACTTCTACTATAGCAAACTTTCTTGGTTAAAAGACTTCAACACTTTGTTTAATTGTAGTTTTTCACTCTTAAACTATATCTTCCATTGAAAATTTCAACAAAAATAATATCATGAACCATAAATAGATAACACCATCAAAATATCACATGATGACCATTTCATATTGTAACGGTATACATGTGCCGTTACATTAATTTTAAAATTAAAATAAAAACTAAAAGCTAAAATTAAAGGGTTGTTAAACATATATATATATTCGCACAGATGCAAAACTTAAAAAGTATTTTTTTTTTAAATAAAAAAAAAGTATTTGAACGTACTTTTTTATAAAAAAAGGTAAAGATCTAAATATAAATTATTTTTAGTAAAAAGTAACAAATGAAAAAGATTCCTATGTAATCTCGTAAATGGAAATGATTGTGTTATTAATTATCGAAAAGCAAACTAGCCCTTGGGGCTCTTATATAAAAAAAGTCAGATGGAAGATGTAGATAATAGAACAAAAAAAATAGATGTCCAATAAAAGCAGCAACCAATGCTCGGACCTTAACGAAAATTTGGAACAGGAAACCATGTTCAGTGAATCCGGATGATTGATATAAAAAGAAAAAAATATTCAAATTAAAGGAGTTCCAGCTTGATTTTTTTTTTGAGAAGGGTGATAAGACACACTTTTCACCCTCTCTTATTTCAAATAAAAATGACTGTTGAATTATGAATGGTACTATTGCAGACCCCGAATCATATGGGTTCTGCAATAAAATAGTACCAGGATTGAACCAGCTAAGGCCACCTCCAGAACAACAGACCGGTCTTCCAATAAAGACTTCATGGGAATTGGTACCAGGAACCAGGACTCTTCTACTGTAAGATATGAACTGTAAAATTTAAAAGTAATTAAGAACTTTTGTCAAGATTTGACAAGCTTTTAATAATCAACTAAACCTAATTTTTAAAATGAACTTTTATCTGACTTTTAAGATTTCAGAATTAATTAATAATGTTTAATTTTATATATTTGAGTTTGCTAATTTAATCATTTCCATTTTTTTTATATATATATTAATATTTATTGACTAAATTATATAAATGTTAAATTTAAGTCAGGCATGAATGGCTGCATAGATGTCTAAAGTTATATTAATTAATTAAGGGAGGGTTAATCTTAAGTTATTTGTTTCATAGTTAAATTGGGTTAATCAATTGGATATATTGGTGTAATTAGTAAATGTAGCATGAGATCCGCTACATGCAGGATCATATTATACTCCGCACTTGGGCAAAATAAGTCCCATTTCTCACCAACCATCGGAAGCAGACAGTATTCCCTGCTCCTTGGATCACCCCTTTAGCCTATGGAATGGGATAGTAAGATGGAAAACGCAGTCCCTTCCTATGGAATTGTTTTTATTGTTCTTCTCGCCTGACAGATGTACCATTCCTGTACTGGATGAGAGCCAATGTCTTCTATAACCATGCTGTTCAGATGTGCATTCCTGACAGTATGGTATTGTGCCATCATATTCATGCTGCATTGAATACATAGATATATCAGATAGATTGGCATTGGTTTGAATGCAAACTTTTGGCCTAAGGTTAAATAAGGGATAGAATATTTTCTTTTCAAATGCAATCTATGTAATTTATTCATGTTTGACACTCTAATAAAATATTAAATTCATCTGTGCAGATTGTTTAAAATAAAAATTTAAATTTAAAAATTAATAACCAATCTAAAATAATAAATTTTATTCCTCAATTTTATTTATATGTGCGTTAATAAATGCTTGTGTGTTAATTACTGGCAGTGGTTTATTTCATATTTTTTTCAAATATTAATATATTTCTTTTAAGTAAGTTTTATATTAAATCTCTGCATCTCCATGAGTTAATGGCATGGCTCTGAATAAAATATATATGTAAAAGTTAGATCTTAACAGCACATATCTGCCTACTCTATAAATTTTCCAGGTTCAAATAGCCTGGTGGCATCTTGTAGTACAGATACGGTAAGACTCTATGATCACACCAACCATTATAATATGATTACACATCCTGTCCATATAATAGTGCCACCAATCTCACCAATTTCAAAATGCAAGGCTCCTCACTGATGAAATCCACATGCTAGAAACTAATCTGGGGATGTTGGATGAGTAGGCAATAGATAGGGATTTTATGCACAAATCTTCTTGCATCCATTTATTATGAAGGCTTGCATATTTGGTGGCATTACTGTACGGTGAGTTTGATACTCATAAATAGATAATAGTTAATTTAGTAACATATTTTATAAACATCAATAAAGAAGTGGATGTCATGGGAAGATTAATAACATTTATCTAAAATATAATGTCAATTTCAAACATAATTTGTAATTTAAAAAAAACTTTTATTAAAAAATATAAGACCATGTAAGTATGATAACATTATAAATTGATTAACCCAACAAAAATTCCAAATAATTTCAAGAGATTTATCATTTTGAATTTTATCTACACCTTTAACTAGATAATTTTGCACAACAATTATTATTTTAAAAATTCTTTATAGATAATGATACAGCAGATGGCAGCAATACACCTTTATATAATAAAACTAAAATCAATGATTAAGATATTGCCCCTCCTGCCTCCATGTTTCAAAATAATATATTTGATACATATATTCAAAATGAACAAAAAACAAAACAGTTGACTTTTGATAAAATAAATAAAATTAACGTTTTTTTTTTTTTTTTTAATAAAGGTGAATACATTATATCATTAGAGTTCTTAGACAGTTAAGTAAAGAAATATTTTTATAAGTTTAGAAGAAATCAAATACAGATATGATTTAATGATATAAACTATAATTAAATTAGGATATTTAATTATTATAATTCCCATAATAATCTATTTTCAAAGAAAATCGTTATACAAGATTTTGTATATTTGATCCAATAGGCATAAAGAAAAACATAGCTACAAAACCTGTCCCCCAAGGCAAGAGCCCTACTTCCTTTCCTTAATTCTAAATTTCTGTTCTCCAATTCACTTAGATTAAAATTTATATTTATTATATAAAATAACTTAGTAAACTCACCCATTTTAAAAGTCTTTTCTTCTCATCTTTGCAAAATCACTAATTACTTTTCTAAAACATTAATTAAATATGAACTGAATAATTATAAGTTTTAACTAATTTTGGGGTAACTATAAAAATATTACCTTACTTTTTCAAAATTGCAAATGCAGCATTTCTGAAAAGAAAAAAAATATCACAAACAAAATACAAAAATAAATAGCTATTTATAAATTTATTAGTAATTATATAACACAATGTTATAAGGCACATGTACTAAGGTTATGTAGCCTTATTTAAGTATTACATGCTGCCATGGCGCTTAATAAGAATTAATATTTACAACTTTAAATTATTCAAAATATCTCTAAATTTAAGATCTGACTATTAACTCATAAATTGAAAGATTTTGTGAGTTAATGTTTAACAGAAATAGTGGACTTAATCAGTGAAGAATTTATTAGCTTCATGCTCCCAAATCAAAATGCTTTAGATTTGCCTATATAATTAGAAAAATAGGTTGAAGATAAGAGTGAGCTGCTCTTATCTTTATAAAGTTTAATCTTGCGTTTAGATTTGTAGAGGTCCCTCTTGTAATAAATTATGCACTCAAGGTGCATGTACTAAGATTATAGCCTTATTTAGGTATTATGTGCTGACATTGCACTTAATAAGAATTAATATTTACATTATAATGTAAAATGTTGCCATTTTGTGCTGTTGCAAGATCTTAAGGGTCATTGGAAATAATAGAGGTAATTTTTTATATGTTAAATGCTTTCATTGACTGTGCAATAATGTCTGAAGAGGATAATCACAAACAGGACAAGATTAATAAAGACTATCAGTAAGAATACATCCATAAATAGTAATTATCTGATATCTGCAGAAATCCATAGTATAAGAATATAAAACATTTGGTAACATCATATCTTTATATTTATCAATAAGGTCTTAAGTTTAAATACTTATTATTTTTTATTATGTTCAATATTTTGTAATATATTTATTGTATTCATCAGGTAGCAATCACAAAAGTATATGCAGCAACGTCATATTTTACTTATGACAAATAAATTGTTAGTTAATTTTTTATTAATCAATTTAGTTTCTATTACTTTTTGAACTGATTCCAGACTATGACATTAATATCCACCAATCCTGAAAAATCATGCAATTTACTTAGTGACATTCAGAGATAATGGTAGTAGTTTAAAGTGATGATGATCAGCAATATTAAGATTTCCAGAAGTAGGCTATTTATATAAAATGTTTGGGTGCTAAAGATTCACTTTAAATTGAATCTAGAAGAAATAAAAATATTTTGGAATAATTATCCTTAACTTAATCTTCATCGTTAGAGTAATGGTTATGTTAAATGTATATATGTGATTTTATTAACCATTTTTCCTTATTCATATTTACATCTTCAAATATATTTAACTTACATTTCAATCTGTTACAATATGTAAAATTCCATTGAGTATTCTAATATGAACAGAAATCACTTCCAGTACACAATCTTAATATTTAAATAGAAAGTTGGATTATCATTTCCATTGATGAGATTCACACATCTAACTCTCTATGACCAGATAATTGGAGATTATTCCAATATATATACTGAGAGATATCAGTCTGGTGTGATTTTACTAAATTGATAATTTAAAAGATTATTACATGAAATCAGATGTGCTGTAAACTAATTTGCTTAATTTTATTACATATTAACAAAAGTCATTTACTATATCAATATAATTACATTCAGATATCAGCCTTTCAAGCTAATTGAGCACATGCCTTTTGAGAGTGTTAAATAAATGAATACTTTCCTCTTCAATCCAAGATATAGTATTTATGCAGGAATAAAAAGATATAACAAAACAAATGCTAATATTAAAACAATAGTTTGCTGGTATTGTCAAAGATTTCACCATACTTTCAGCATTGTTTTTCAGTAATAAAAATAAGCATTCAAAAATATAAGTTCACATCTTCAATCTAATTTTTTTTTTTTTTTTTCAATAATAATACAAACAACTTTTTTTAATACTATTAAAAAAGCTTTCACACAGTATCAAAAATGTATGTGGATAAACTTCATTTTTTATTATCTACAGTGCAACATAAACCTTTTACAAAAATAATGCATCAATATATTGGCACAAAAAAACTTGTAGTGATATAAGATTTGGCAAGATAAACTATAGAAGCAGATAAAAGTTTCAGAAGTTTAAATCAATTTCTTGGTACTGGAAGGAAAATTATTTCAGCAATAATAAGTTAGAATTCTTATTAAAAAAGAGAGATAATATCATGAAATGTGTAATGTATAGTAATAAAAACAAAAAAAGCAAAATATCTTCTACAATTTCTACATTTTAAATTACCAAGTATTGTAATGGTCAGAATTGTGTGATCAGCCAACAAAATTCAGAGACTTCAAACCTAGCATGTTCGGGATATGGTAGTCATGGAACAGTACTAAGCTTTAACCTATTTGCCAGTGCTCCAAAATCTCCACTATCCAACCAACGCTCCTGATGCTACTAATGATCATTTTCTTTTGGTCCCGATGGTCAGGGTAAAAGCAAGGACTCTATCAATGCAAACTTAGCCTGTCATGCACTAGAATTATTAAATTAATCTAAGATACTCACCAAATACTTTGATACAGCTCAGAATATTATTTCAAATATTTCATAGGTTTTGGATACTTAATTAAGTGTGGATATAGTTGGGTGGATATGATGAACCAGGGAATGACATGACAACTGTATAGATATATATGATTTATTAACACAATTCATTAGAGAATAGAAATAATAATAACAATATTTGATCTTATTATGATCCATGTGTGGGCGTTACATTTAAACCAAAAAATAATAATTACAATATTTAACTCTCAGTTATTTATAGTGGTGCAATATTTAGATATCACTAGAACAAATGTATGATTTTTTCAAAGAATTACAATATTTAACTATCAGTTATTTATAAAGATACAGTATTTAGATAATGTATGAATTTTCCAAAGAAGTCACCTGTCCATAATGACAACAAAGATTATGAACTAAAAATAACAATTACAATAATAAACATCAATATTAGATGTATGTGAGCATTACAATGAAGTCATACTATCAATAATGACAACTGAAGTTATGGACCTGACATAATAATTTCAATAGTATTTAAACATTAGTTTTAGATGTGTGTGTTCATTACAATGAAGTCATACTGGCATTCATGACAACAACAATTATGAATCAAAAACAATAATTATAAATTAACCAGAAATAATAATTACAACACATAGTAAATATCAGTATTACATTTGTGTATGAGCATAAAACAAATTTTTATGTTGATAATGATAATATTGGATCAAGAAATATGCCACTATAAAATTAATATGCCAATTGTCAAGAGTAAACCCAATACCTGGTTATATTAAGTTAGAAGCCAGAAATATATATATAACAAATTTATGCATGTGTTCACATACATAAGGAAAGCTAAGTATATTTTTTATTATATTTACTTTTAATATTCCCAGCAGGAGTTATGGACCAAAGCATAATTCTAGCTCCCTTCACTATTAATAGTTATATGGTAAATATGATTTAACTATCACACACAGCATTACCAACAGGCATGATCAAGAAATCTAATTACAGTATACAGTGGCATCTGGGTTTGAATCCTGTGCCGGCTATATTATTAGTGGCATTGGCAAACATGGGCCAATCTTTATTGAGTAATAATATATATATATAAGTTCCTATGATAACACATTTGCAGTCAGCATGGCATGTGTAGGAAATAATGGAGCCAAGGTTTTGAATCCCTATCATCATAGAGTACCCATTTATCGGCTCAAAAACACAGCTATCTACAAGACCGGTAAAAATATCTGTCTGGCAGCTCGCATAGCATTACTCAACATATATTCATTATTAAAAGCTATATAGGCACAGATCATTCTATTAAGCAATACTGATATATTTGCCCATAAAAAGCATTAATTCATATCTGTATAGATATTTTCTTAAGCCTGTATTTAATAAGTAATAATGGGAAAATTTAAGATAACCATATTTTATAGGCTATAAAATGCCCAAGTGCTTAAATATAAAGCTTAACCACAAAATGCTAAAGAGGCAAAAACACTACTGCTGAGATAGTACTTTTTCCCCAAATGTATGCGTCATTAAATATATATATAGTGAGATGAACACATACTTTGATAACAAGTAATATTGCCCATTTTACATTTAAGAAAAAGAAGCACTATCATTATTACTATTATTATTTTAACACATAAATAATTGCATATATATATATATATAATTTCATTTAATTGTTATAAAGAATTTTAATCAAATCTAAATTAAATAGATAATAATTTTAACAATTGTTTATATTCTTAATTTCTATTAACAAGGTATATGGTGAATTTTAATCCAGATATCTAATTTTTTCTCTCTCTCTTTTTTTTTGGACAAATTAAAAAGACATTTCTTTAACTAATAAGAACTAGGCAAATGATTTAAGAAATTCAAATTTGACTGTCTGTTACTTTACAATTATAAAAAAATAGTTACCCTTCTCCCACTTAAGATTTGAGATAAAACAAACAAATTTATACATAAATTGGTTTAATAGTAAAAATATCATTTGTCCCCATACTTGGCTGGGTTGGCATAAATAAATTAATCAATAAAATATATATTTTTATAATTAAAGAAAACATACTGGCATATCTCAAAATAAATAATAAAAGCTGTATTTATAAACTCTATAGTAATCTTTTGTTCCATTTAGAATTAGACATTACACTCTTTTTTTCTCTACCATTAATAAGTAGAAATCTAGTTAGAACATAAATTAACTTGTTAAAAACAATAATAAAAAAATTAAAACACTCTTATATATCACTGTCCCCTTGAAACACATATTTTTTAAGACATAGCCTTTTACTGAGCAGTTAGAAATCTGTGAATTTTAAACTTAGGTAGTCTAGAGTTTTTTTTATTTATAGAAGGCATTTTAATTACTTTATCTGGAAGGATTAAAAGTTTATACTTGCTGTTTGATGTCACTTTGATTATGCAGCTATTTTCCTACTGATTTGCTTATTTCAGGATCGACCTTTGGCTTTACTGGATTCAGGACAGGCTGGATTCAAAGTTGGTTCTCTATTTTCTCAGCAGCAGCAGCATGGAATCAATTATATTTCTTTTCTTCTACAGATGCATTTTCTGGAGATTTCCCCAGAGGGAAAAGGTAAATTTTATCTACTCACAGATCATGGTGATTATCTGTCATCAACTTACATTCAATGTCTATTAGAGAGAGTGACTTTAACTTTCACTTTAGCTCTTAAAACTTTTTTTTTGATTTTTTACTTTTGACTGCCAACAACTCTCTGCTTTTAAAAACTCTTTTACTTTTAAACTCTTTTACTGCCAACAACTTTATTTTTACTCTTTGACTGCCTGTCTAGAAAAATTAGCCCAGTATTTATATGATAGTAACTTTAAACAAAACTTTTGTCAGCCCAACCAAAAATCAGTACGCCTTTGTTTAATCTTATATTTTTTTCTTAACACCTATATCATAACTGCCTTTGTTAGAAATGAAAATAGACTGCTTGACTGATTTGTAATTTAAACCAGTTAACAAAATCCTATTAAGATTAAACTAAGGTACTAAAATTTTAACTGCATTTAAAGATGAGACATAATTAGCATTTCTATGCAACTATATCTTTCCTGAATGTTTAAAAAAAAATAATCATAAAAATGTTATTTGCAAAGAAAGAATGAGTCATTTTTCTCTGTCTTTTAGGAAAAACATATAAGACAAAGGAAATATATATATTTTCCTTTCCAAATATATAACTAAAAAATGTATTTCAATAATAAAACAAAACATACACATATGCCCTCTCATTCAATAACACACACACATCCATATATTATTTTCTAACCAAAAATGAAAAAATCAAATATTTGATCTACAAAATCTATATATATCCTATTTTTAAATGACTAACATGAACCTCTGTGTGTGCATACACATTGATTGCTTCAGTATTTTAAATAAAAAAGTGAAACTTGCAATTAAATGTATAAAAAAGGAAAAGCTCCAGAAAACAATGGAATTAAAGTAACAGAAGAAATACAAAAACTATTGGCAATATTATATAACAAATATCTAAATGACAAATATGTATTAGTTGATTGGATGTATGCAATAAGAATATTGATATTAAAGAAAGTTGATTAAAATTAATATTAGAAGTTATAGATTTAATTGATTTCTAATAATTCTATACAAAATCTTTATTAAGATAATTATATCTCATTTACAGCAAACTTGAAATTCTAACCAATCAAAAGAACAAATCGGATTTAAAAGTGATTTTAATATAGTGGATCACATCTAGTTATTGAGAGCAAATATGGTAGATATAGAAAGAACCAATGAATCTAAGTTGCCTTTAGATTTTGAATTTGTAGATTTAAAAGTACTGGATTGTGATATAAATATGGGATTGTCATATTCTGAAGAATATTTAGCAAAGTGGATCAGATGTGTTTAGATTATATGGTGATACTAAAATAAATTGCAAGGAAATCAAGTCATATATCACGTGACTCAATTTAATAAGCTTGTATTACAAATGTTATATAATAAGTGTGCCAATAGCTTTTAACAAGATTTTCAGAATATCCCTATTCTCATACCAGTTTTTAGCTCTGGATTTCATCAGTGAGGTGCTAGGATATTCAAGAAACTCACTGATGAAAACCAGAGCTGGAAACCTGTAAGAGGATAGGATATTCTGTAAAGTTTGTTAAGAGCTATTAGCACGCTCATATAATATAATACTAAAATATTAACATTGATAGTGGTCTAGTGATTCTATTTCAGCAAACCTTTCTAATAGCAATTTCACAAAAATTATTTTGTAGATTAAAATGGTCAGCTAAAAAAGTAAAAGTAAATGGAGATTATTTAAGTCATCTATATATTTTTAGCTGATGTGTTTGCTTTTTGCATATGATGCTTCAGAGCTTCAGGAATGTTGCAAGAGTTACTAGATGAAAGTAAAACTGCAAGTATAAAGGTAAGTGATAAAAAAACTAGGATAATGTTCAATGGATTTTTTCAGAAAGATTGATAATCATAAATTAGAAGAAGTTAATAATTCCAAATACCTTGCCCATATTATTAATACAGATGGAAAGATAATGGATGAAATTAATCATAGAATTAAATTTGGATGGTATGTTTTTCATAGAAATAACTTTAACAATATGTTTATGTGTTTGAAAATGAAGATTTTTAATGTGTTTTACCAGTTTTTACTTTATGAATCTGAGACTTGCTGTTGATGTAAGAGCAATACAGAAACTCAGACCACTCAATGAAATCTGAAGAATTGTATGGTATTATTGACCTCTTTAAAAAGAATACGAGATTGAAATGGAGCTGTATTAGAAATGCTTCTAGAAAAAATAAGAATAGATGAAGAGTTGAATTTTTAAATTAGATTTCAAGAGATTTAAAAGCCTTTGAAAAAGCTACATGTCAGACAAATGGTTGAAATAAGAAAGTTAGCTGATGAGATGTGGAGGATGGAGGCTATGGATAGGAGATAATAAGATTAAACTTGGAGAAACCTTTATTCTGTAGTGGCTCAATAGTAGATGAAAGTAGCAATTATATACTGAGGAATAATATATTTGATATCACTGCATTAATCTGATAAGTTGTTAAGATTATTGATTATATTTAATTGTTATATGAGTATTATTAAGCTTCTATCTTATGATTCAAGCAAAACTGAAGCAAATAATAAATGAGATATTCAAAATTAGATATTATTAATGATAGAAAACAGATTGAACAGAGCAATCTTAGAGTAGACATTCACACAAAAGTATGACTATTGTAATAAATGCATCTACAACTCACAAAGAAATTACAAATTAAGTATAAACAATAATTTCTTTAGGTTAATTAGATCTAGTACAAAAGAAAATTAATTTCATTATTAAAAATTATTTTGTAGCACAGAGGTGAGGAAACTCCAGCCTGTAGGCCTAGGCTGGCTCTCATAAGCTCTCAATCTAGCCTGCCAGACATTTTCACAACCGTATATAAAATGGAGCTGTATAAAACTTTTATTTAAACACACACATAGTGCAGCACACATGTATTGCAAATATTGAATTAAGAGTTAAGTCAAATAAAATGTTCATTTTCTCAATTACATATTTTTTTCTCTCCAACCTTTATAATAATTCTATTCTATTTTATCACAGGTAAACTAATTAAATTTTTGATCAAATATAGTAGGCTAATTTTTAAATGGCTCACCAAGGAGATTATAAATACACAAATGGTCCTTGGCAGAAAAAAGGTTCCCCATCCCTGACGTAAAACATATAAAAATCTATTGTCAATAATAAACAAGAATAATTAAGCAAGATTTTGGTTAAATATGTATTACAAAATATATAAAAAAACATTTCTGCAGCTATCGATTGTGGCTAGAATAGAAATCATAAAAGATTAAATATGAGATGAAAATACTAATGAAGATAGCATCATTAGAGTCATAAAAATTCTCAATCCAAAATTGTCTAGCTACAGACATGATTCCATCTGCAATATGTAAGCAATTATCATATTTTCTTTAAAAAATGCATAAATAATCAACAATGCAAAGAAATATTACCAAAATCACATTTTCCTTTATTTTTGTTGTAATATTTTATATAAATCCAATTTATCCAAATCACTTTGAACAATTTTTAGCAAAAACCTTTTATTGTACATTTATATACACATACACCTACATTTCGATTGTCCTGCAGTCTTCATCAGAGTCTTTTTTTTTTTAAGATTAAAATAAGCTGGCTCTGCAGGACAGTAGCAACATAGGTATATGTGTGTATATATGTCCAATAAAAGGTTTTTGCTAAAAAGTATTTAAAGTGATTTTGTAAATTGAATTTAATACAAAGAACAAATCAATTTTCCAAATTTGAGTAAGAATAATATTTTATATGTAATTAAAGATTTATCACAATAGTGCTACACACTTAAAATAAGATCACTAAAAAGCTCCTATTTGAAAACATTTGTTAAAATTATTTTTAATTAAATATAATCAAAAATATTGTAATATTAAAAATAATATTCCATCATACAATAAAAAATAGTAGATGCTGCTTAAGTTGTGCAAGAAATTACATTATTTACAAGAAAACTACTGTGCCTTTCGTAGACTTTAATATGGCATTCAGTTGCATCAATTGGTTCAGTTTATTTTAATAAATGATATAACTAATGATATAATTTATTATCAAAAATTATTCAAAAAGTATTTAAGAATATCCAATTGCTTTAAACTAATGAAGGTAATTCTGCAAAACTTTCTATTAGCATGCTTTTTTTTTTTTTTTTTACAATATATAAAGATCATTTTTCAAGAAGATAAAAAAATTATACAAGGATCATATGTCTCTTAATTAAGATTAAATTCAATTATTGTGGTATTTACAGATTATGCAATATTATTTGAAAAGTTATCAGAACTAAAAAAGATCGTGATTGTAAACATATTAAATGAATTCCAAAATATAGCTTATCCAATCAAATAAATCTGTAATATAGCAGTTAATAAATAAAAAGTATAATTCTATATTGTCAAGCATTGGTGGCTGAGAGGTCAGCACAGCCGCCTTACAAGCAGTTGCCCTGGGTTTGCAAGTTCGCTTCCCAGCCGATACTTTGATACATAAAAAAAAAAAAAGTATAATTCTATGTTATCCTAATATAATTTTTTGGCATATCAGTAAATAATACATCATACATAATTAGTTTTAATATTTAAACAGCATTAAGCTGTTGCACATGCGCTTTGAAGATTTTAACTATAAATGAATGAATACTAACACTTCAAACACATGATAAAGTCTTTGGAAAAGATAGAATGGCCATCTATCTTTTCAAACCCAAACGCTTTTGTATGGGCAAACATTTAATTTCAAATAAGAATGACGTATTGTAAATTCTAGTAAATTTCATTAGCGTCTTTCATTCAAGCATGTAATAGTAATTTAAAGTGATTATTTAATATCTTCAGGCTTTCACTTTCAAACACTTAAGATTGCCCATACAAGATAGCCATTCTATCTTTTCCAAAGACTTTATCATGTGTTTGAAGTGTTAGCATTCATTCATTTATAGTTAAAAATCTTCAAAGCGCATGTGCAACAGCTTAATGTTGTTTAAATATTACAGTTTATAAACATCGCGCTATATAAAAATAAAATGATTTATTTACATAATTAGTTTTAATATAATAAAAGAAAGAAATATATATTAAAAAGTGAAAGTATTAATTTCTTAATATTTTTCTATCTAAATATATGGCAGTAATCTTATAAAAATAGAATTATGAATATATTTCATTATATGTATTAATTGCCTCAATAGCTTCCCCAGAGCATACATTTATTTTTGCAAGTATATGTGTTGTGTTTTTTTTTTTATGTGTAAATGTGTTGTTCTTTGAGATTTTTTCCTGCTAGGATAGATTTATTAAATTTATAGTTAAGGATATCAAAAGCAATTTATTTTTATAGTCATATAGAAGAGAAACTTTAAATTCTCACTATTAAAATCAATTAGTTTATTGAATAGTACTTTTTTCTTTGTAATGTGAAAATGTCCAAATACTGCTCATTTTGAACTTCAAACTAAAGCTTTTTCATGAAATTATTTATTCATTTTACAATTAAGCAAACTGAGAGAAAAACTTTATAAAATTAAAATCAGGAGGTTTTGGGGATATGCATTGTATTTCATTATTGTCACAACCTTACCATCATTATTATTAGCATTTTGTCATGAATAAATGAGATAACTCTAACTCCAAAAGAGCGTTTAAAAAAAAGATTTTTGTAGTATATACAAACAAATTCACGAAGCAAATATATATCTCTCATTTATAACATGCTGATACATTAATCTGTTATTTAGCAACTGGTAATAATTTAATTTCTTCAGCAGCAAATTTTTTTCTGAAAGAATTAATAAAATCTAATTGCAGTTTCAATAATATTCTAACTTCATTTATATATTTCCAGTAAAACAAATCAATATTGTTTCTCCCTAGACTGCTTTTGCTATAAATTTTATAATGTAAATGGATTTGCCTTTCCTATAAAAGCTACATCTGAATTTAGCATAAAATATAATTTTAAACAATTAGCACATTGACTAATCTAATGAAGATGAGTTTTTAAAATCAGATTTAATAATTCCATATACACAGCAAACTAAAAAACACACGAAACAATCTTATGATTTTTCCATTATATTTCTATAAAATTATAGAGCATTCTTAAGTTAAATACCTTCAAGTCTACTTTTACTCAATAATTGGCGAAATAACAGAATTATATACACTAATTTATTTGAGGGAGTCACCATAATGAAATATATCTTAACATGTTATCTGTGGCAGAAGCAATTAATATTCCCCATTCTTTTATCTAAAAAAGTATTCTCAAACTTTTAACCCTTCAACTATGAAAGAAGACAATAAAGAATTGTCCTTTTTTGTAACCGTTTTACATAAGAAGATAATTTAGATTTTATTTTCAGACAAACATAATTTTATTAAAATTAATAATTGTTGAATGTGTAATAAGATTAAAACTCATAACTGTATATTTAGATATGATTTTTGATATCATTACAGATGGTTAAAGAGAAGATGTGTAAATATTACTAGCTAGCTATCTTCATTTTTTCCTGCTATATTTGTAGCATAGTTCAGTATATATCTCATATGGCCTGATCCCTCTTAATCTTCAAGATATGTTTTGTTGAGAAGACAATGTCAGTAAAATTTAAATATATCAGGATTATATAATCTTCAATTAATTCCTGCTATATCTCTACATGTATATTTTATTTAAAATATAAATGAAAGTATGTGTACAGATTTAGAAAAAATAATATTGCTAGATTACTTCAGAATCAAAAAGAAATAATAATAATAATATGCAGAAAAGAAAAAAATAGTTTACTGCAAAAAGCAACTGGATGATAATTCATATATTAATAAAAGTCTTATTTTATGCTAATTAGTAAAGCTGAACAGAGTCTGTAGAAAAATAAAATCAGTGCAGTGTGTAAAAAAAGTACAGTAAAATGGTATACTAAGTATTGAGTTCAAGTTATGTTCTGTGGTCAGTTCTGTTGTTCTGGAAATTAGTTAAGAAGAACTCTAGTGAATAATCTAATTCGATTATCTGGAAATTATGTGTGTAAGCAATAATCTGCTTACAAAATTTATAGAGTTAAAGAGGTATATATATATATAAAATTTCCATAGAGATATAAATTAAATGATCTAAGTAATTCTATTATCAACTAGCAAATAGCCAGTTGGATTACTAATCTTTTACTAAATATTATTATATATTCAGAGTAAAATAAACTCTTGAATTTATTATTAAATTTTATGTATTTTCTTTAAAAAATAAACCATTAAAATGTTGTTCCTACAATAGCTAGATATAGACTTACTGTCTAAAATAAATATTCTACAAGATGACTATTTGAAAAAAGTGTGAGACTTCTCAGCTTCTTAAAAAAATGTTTGCTGTATCTAAATTAATTTTTCAGGCTAATATACTTCTCAGTAATACACCAGTATAATCAGACAACATATTAGTCAAAACTTCATCATGTCATTTTGCGAAATATTTATTTTATATATACTTTTTTAAATCATTTGAATATAACACCCTTTACTTTCTATGTATGTATATAATCATAATGAAGATTCAAACTCAAGCAAATGCAGATTATAAACATTGCAATCTGTTTTACATTTACTATTTTAAGTTAATATTTGAAGATTGTTGTCTTGATATTGGAGACATTTTCTTTGGTAAATGATTAATGTCTCATGAACCTGCAATATTACTAATGGAATATTTTATTTTGATGTTTTACTTTTTATTATATTTTAAATTCTATAATAGTAAATTTATTATCAAATTCGCCACAGATCATTTTCTTTTCTGCTCTTAACGTCTAGATTTAGTTATTTAATTTGTATTTTGATTATATTTGAACAACGTGATTGCCAAATTTTCAAATTTAAATTTTTGAGATCTTTATTCGAACAAATTTTTGATAAATATTTATGAGTTGGTGATTCAAGAGAACTTGCGTTATGATTTAGAGCTCGGTATTGTTTTGTTTTTTTTATTATTAAAAAAAGAAAGAACAAATGAATGAATGCTTTATTTTTTTATACAATTTCAATCATGTCAAATCACTTGAATTTCAAAATACTTTAACGAAAAAAAAAAATCTCTCTAGCGTATTACAAATTATTACCTTAACATTAGAGTGTAAATGTCAAATTCTATTAAAAGTTATATTTCACAAACATATTAGTTAACGTGAAAAATGTCTTTCTCCTTCTAATGACTGATGTTATCAATAGGTTGTGCATTTAATAGCAAACTCAAGTACATATTTTTTAACATTACTCATAAAACAATGATCAAAAAATGCAAAATATTGAAAAAAGAAATGTTTCACTCAATCTTTTTTTTTTTAACTTCATTTTGACTTTATGGTTAAAGCTAGGCCGTGATCTGCGAGAGCACCTGCATATTAATGATAATGTCTCCAATGACTATGGAAATACAAGTTTCTAATGACCCTCGAACGCACAACTTTTCTAAGAACCTTGGCTTTTCATTTGTATGAAACTGTAGTTAGCATTGGAAGCCATTTTGTGAAACTAAGACAGATAAAAAAAGAGAGAGAAAGAAATCAATCTGTGTATGGCTAATATCGACAAACAAAGACATGATTTATAGAAAGTTAGATTCAAGCGGGCTAATGGTATTGTTACTGAATGATTTTACACGTGTTCTGCCTCATTTTGCAAACAAACAGTAACATAGCTCTCAAGTCATGAATAAAAATGTCGATCTCCATAGAAACATGCATTTCTTTGACAAAGCTGTAATCTTACAAACAATTTATTCTGATATATAAACTCATTATTATTATTTTGCTTGCATAAGAAATTTAATATTGATGACAGACTAATATCAACTTACAAAATGTAAAATGAGTTTTCAAAGGAATATTGCTTACGTTTTTTTTTTTTTTGAATTAAACTGAATCAATTTACATATATATAATTTCCACATTTTTCTCCCAATTCAACAAATTGCTCTTATTATCAAATAATATTGTTAATCATATACATATATGTTTGTAATTTTTGTCTGAAATAATGTCTAGTGGTTTTAAAATGTCTCTTAGAGATAATAAGCTACTTACTACAACTAGATTCTATAATTAACTATTAAAGATACTTTCAGTAAATAAAATAATCCAATGCTTTTACTTGAAAGATGAATCACTGAAAGACAGATCTGCTATTACTCATGGAATTTGATCATCAGATTCTGTATCAATCTATTCGATGTCATATTTAGTGTTAATGTTGTAATATATTGCGAGAAACAATAAGGTTTGAAATGATTAGTATCATATCTGACCTTGCCTTCAGAAGTGGACTAGTCCAGATTTCTTCCTTATCTGTTCTTTTCCTATCGGCCAGAGGCTGTTCACCTCAGAGACTAGGCAAGGTCAGATATGACAATAATCAACAAACAAAACAGATTACATAAATATTAAGGTGAGATTTACATTTATTGTTATAATAGAGCATATGCTTCAATTCAAAGACTGCTGAAGACTATTAGGAAGACATACTTGAAAGCTAGAGAAGACAATTATAGAGGCTTTAAAAAGATTACTGGTGGCTTTTGAATACTGTCCAAGTCATCTATGAACTTGCAGTGATGACACATCAAGCTAATACAACATAAAAACAGTAGTACTGTGTCAATACCCAATAAGGCATAATATTTAAATAATTAATAGAGTAACAAAACTATTGACTGCTAATTGATTAAAATTCATTAACCTTCCATCTCATCAAACAGCAGTTGTACTAAATATCATTAAGTGTCTATATAAATAGTTTACTATTTGTAACATATAATATAAATTATACAGAATCTAAAAAACATTGGGTTAAGTGTAAATAATTATTTTATTATTAACATTAACAACATAAACAAAATTATTGTTAATTCTTATTGATATAATTTATTTACAAAATTGCATAACAGAAGTTGTATAGTCACTAGAACTAATGGAATAAAAAAAATTCTGATCTATGTATTTATTCTGCTTACCAAAAAAGGTTAGTCACAAATTACTAAAAAAGTTACACTTAAATGAGACTTCTAAATCATAAAATGAAAAAAATTCCAATAATTTTTAAATTGAAAATAAACAGATTAGGAATAAAAGTAACTATAACAAAAAAAGTGTAATGAAAAGAATTATCATATAAATTATTGGCTTTCATATTTACATACAATGAAACTTTTTATGAAATGGATCAAGTCTGCAAATCAGATTTAAAATTTAAATATGAAGTGTTACATACTTAGTCCATGACTAATAATTTTTATTAATCATTTATTAGATTAGAGATTATCCACTTAATGAATAATATTTCTGACTTTCACACAATATAAGGACTGTTTTCTATCTGCTTTTAACACTTTATGGAGGGTGTAATCATAAATATATGACCAAAGATATGTGAAAAAGATGTATGATCCTCAAAATATACATTTCATGCGAACCAACAATCATCCATTGGCCCAGATTACAATCTTTTACACATATATTTACCATTGTTCAGTATATATAGATAGTCAATTACTACAATTTAATTGGTATCAAATTTACTGCCCTCTCAACTTTGACAAGTCATTTAATGGAAGTATATTAATAAATTTTTATTAGTAATTCATTAGATATTATCCACTTAATTAATATTTCTGTAGTGTAATTTTCACTATAACACTCTCATGCAAGGAAGAGACTGTTTTCTATTCATGTTTAACACCTTGTAAAGATGGATAATAATAAACATATGATCAAAGACATGTGAAAAAGATATATGATCCCTTAACATGTACATTTCATGCAGATCCAGCACTCATTAGGTGGCCCATATCACAATATTTTATACATATCTTTATCATTGTTCAGGATATTTAGTTAGCCAATTACTACAGCTTAATGAATGAATAATAAAAAATATTAATTTACCTCCATTAAATGGTTAATACTGAACAATGACATAGATATATGTAAGAGTTTGTGTTCTGGACCAAGTAATGAGTGCTGATTCAACATAAAATGTGCATCTTGGAATCATACATCTTTCTTATATATTTGGTCATATGTTTATGATAATACCCTTCCTCAAAGTGTTAAAAGTGGATAGAAACCAGTTCCTACTTTGTGTGAGAGTGGTATAGTGAAAATTACACTATACTACAGAAATATTATTATTATGTCCATACCTACTCTTTTAGAATTATATTTAATTTTTGACAAGCAATAGTTAGTTTTCATAAACAGATAATAATACTATTTTACTTGTAATAAACTATTAATTGTTAAATGCTTTTTTAAAAAATGTAAACTTCATTTAAATTTTTCAAGTATATTCAACTGTTAGTAATAACATACAGGTTAGCGTATAACACAATGTTTTAAATGATGTATTCCTCTCTTTTCTTTGGATGTTATTGGCCTGATGAATGATAGTCCTAGCATGGGAGAAAAACTGGGACATTCAGATTCTTGAAATACTTGGCTAGACCTTAAACTCAGTATTCATAAATCTGAAGTTTTCAGGTTTGATTCCTATGTTAACACTGTCACTTGCCAGGCCAGAAACATCAGAATAAGAGAAGAGAATAATACCATTCAAAATCCTTGTATTATATACTAATCTGTGTACTATTTCTAACAGTTGAATATATTTGAAAAAATAATTCTAGATAAATAAAAATAGTCCAGCATATAATTACATTTGATGATAGTATATTCTTGTCCAAACCTCCTGAGGACTGAATCCTCAAGTAAAAGAAGTTATTCAAGAAAGAGAATAGAACAAATAAAATCAAGCATTATTAAAAGCAAGAACCAAGAGGTTTTTATTAGAACAGAATAGGAAGTGAATGACATAATATAATACCTTGAGGATATTCTGATTTAGTGAAAAAACAAGAGTGATGAACATTAACGTAAGATTGCTATGCCAAAGTCAAAATTAAAATAAGATAATATGCAAGTATGTATAAAATATGAAAGAGGTACAAAAAGAATTATAGGTAGTCTAATGAACCTAGAGATTGACTACAGAAAAACAGACCTTTATAAAGTTTGATTTCAACTTCCTCTATGATAGAAGCAAAACATATATAAAAAGAGTAAAAATAAAAAGATAAATATATAAAAAGATAAATAGAAAGAGTAACTTATTTAACTATATGTCAAATGTAGTCAGCCAGTTCCTTAAAATGTTTTTTTTCAGGTCATGTTGGAGAGTTTTCCATAAAATAATTAAACACTGTATAAGTACTTTAGCTTTATACATTGTTTGGAGAAAGCTAAACTTGCTATAGCGTATAGCCATTTAAAAGGAAAACCCCAACCCTAGTGGGATTCACTGTTTAGCAAGCCCAATAATTCCAGAAGATTTATAAAATTGTTACTGAAGTAAGGCATATCAGGAAAGCATTAACAATCAAGTATTACAGGAGAAATGAAGATTTGAAGAAGCATAGTCTTTATGTATAACCTTACTGATGAAAAGCCATATCATCAGAATAAAGAAGTAGCAATTTTCTAAACTGTATAAAAACAGATTATGATTGAAACTTATAACAGAGTGTTTGATTGGGTAGTAGAAGTATTAAATTATGAAAGAAAAGGAGTGTTTTAGCTATAAGATAAACAAAAAATGAGCCACACATAAATGCATTATACACAAAAGAAAAATGAGATAGTAAGAGAAAGAAGAAAATTAGTAAGTAATCCAAAATGAATTTGAATCATCAGATGGATCAGAAGTGAATGAAAATTTATTCAGAATACCCTAATGAAGACCATCTATGCTGATCATCATTACTAAATAGCAGTATGATGTCTAAAAAAATATCAAAGAATAACAAATTAGATATCATTTGGAATGGATGAAAATAATGACTACATTTATATTTCCATTACCCTATCTAAAAAATAGCTGCAAGAGATAGTTCATTAGAGCTTGTTTTATGTGGATGAATCCGTATAGAAAAATATACTGAATTTGAATTTTAAATGAATATTAAAAAGAAAAATAAATAATAAGGAAGTACTCAAGTTGAAAATTTAATCATTGATAATGTTTAAAGAAATGAGGGGAAAGGATATATTTTATTTCTCAAAGATCATTAGAAAATGAATCTTATCTGAAGTTTTTTTTAAGGTATTTATTTGTTAAGTTATTGAATTACCTATGCAAGTTAATTATATAAAGTTTTTTAGGAAAGAATGACTCACGTTTTTTTGAAATTGAAGTACCATTTATATTATTAGGCTACTTGGATAATATATTGTTTATTACTGCAATAGAGATGTCAATTGATACTTTCTGATACACGTTTTACTCTCCAAACCAAAATGTTTCTATATAGCATGCATAAAAGAATATGATTATTATGTGGATTCTCAGTTCTCATACATGGACAAATTGTTAAGAATATACTCACTAGCATTGTTGACATAAAGATAACCAATAAAAGGAAAGATCAATCCATTCCACAATCTTTTTCCTGTCATTATTGAGTCTATCACTAATGATGGGATTTTTAAAAAAGACATGACTTGACTAATAGAGAAAAAGAGGAAGCAATATGTTTGTCAATAAGTCAGTCACTGAGACTATGAGACTGATCTAATTTTTACACCATATCCATTATTATACAGGGAATGACTATGACAATTGACAGATATAAAAAGCAACCTTCTCATAAACAGAGATCCAAAAATGATTAGAACAACCAATATAACATGAAAATTAGTAAAATTATTACACAAGAAATCATGACAAAAATATAATTGTAATGTGTCTATTTTGTTTCCATTTCATGGGAGGATATTCTGACAATTATGAAGTGGGTCACAACACCACCAAAGACTTAATTTAAATAAATGCAAAAACAAGCACCGTTTGAAGTCATAAAGTATCTTCAGTTAAAGGTTTTGATAATATAATAACATGATTAAAATAATTAAATAAAATATAACCAAAATAAATATATATATATATTATATAAAACTATATATCTTTAAAACACATATATTTGAGGCAAAGTTAGAACATTTAATAATTTTTACAGTATACTTATTTGATAATATTCAGAACATTTTAACTCTGTTAATAAAAAGGATGCATAGATGACTTCTGAAGTTGTTCAAAGTTGGAAAATATTTTTTTTTCCATTTGTCAAATATTTATAAATAATATAAAACTTCATAATGGACATTTATGAAAGCTGCTTTGTTAAAAATTCTACCTTTCAACTGTGTAAGAGGGTTGAATTTTCACAAATACATAAAGATTTAGTTTATACAGATGAATTTGATCAGTTAAAAATTCCTGATAATATATATTGAACATACATTTCTAATGATATCCATAAAGAGAAATGTAAAATATGGACAAATTTCATTTACCATGAAAATAAAATATAAATACTTTCAATTATATATTCCTAATATTACTGCAAAATATTATTTAAAAAATAACTTATTCTTCATAAAAGCAAATAGTAGTTACGATTTTAAAAAAAAGTCAATGATGTTTTTGTAAAATAAAAACTTCATTCACAAGTGAATTTTCAGGTAGATGGATTAATTTCTAAGCTTTGGAAAACATATCTTGATTGAACATGAGAGGTGCACTTGTTAAAATCTAAAAAGAACATTATGAATAGTAAAATCTTATTAAATTAGTTCACTTTATATTAAGTCAGATCACAATAGATATCAGAAGTTTATCATCAGACCATAGATTTCAATTTTCAGACATCTAGAGAGTTATGTTTAGATAAGGGAAGAGGAATTTCAGTAGCATTATCAGCTTTTTCTTATTGTAAATCCTGGATATTAGAAAAGCAAGAAAGCCAGACATCAGTAAAGAAACAACATTTTACAGTATATTTCCATGGCTATGATTTATGCATATAGTTTAATTAATATATTTAATTAAGGTCACTAAAAGTGCATTCATTGAGAGAAAGATGATCTTTATAAACCTATTACAGAGTTTTAAACATTGTCTGTCATCCAAGGAACATTTTGACATAATATTATAGATCAGGGGTGGGCAAATAGCGGATCGAGGGCCACATGCGGTCCACTAAGAGTTTTTATGCAGGCCCGCCTAGACAATCAGAAAAATCCGCCTTGAACTGAGATTTCCTTTCCGTGCGTAACCGAAGATTTGTCTCATATTTTCCAGTAGAATGGCCATGTCAATACACATGCGCAGTGTAGATACGATGTGCAGTGTTTTTCCAGTTGATCTGGTTAATGTTGTCTTTGCATTAGAAAATATATACATTTCCAACTTTAGTGAAACCATGAACCCTCTGAAAAAATGTAAAATCGGTGATAAATATGTGTGTTTAATGAAGAATGGACAAACAAATATTTCTTTGGCAATACAGGGAATAAAGCAGTGTGTTTATTGTGTCATGAAAAAAAGGTGCGGCCCTCTGCTAACCTTTGCTTCCACAAAGTGGTCTCCGATGTGGCCCTCCATCAATCTCTATGGCTCTCGAGCCAAAACAATTGCCCACCCATTATAGATGGATTGTCTTACTGTGGATATGTTAAGACCTGTACTTACTAAGAAAACCTTCAAACCAATGTGAAAATTAATCAATTATTAAATCAACCCATGGAACTAAAAAAGACCACATTTTAAAAAAACAAAAGGATTTAAAACTCATAGTGTGCATTGGTCCATTGTCTTCCAGTCATGTAATAACTAAGAGAGAATGATGACCTTTATAAACCTAATACAGAGTTTGAAATGCCACTTGCCATCTAAGGAACATGTTGATAAATCTTGTAGATGGTTGTCTTACTGCATGTATGTTAAGACCTGTATTTATTAAGAAAACCTCCAAACCAATTTGAAAATTAATCAATGTTTAAGTCACTCCATGGAATTAAAAAAGATCATATTTTGAAAAACAATAGTATTCAAAACTCATACTGTCTTCAAATCAAGAAAAAAGATGATTAGCTAAAAAACTGTGAAGCCATCTTCATATTTATACTATACATTACAATATATCTTTATTTAAGTGAATTTAAAAAGAATGGGGAAGTATGGAGGTGTTTATTATATTTATAAAATGGAATCCTATTGAATCAGTTAAATAATGATAAGAAATTTAAATATTTTACCATTTAAAAAGCTTTTGAATGAGAGAATAAACATTTGAACAAATTTAAGTGTACCGTATTTGAATGTGACATGTCGTATTTTTTACTAAATTTTCTTTCTAATTAAAATTGCAACAAAGTAATTTCATTTTTTACAAGGGTAAGATGGAAGAGGGCAATCTGAAACTTTTCTATATTTTATTGTTGAAACGGGAATGAATTTAACCCGATCTGTCATATGTTACCACGGTTATATATATAATATTGTAGACAATAATTTTATGTTTATCGGTTAGAAATAAAAAATTAATTTAGATATTAATATTTAATGATATGGCAAAAATGCAGCTGATATTGTAGTTTAAATCACATAGTAGGAATATTTTTATTTTATTCTCATACCTGCTTTCAAAAATATATTATTTGAGATAAGAGTAGTTATAACGTATGTCCAATGCCATTGTTAGTGTTTAAACCAACAGTGGACAAACTTCATGCCTATAAGAGTCACATGTTAAAATTGAGAAATATTTAAGAGTCCCAATTAAAATTTTAAAGTATTCAGCAGAAACAAATATTTGACTTAAAATTTTTTTAATTGATATGATTTGTTAATTGTACAAAAAATCAAGAGAACAAAATTTATGTGAGAATAAAATCCAATTAAAAATTATTTTTTATTCACATTTGATTGTGTTTGATTAGCAAGCGCATTATAGTTTAACAAAGTATGAAATATTCCATAAGGCGTTCATTTGTCAGTTTTGACGTTTTGATTTTACAAACTTCATTGCTGACTATAATCATTCACAAGAATATGCAGTCCCAAAAATGGAAATTAATTTATCAAGTATCTTCTTTTAAATAAGAATATCGGAATCTGACATTGGTTTCCTGCTCTTATCTTCATTGCTTGGTGAAGCCATGATGATCAAGAATTTAAATAAAGTTTTATATCTAAAATCAAATAAATCAAATTATACGTGTTACTTGTACATGAGTTCAATGGCAATAATTCTTTATTTTTCTGAATGTAAATAAGAAATAGTTCCCTGTATGACTTAATTAAAGTAGTAGAAGTTGTTGTTTGAAAGCAAAATAGAAAAACGCACTTGATGATATTTGAATTAAAACTGTACAAAAAATAACAACATCACTCTATGAACTGCATTAAATTTCTAGAAAATGATAAGAATAAAACCATAAAAGTTGACAATATAAAATCATAAAGTAATTACAAAATTGCCACCACAAAAGAACAAAGAATGTAAGTCTTAAAATAAAATTTAAATCTATTCTGCTAATATAAATTACATCATGATCTTATTTCAAAAGCTTCATGAATACCTTTGGACCATCTAGAGAGCCATATGCAACACGTGAGCTGCAGTTTGTCCATGCCTGGTTTGTGCTTTCTACATGTTAGAACCTGGAGCTATAACTGGAAGAAGTAATTGAAATATGGAAGGATTCAAAATAGTAATCAGAGGATAGCTCTTAAAATCTAAAGCTGGAACTTATTATCATGCCTTGCACTATAGGACAATGAAATAAAAGCAATCACTCACTAAATAATATACTATTTGCAGCATTTTAGGATTAGATAATCTATCTGGAAATGAAATCAGTAGTTTGGATATACTTTTTGAAGTAAATAATTATCATTAATTAAAATCCAGTTGTATCATGACATATATCATAATGAAATATTTTTTGGGGTTCATAAAAAGATTTTAATATCCTTGTTCTACCTATCTGCATTTGATAAAGTATTAAATGGAAAAATGTCTATGAATGATTAATATTAAACCCAAAAAACTAGAGACTAACAACTTTATTACTGGACCATATGAACATCAGACATGATTTATTTATATTGATTTTGAAAAAATGCTGAGTTTAACAGTTATCCAAATCTCATCCTATTACATTTGGCAAACCAACATTTAGCTTTCTGCTATACCTTTCCATCTTCTTTCTATTTCCTGTCACATTATATACTTTTTTAAAAAATAAATATCCTAATTTTAAAATATTTATTTTTTATCAATTTTATTTTTCCAATATAACAATTACCATGAAACATCTAGCTAATTGAAAAATGGACCGTTCATTTTTAAAATACAAGTAGTAAGCTTCTTCCTCTGCATTAGTATTTCATTATTTAAATTATTTACTTGTACAAATTTTAAGGACTAACTTTGAAATTACTTGTAAATTAACTTATTTACTTTTATTTATAAAACTACTTTTTATTAAATTTTTTTCTGTTTGCATAATAAATTTTTATAACATTGTCAATGTAATTTCATATGTTTTTCTATTTTATTTGTAAGTTTAAAAAGATGCAATATCATAATATTTTTAAAAATTTTAATAGTCTAAACAAAATTATGAAAAAACCCTTCAATTTTAATCTTGAATATACACACATTGACAAAAAATAAACGTAGTATAGAATTTACTAAATAAATTTTTCTGTGTCTTTCTTTGTTTGACTATTATTGTATTAAATTCATGATTTTTACTTTTCCTAAAAAATAGCATCTGAAAACTTTGATCACTAACTTTTTAAAAACATTAGAAAATGCAAATAAGTAAGCAAACAAATAAACAAACTAAAAGATACACTTTAGTTGTGTAATCTTATTAATTTTGTGAACTCTTACAGAATATTATTGAAAATAAAGGAGAAAAAAAATACTAAAGTTGACATTTACTTTACAACAAAAAATAATAATTAATAACTGTTTATATTTTTGATTACTTTAAAGATGCTGCACTCATATGTTTAACATATATAACATTCATATTGTAAAAGCTTTAAAAATATGGACGGTTTATAAAGATGGGGGTAAAAAGTATATTGTTAAATTATTAGTATGTTCTCTAAAAATATTATTGTAACTAAGATTTAAGTCATGAACTACTATTAGAAATTGGCATTTGTTTATAGCTGGCAAAATAATGATTACTACTTGCTCATTCTAATTAATAAACTTTAAGATAATTCCTTTATTTTGTATATGCTCAATATTTTTAGATGAACTTGATTAGCTGATTGAAGGTTTTTAAATTAATTTCTAAATGAGAAGACTCATTCTGAACTGTCCAGGTCACGACAAAATTCGAATTTTTGTTTCGAATCTTTTTCACCAGAGTGTTTCTTGTCGAATTACTGTCCATTGTAGTTTTCACTTATACAAAAGATAAAATTCGCAAAGCAAATTCCTATAGATGGATGAGAGCTAAATGCAAGCTCAAACATCAGAATGGCACCAGCAATACTTTATTCGAATTCTACCTACAGGAATTTGCTTTTAGGACTCTCTACACGCCTGATGCTGTCTTTAAAAATTTTATTGCTATTATAAGTGAAAACTACAATGGACAGTAATTATGAATGAACCTATTAATTATGAATGAACTTATTAAACTACAATGTACAGTAATTTTAAATGAAATTATTATGGAATATGTGTAAAACGTTGACTGCGTAATATTCGGGCCGTTTATTTTATTATTTTAATAAATTATTTTTTATCAGATATTTTTTATAATTATTTGTTATTAATTAATTTTTTATAGTATAATTTTATGCCAGCGTGTATTTGATATTTCACAAGAAATTTTTAAATAATTCGACAAGAAACACTATAATGAAAAAAATTTGAACTACAAAATTTTGTTGTGATCTGGACAGTTCATGTTTACCAAAAAAAATTTGGCTGCAATTCTCAAGTAACATTACTTTTTACTACATAAACATTAATTAAAACATAACAAATAAATGCAATCGAACGATTCCTAATTTTGTGAATGCTGTAGCCTCATCTCTTCTAGTAATAAAAATTCCTTTTTATTTTTTCAAATAATTAAAGGTTTTTCAAAAACCTTAATAATAAATAAATATTTTTTCACTTTACGTTCTGATGAAAAATGCAATTTCCAACCCCCCCCCCTAATATTGACTACAATTCTTAACTAACATTACTTTTACTCCATAAAAATGAAAACATAAACAAAGAAATAAAGTAGAACAATTCCTAATTTTGTGAAAGTTGTAGCCTCATCTCTTCTACGATAATAGGGTTAGGGTTAGGTCTAGACCAATTCAACTCTTGCTACAGTGGCAGAAGTTATTTTCTTACAGTAACAGAAAATCTTGCGAGTTCTGAGATTTCAGCTGTACCTCTGAAAAAACCCCAAATTTCATGACTCACACACACGAACAGGTTAGTAGATAGTTTTGTTACAGTGGGAAAATTTTTAGGACCTTAAACTACTTCCTTTACTGTTCAAAAATAAAAACATTAACACATCTTACATAAATAGTATTCATTCGAAAAATTCAACCCTATCATGAAAAAGTAATGACATGTTAAGAGTCAGAATTTGTATAGATGGTAAACAACAACACCTATCAAATGATAGGGCCATCTACGTGTGAATTGTGGCTTGCAATTGTAGAAGTTGTGCCTGAATTAAACAGCATTTTAAACTACTTTTGGCTAAGATCAGCACCATCATGCATGATGGATTGTCATTCAAATGAGCACCCTTTATTCACTCCATAAAAATTATGAATGATAAGTTCTATTCTAAAAATAAATATTATGATAAAGTAAGCAATATATCTGCACTTGATAATATTAGTAGACATTTGTTTCTAAAAAGAAGAATTCTGAAATGTTTACCTGGTGATTATGTTCTTAGTAACTTGATTAAAAGAAACCATTGCTCTTTCTATTTGGCATAAAAATAAATTGAGTGTGGGATTCATAAGAAATAAAGATTTAAAAGAAAAAATTTGATAACTGACAAAAAAGACTGAGTAATGATTTGATGAATTAAAACTTTTTTTTAAATACAGTGGACATAACATATGAACTTGGAAAATGAAAATAATTGTATTAAACCCATAAATGACATTCTTTTATATGATAATGACATTTTAAATAGCTGGAGGAAATATGATTATTTTTTGAAAATAGAAAGGATAACTTTTAATGATTTATCCAGTATACTTAGAGATTTGAATAAAGATATTCAGTTATATAAATCAAAGCAGTTTTTTGTAATTTTAAAAGTATAAATTCTGCAAGTTCAGATGACATACTTTATCACTTTTTAAAATGTTGTTGTAATATGTTAGCTTCAAAACTATCAAAATTTTATAACTTATGAAGCTATAACATCTGATTGTAAGAAGGTTATTATTGTTTCAATTTACAAAAGAAAAGAATAGAAAACATTGCAGTATATATTATGGAATATAACTTTTATTCATTATAACAAAAATAACTCAAAGATTTTGTTGAATATATTGCAGTCTTAAATGAATGTCTACCAAAAATAATTTTAGAAAATTAAAAAGAACTATATATAGATATGTTTTATTTCCAGGAAAAGAAAGATATAAAAAACAAAGATTGAATTATATTTCTTTTATATAAATTAATAGTTTAGCAATATATATATATATATATTGTAACCTATCCGAATGGTCAAGAATATGGACCAAATAAAGAGGCATTGGCTGGCAATCAAAAGTTACAGGAACAGGTACCATATAACATGAATTTTTAAAACACCAGAATATGAGTCCTCTTGTAGACAATACCACAGCTAAATATAATTATTAAAATACAAGGTTCTTTTATAATTCAAAATATCTTATCTTAGTTCTTAAAATATCTTTATATCAAATATGTGTTGTTGTTTTTTTAATTTTAAATATCTTTCTTATCTTATGTCTTAAAATATATTTATCTCAAATATAGGTTCTTTTGTAAGTTTAAAATATCTTATCTTATGTTTTAAAATATCTTGATCTCAGGGTTCAAATTCAGAATAAAATGCACTTGGTACAAAATGTTTAACTTCTTAACAAAAAATATGATGGTTATTATTTAAGCTAGACATGGATCATTTGACATAATTTATTATGGAATTTTAGCATTTTTAAGAAAGTAGAAATGAAATTATATAACAGAATACTCAAATACTTAAGTAACATATAATTGGTAACTTAAAAAACATTTCTAAATACTTTATAATTATTTAAATATAACTATTTCACTTCTACTGACTATAAAATACAGAAATCTTATACTTCTGATGAAAATTGTGCAAAATAATCCAGAAGGCAGTAAGGGTATCTTTTATGCTGCCAAGTATATAACAAGTGCATTTAGAATTAATTAAATAATATAACATTTATCTTCTAAGAATGTAGATAGAATAATTAAATAATTATTAAATAACACAATATGATCATTGAAATGTACTCTTAAAAAATAATTACTAATGCAAACTTTATTAAAGTAGATTTTCTGATAAATAGATGTCTTAATGCAATGATGTCATAATGGCAATGAAACCAATACATTATTTAATTAATAATACAATATTTATTTACAATAATCATTATTATTTATTTTAATCTACTATACTATATTTACAAACATTAACAACTTTATACATTGGTGTATCTTTCTTAAAACCATTTCTACAATTTCATCATATAAGTTATATTCACCCAATAGTTCTCTTATTTATGAAATACAATCTTTATTTCCAACCTAGTACCTATAAAGTAAAAGTATATACCTATTTGCATTTGTCCAGGCTTTGCTTAATCAAAACTGTATTGAAAATCAGTGTCAGGATGTTTAATAGATGTTAATGTGATAGCAAGAAACATGCAATGTAAGATACTTATAACATTAACAATACTTACCTTGGGGCAAGAAATTAACTATACTCAACACTGATAATATGTTTTAAGTTAAAAAATTATAGTGAAACTAATAATGAATTATAAATCTGAACATGCCTGTGGATATATACCGATAATATATTCTAATATTGAAATTCTACACAAAGAGAATAAGGGAAATACAAATAAGCATTCAGTACTGTGTGCAGGTAGTGCTGATGAATGAATGAGCTATACTCTCTTTCACGAAATGGCTAAATACATATAAAAGTAATATAATATCCACATAAAATTACCTCAAAATGATATTACTAATAATAAAGAGCACAGTACTAATATTAATAAACATTTGAATAATTATCCATCTCACATGCACATGCAAAAAAGTATATAATTCATTATAACTATTATTGCATAACAATGACAATGCTTTATTTATAAACTATTTAAAATTCTCTCACAGAGATTAATATTTATAGTACTTTCATTCATGAAATACTTATCATAAATATACAAAAAGAATGTTATACTTCTGAGTACAGTCATTTCTACAATTTTAAATAATTATTCAGAAAATTCTAGAACAATAAAACTAACTCTCAAAATAAGCACCTTTTTATCATTTGTCTTATCAATTCCATTCCTCAACACCATTCTCATAAACATATTTATCATCATCATCATCATAATAATAATAATAATAATAATGTACTAGTAATTTTAAATATAATAATAATTTTAAATATATCAAAATATATATATATATACGTTATTATAACACTCCTTTTTTATTTTAGAAATTAAATGTTCTTTCCTTGATAAGGAAATTAACCCTTGGTTCAAGTCCTTTTTCTGTTATTTTTTGACATACTATAAAAAAACACACACAGTCTTTCATTAAGATAGAGTAGATACAAAAATGATGATTTATAATAAAATTTCTTGAAAAATGTTTGAAATGAAATTTAATAACTTCAAAATAATCATGAGAGCTGACAGCATATAATTCTAATAGCAAACAGTTTCTTTTAAAACACATTTTTAATGGCAACGGGAATCAGAGGATTAATGAACAGAATAATAATTTCAATTATAAATTGTTCTTTATAAGGTTTTATTTTTATAAATTGGCTTTTTAAGTGACATTAATTACAATTCTGCAAAGTTAAATTATATTAATTTTTTTTCTAAATACAAAACATGTTTGAATCAATTAGCAATTTAGTAAAAACTATTCCAATAAATAAATAAATGAACTTAAGATGAATAGCTATGTTATTTGTTTTAACATGAAGCAATCTGGATACAGTCTTTTTCTTACAATAATTAAAAAGATTTTCATAAATTGGTCTTTCATTATAATTTTGTAAGACAATTCTAAATAATTGCTATTGCTTCTTTTTTTAGACTTCATACTTTTATAAAATTTCATCATTTACATCTTATCTTGATATAAATATATTGACTATAACTAATTGAAAGTTAGTTAAAACTTGCCAGAAATAGTCTTATAGCAAATGTTCAGAATTTAGCTAATATTTATATAAAATAAAACAGCATATTTTTTCTTATATGAATTCTACTTTCCTTTGGTTTCTTTTGAAACACATTAAAATTTTTAGCATCCTTTAAAACTTACTGTTTGATATCAGTTGAGCATATACTTTCAGGGGAAATACTGTGATGGATAACTTGTTTTTTTTTATTCTGGCATAATGATGATAAAATATAAAAGTTAAACTTTTTAAGTTGACTTTAAGAAAAAATAATAATTAAAAACTAAAGTGAAGTTAAAATTTTAATAATAAAATTTAGATTAATATTTTCTTTTTGCATTAGTGTGTGTATCTTTTATACACTCATGCACATCAAGATTTTCTACTGCATTTCCAGTATTTTAAACCAATCTTCTCCTGATATTCATTATATTTAAATTACTAGTATATTTTATATTGTTAATTGATCTGACCTTGAACTCTATTAATCTACATGATTATGTCATGTGATTATCTGGAATGACAATAAACTTTTTAATTACAGTTTAATTACTACAATAAATAATTTATTTAGCACTAATAAAAATTATCTATTTATTTTTAGATTAAACATTCCTTTTATTCAAATACCTCTCTTTCACTCTTTTCCTCATATTATTTAAAAATTTATTTTTTTAATAATTAGAAACTGATTGAATGTGCTCATTTTTTAAATACCCTTATTTTTAATAAATCTCTTCAACTTTCAATATTTCTTCTGCATGCAATAAATATTCACACACATGTATGCACATTAAATATAACCATTTTAATGTAATTAAAATTAGTTACTGATTAATATTTAAAACTAATTTCAAATTAACACTAATCTCAAACAGTTATACTATCTCTAAACCTGATTTTAAATACCCACACATAAATTGATATTTAATAAGTCATAATTAAAACTTTAAAACTATTTATTTTAAAAATTAACAGCTAAAAATCCTAACAAAGTTAACTAACCATTTCATACAATTTTATCTATTACATCTATTTGAAACATAGTGAGCTCTAGATTAATTCTTTTTTACTTTCAAAATATTAATTCTATTTTTTCAAGCAAATATTAAACAATCTAAGATAACTTTTTTTAACTGCTAACTAAATAGGCTAACTAAATTACTTTAACTCATACAACTGAAACATATAATTTAAGATTTTTATTATAATAGTACAGATAAAGAAATTTATTATAATCTTATAAAAAATGTTTAATGCTTTAAATCACATATATGATTACAATATATGTAATTATATAGTAAGAAATGAACTTTCAAGCCAGTGCTTTCATTTTTAATGTATAAATCTATCACACTAACTCATCAGTAAGAGTTATGTTTAATCACTGGCAATTCAAAATGAAAAAAATTCTCTTCCCTATGATATATGTACAATTCATTTGTCAATTAAAATATTAGGCACAGAATAGGACCAAGCCCTGAGTTAAACACCAATCAATGTCAGTTGGATTATATAAGAATAAGCTCTAGCACAAGTGATTCACTTATGTTTTTAAAATTCTTATTGAAGAGTGAATGTGCATAGATTTATACATTAAAAATAAACAGTGCTGGTTTAAAGATTAATTTTCTTCTATGTAATTATATTGCTTTTATTAATTTGATTTGGTCAAGCCATTTGATATAATCAATCAAACAGGTATGTGACACTACTTAAAATTAGATGATTGTTTTTCAGTTTATTCATATTATATAACTTGTGATAGAATGAGAGGAAGTGTCATTATTACCAGTAAAAAATATAAGCTATTTGAAATAAAAACTGATTTTAAACAAGAAGTGGTACAATTAACAACTTCGTTTTATATTTTTATGGAATTAAATTTGAGACAGTTTACAGATAACTTAATGAATCAATCATCAAGTTGTAATATAGGCTTGATGGTGGAGTTTAATTTGAACTGATTAAAAACAAAAATTCTTGAATTTTAAATTTATGCTAATTTTTTTTTAATTCCAAAGATGATATATAGAATGTTTTAATTGTTATACATAGAGAAGTTTATATTAATGGTCAGAAAAAAAAACAATTGTAGCTTTGTGTAGAATTGCATTTTGGGGCATTACAATGTCATTTTATTTACTATATCTTCTCTGCATTGTTTTAAGTCTATCTATAATCTTATAGTATGGTTTGCAGCTTCTTTTCTCCTATAACAATTTTAATGTATTAATTGAAAAAAATTGAAGATGTCAGCATTAAAAAGTTCTTTTGCATAATTGACAATAGATGATTAGTATAATAATGCCATGGGGGAGATGGCTACAAAATCAATAGAAATAAGAATTTCTGATTGGCTGAGTATTTTACACAAGGGTAAATAAGTGAATAATATAGATTTCTTTAAAAAACGTAATTTTCAATAATTTGTTTACAAATTAAGGATTAGAATGCAGTATTTTTGTAAAAGACATATTTTTAAACCAAAAACTATATCGCTAATAAGAGATTCTATTTAAAAACAAATTATTTTTACAAAGACAATTCTTAAAAAGTTGGTTATATTAAGCAGAAGCAGTTTCTATTGGATAAAATAAAATCACTTTTGTTGAAACAGTAACAATAAACAATTTACTAGTTTTTAATTTTTTTTCTTTCTTTGATTATAATTAACCCTAAATGTATCTTTTTTTAATAATATAAAATTCAAATATCTAATACTTAATTTTATTAACTTTTTGAATAGGTAAATTAGATCTAATGTTGCTGAGCTCTTCTATTATCGTAGATAAGAACTTCATTTAAATATTTATTTCCATATTTTTAAAATGGCAAATATTAATTTTTAAACTGTAATAAATAATGTTAAGATTATCAATATATTATATAGAAAAAAGGTTTAATTGTAAAAATAAAATATTCATATATGGAGAAATATTAACAAAAGACTCACTAGGAACCATTTAGTATAGAAAGAAGAACTTTTCAGCTAAAAGTTAATGTTCATAAAATAAAATTTTTTAATAGTCAATGAGTGACTAAAAACCTCCTCAACTTTACCATAAAAGTCTATCAATCAAAGAATGCAAACCAATTTAAATTTGATAGCTTTTTAGGTAGAACATAAGTTAGATGTTGATGTATAACAAATTTCAATGTCCTGTATTTAATAAATTAAAGGATAATAAAATTGATTATAGTGATATAACTGTTATAACAAAATTAACTATATATGTACTTATTACATTGTTCAAATTTTCTGTGAATTGGATCCTGGATTCTTTATTGATGTTTCAGGAATAATATTAGAAAAATTTTATTTAAAAGATATTCTGTATGATTCTAAAAATACAGTCACAAAATCATAAAACCAATCAGAATATTCTTTAACTTTCTGGATGTAATGATTAAAACTATACTATTCTAAAGGACATCTTTTTTGGATTGGGCACATGAAATGAATGAATGATACCAGTCTTCCTAATAAATGTTTTATGGTTGTTCACATTAATTTTTGCAGAAATTCCATTTCTGCTAATTTTTTCAAAAACAAAAAAAAAATAAAATACAATATTTATTGTTTTAATAAAAAATATGGCTGAAGATAAAATGTAATTGTGGTAATATAATTAAACAAGATGTTGAAATATTTTTAAAAAATATTGTCAGCTGAAGACATAAGTCAATCTGTCAAGATGTAAGTAACATAGATGGATGTTGTAAAATTATTCTTTTGTAGTGAGCTTTGATGTTTACTGCTACACCATAAAATAAAGCCACTAGTATATTAAGATTTAAAATAGTTACTTAATATAATATATAATCTAACTTTATTATAAATAATCTTTTTATTTGGAGGTCAATGTCATCTATAGAATGGACTTCTATAGTTATAACTAGATATTCATATTTAATTTTAAAAAATTTATATACAAACGCCCATATATATAAATAAGGATGTGTACATCTAATTGCTAATGTTGATTAAACTATATTGAATATATATATAAAAACAATGATAAATTGTAATTTTTTTTTATCCCTTTATCTAACTATATACATAAATATATCTTATTTAGCTAAAAAAAAAAAAAAAATCTTAATGCTTTGTTTTTACAAAAGTATTAAAAAAATACTAATGTCTATGGTAAAATAGATCATTAAAAGAATCAAATATTGTGTTTACTCGTATATATAAAACACACAGATTCGTTTTTTATTTTGAATAATTGTACAATAAATAGTACATAAACGGTTTATTAAAAATAATCTGATAATGTAGTTAAAAACCTAACTAATTAATGATATTTTTACTTTTTTGAATGCAACATTTTAATATTCTGCTATCATATCGAGTCAATATTTTTAAAGTCCTCTTCCCCATCACTTATCTTTAGCTCTTGACTTACTTTTAATTTTCTTCCCTTAATTGTACTGCATTTCCATAAATATTTCATAAAATTTTCAACAGTAGTAGACATATTTTATGCAAGTTTTCCCCACCAAATGCTTCTATTAGCATGCCACATTAATCATAAAGATAATATAGTTTCTGCTCATAGGTGCAAAGTACAGAGCTTAAGCCTGAACCTAACTTTAACTGCTAAGTAACTAATGATAAAATTGTCATTGCATTACATCATGGCATCTTGTTGACAATCGATTGGTTATTAGAAAACATGTGACTTTAACATAAATAATGTGACACGTGCTGCCATAGTAAAGTAATATCTTTTTTTTTCTATATTTTAAATATATACATATATTCTTGATAGCTTTTCAGTTTAAATTAAACATTAATATAAATGTATATATGACTATTTTATAAAATGTTTAATATGTTTATCTAATTTTATAAAGATGTAACTTTAGTGGTATAGACTAATTTTATTTAGCCAAGTTTAAGCTGGTCTATTGTTTGTTTGATTTATGATAGTTTACTTATGACAGACATTGAAAAATGACTAAATACTCATTAGCTTGTGAATTAAACAATGCTTCTATTGTAAAATATCCGCAAATGTCTAATTCTGCTATCATCTTTTTTAACTATTACAGCCTGTCAGTGGCAAAAAAGGAAGATTTGAAAAATAGAGGGGAATCAATTTTTAAGATTTCGTCTTTTCTAACTGTCAAGCACATAATAAAACATGGATTTTAATAATCTGAGAAATTTATTGCCTTTAAATCTAAAATCAAACTAACTATTTCTATAGCATTTTTATAAACATATCTTACAATAGTTTGACAAAATTAAATCACATTACATGTGCAGAATTAAAACAAATTTAGAAAGGTGAGTTAAATTGGAAATGTAAAAAAATGTTAAAAACAAAGTAATTTAGGTTATATATTGAACCCAAGATCTAAGAGTAGATATTTTTAAGGGTACATAAAAAAAAAAAAACGTTGATATGTAAATAAAAAATCATTTTTAAAAGATCAAGAGTGATATAGGTACGTGCCATATACATGTTGCTGTCTGCATCTTGATTGATATAGTAAAATGCAAACATATATTGTATAGGTTTTAGTTCCAAGAAGGGGAACTGATATAAGTATATTACATATATGTGTTTACCAAGAATAGGAATTATAAATCTAAATTAATAGTAGATTGATGTTTATGTTTATTAAATAATAAATAATTAGGTATGATATAAAAGTCATAAATGTAACAAAAAATTAATTACCAGAGCAAGTCAAAATTAAATAGATTGGCAACAAACAGAAAAAAAGACTGGAATTAAGAATAAAAGAGTTTTGTAATTTTTCTTAAGATGATATATTTATGTAAAAAAAAAGTCATTATAGCGTCAATGAAAGGTAACGTCTCACTGTATATATATTAATAATGCACATTTTGTTTTATTAAAATGGAAATCTTATTTTTTATAAGACTTCTTTTCTCCTAGATATGCCCAATATATAATTTTAATTTTTTCCGTCAAATATCTTCTCTTTTGATTTTTAAAAAATATCTCGTTTTTATTATATAAATGTGAATATTTTATTTTAAAAATTAAATTTACATAATAATATATATTATATCAGGAAAAAATGGGTGATAAGCCAAAACAAACACATCAATTAAAGATATAAAAAAGATATTTTTATTTTCAGTTTTTCTTTTAAAAATTTTTTAACTTATAATAGCAATCAAAAGAATCTAATAGTACTCAAAATAAAATTAATTTCATGTTGGTGTTAAAAAATTATCATAATATGAAATATAGCAGTAGAAAAAAAATGAGACCACTAAAAACATACAGTTAAAAAAGTAAAAATTGCACACATCACAATACTGACGTTCGATACAAAAGTATTTATAAAAGTTGATAAACAGAGTAAAACTCTCCATACAGTATTGCCACCTGTGCTAAACAGAGTAATCAATAGAAAGCCTTGTGCATAGTAGGCATTGGATAGGGATTTTATGCACAAGCCTTCTGGCATCCATTGATTACTCTGTTTAGCACAGGTGGCAATACTGTATGGAGAGTTTTGCTCTGTTTATCAACAATTAATGTGCTAGTATAGGAAATGTGATCATGTGATTTATAAAAGTTGTCAAGCATTGGTGGTCGAGAGGTCAGCGACAGCCACTTTACAAGCAGTTGTCCCGAGTTAGTTAGCGGGTTGCTTACAGCATGATGCTATAACACATGAGAAAAAAAGTACAAAAGTTTCAAAAAGAATAAAATTGTAATAAAAAAATTGAAAATCATGTAAGATGTATAATGAATTAAATAAAAACATTACTTATAATATGAAACTTGATATTCATTCTTTTAATTCAGCTTAATAAAATAATAATAATGCAATGAAGAAGGTAAAAACATTTGTCAAGCATTGGTGGCCGAGTGGTCAGCACCGCTGCCTTATAAGCAGTTGTCCTGGGTTCGCGGGTTGTCTTCCCTGCCGATGCTTTGACATATGAAAAAAGAAAAAGAAGGTAAAAACTTAATAATTGTTAGAACTAGAATCAGTAATATTAATAAAAAATATTGTAAAATAGATTTAAGAGTTGTTTTTGTTTTGTTTTGTATATCACCGATCAGTTATCAATGAAATTAGTGCCTTGCATCCTTTGGTACAGTCTATAAACTGTTGCCCAGCTCTGTTACTTCTGATGCTCAAACTTTATATAAATTCATGAAACATAAATGATTCAACTATTGTAATGAAATTAGTAATAAAAAAGTAATGAAATTCAGATATATTTCCTACTAAAGTTGAATAAAATAAAGATAAGACAAAGGAAACTATGAATCTACTAGGAAAGATTGCATTACTGTACAATTATATTTGTTATTTTCACAGTTAATGCATTGACAATCATTTGTTAGTCCAGATTAATCTATGATTTTTAACTTTCTAGCTAAATATATCTTGATGGCTATTTTGTGATTATTGTTACATGATTATTCTGATTGATTATAGGTTATATATTTGAAAGAAAAATCCTAAGCCAATTTGAGTCTATGGCAGGCAAAAAGTATTATCAGTCCTCTAATAAAGCCTTTTAAAATAGATTACGCTATTTTGGAAATTACATTTAAGAAAAATCACTGGATAAGTTAGTTATACAGCAGATTAAATAGTTAAATCCAGCATTAAAGGATTAATGAGGTTACCAGCGTATTTACTTGCAATATACTAAATATAATCAAGTATCCAAACTACTAGAATAATGCATAATTTAGCTTGGTAGTTGAAAAAAAAAGGGAAATTTTTTATTATGTTCAGTCAAGTCTGCAAAAGGATTTTACAATAGATCTATATAATAGATCTTTTACTGATCATAAATAAGTCAGTTCAAAGTTTCAGAAGACACAAATTTCTACTGTGTTAAAATTTAATTGATTGCAAGATTATTTTGCTTATATACCTGTGTCAATTATGCTTAATGCTTTATAATTTGAAGAATTGCAAAGATATATTAATGTAATATTAGTAAAATTTATGAGAAAGTCACATTAATAAAGCTACCAAGAAATTAAAAAAAAAATAGGAAAAATTAAATTTCATATGATTGATTTCACCAAAATTGCCCCCCCCCCCCCCCAAAAAAAAAAAGATATTTAAAATATTGAGCTACAAAGTAGACTTAAAAAAATAAATGTCAGTTATATAAATTGTTTTTGATTTGCTAATGATATTTTTTATTAAAAAAGGTTACTGAATTGTATCACAAATTTCCTTTTTATATATACTGTATTACAAATATGTATATTATTTTGGCAGAAAATTTTGGCTAATATAAATTTCTAATTGTGATTATAAAATATTTATTCACATGATCATATTCTGCATACATATAGATGAAAAAAACAGCAGATTAATTTAGATAGACTAATACAGTGGTTTCCAAATGGGGTATGCATACATGAGAGAGTACATGAGTCAATACAGTGGTATACGCCAAAAAGATGTCTTAATTTTAAACCAACTCAAGTTTAAATCAGCTTAGATTGTAGTTTCTATCACTGACTATAACTTGGATTTAAAGAAGGGTATTTATTTGAAATTATACTAACTGTTGCAAAAGTTTATACAAACTACTTAGAAGCTGACCAGTGAAAGTTTTCCAATTCTTCTCATCTCCATATCCCGTCTTAAGAATACACAATCAAAAAGATTTGGAGACCACCGCAACCTTTATGAGAGTTTAAAGTTTTATTACATAAAATATTAAATTAAATATAATCTCTATATTGATATTAGATATTTCTTTATATAAATTTTAAACTTTTTTTTATTTTATAGATTATTATGTATATTAAGTTGTTTGTCCAAAGGTACTTGGCATAACTTAGCAACAGAGCATTACAATCAAATGATAATACTTGATCATTATCAAGGATAGTTTTAGATTGTTTATTATCTTCTTAAGACAATTTATTCTAGCATCTCAATTTTAGAATTACATTACAAATTAAGCTGCTACATTATTATTTGTTGCTGAAATAAATTATTGAATTTATGACAATTTTAAATAAAATAAATGAATTTGATTAATAAATAATGTCATTGAATATTTATTTACAAAAATTAAAGATGTTGTTTATCAAAATATGTGTTTAAAATAATTTTATTTATTTATTTTGGTATACTGATACATAAATATTTTGCTTGTGGTACACTGATATTAGTTTTCAGATAATACTACTAATAATAATAGTAGTAGAAGCACTCATAGTAGTAATAATAATGAAACAAATTTTATTTCAGCAAAAGTTCTTTCAAGCATTTGGTTAAATATGTTGTTTACAGTTATAGATAAATAGTAAATAGAGACTGAAAGCAATTTCAGAGGATCAAAAAGTACATTAGATATAGTTTTGTCACCAAATAAATGCAAGAAAAATATTATGAGCAAAGATATACCTTGTGTATTTAATATATTGCTTTTATTGATTTAACTAAGGCATTAATTTTGTTAATACAATGGTTTATGACAACATTTGAGGTTATTTAATTGTTTATTATAGCTTATTTATTTATACAGTTTCCACATGATTAAATGATATAAAGAGTTCTTATTCCAAATGAAAAATCTAATATATTTGGAATAAATTCCAATTGCATTTATCATTTTTATGACAGTGATATTTGGGAGAATTTATAGGCAACTTTATAAATCAGACATCAAGATATGGTAAAAGTTTGTTGGTGACATTTTAAATTTAAGCTAGTTAAAAGCTAAACTAAAAAGTTTATTATTTTTTCTTTCTAGATTTATAGTATTTTGATTGTATTTATATAATGGACTATTTCCATTATCAGATGCAAAAAAGAAAATTCAGAGAAGTGCTCATATGGTAATGGTGAATAATCACATAAGTCATTCTAATATGACCATACATAAAGTAGGGAAATCACTAATCAACCTTGCTTTTAGGAAAAAGTGGAGAAATCAGATATAAGAAGTTTCTATTGACTGTTGCCTTTAGCAGGATTGCTCAGTTGGTTAGAGCTTTACCTTAAAATCCAATATTCAAGAATCTAAGGATCAAGATTTGATTCCCATGCTAGTACCGTCACTCATCAGACCAGCAACACTTTTAAGAAGAGATGAGAATAATATTCCTTGAAATGTTGTGCATCTACTAACATGTGTGCTATTACTAATAGTTGAATGTAATTGGTAAATAAAGTTAAATTTTTCTAAAGACATTCAATAATTAATATTAGAATGATGGAAATAGTTCAATATATAAACATAATTAAAATACTATCACTACAAACCTTTAGGAAAACACAATAGTATTTTGATGATGATATTATCTTTGTTATTAAAAAAAAAACCTGTACTTTAAGATGTGATATGTTGGACTATTTCCATCATTTATGAGTGAATGTTGAATGTACAGAAAATTTTAAACTTTATTTAAACTTTCCAAGTACAAACAACTTGTTAGTAATAACACTCAAATAGACAATACTGTAGTTTATTTCTTAATGATTTGAATGTATCTATAAAATCTTTGTGGTTGCTAGTGATGAATCAAAAATTTTTAGCAACATTTAGCTTACCACTAAACATCACATGACCACCATTTCCAATGCGTATTCAAGCTGTTAAAACAGAGGCAAAACTCTTCATGCAATAGTGCCACCCAGTGCAAACCAGAGTAATCAATGGATGCAAAAAGAGTTTTGTATAAAATCCCTATCTATTGCCTACTCATCTAATATCCCCAGATTAGTTTCTAGCTTGTGGCTTTCATTAGTGAGGAGCTTTGGAGCTGAGAGAATTGCATCTAGATCCTAGGATCGAATACAACCTTCTAGAAGCCACCTTTTACCTATTTGGTTAACTATAAAGCTATGAGTCCAAAATGAAAATTTAATAATGTTTCACTCCTAAATTAATTTATTGTGTAGTCATATAGATCTGAATCCAGTTCAGCATCTATACATTTTAGTGTTTTTGGTTTGTTAATAATCATAGTCACCATCATCCCATTTGATAGGATTGGCATTAAACCACTAACATCACATGAATTATCTGATAAAGTGAATCAATTCAAATATTTTGATAGCCTTTTAGTTGGAGAGATACATTTTCATGTTAAGATTCCACACAGACTTTAACATGTTGTTGCTTCATTTAACAGTTTAACAGATAAAATATTTATTCACAACTAATTTAGTTACATAAAGATATATTATTTGTATACGATGTATTTTAATTTAAAGATGCTCTCTAAGATCTTTAAATTAGATCAATATAATATTTAAAACAAATTAATGTTTTTCGGTTTCTGGATGAGGTGTTGTTAAATTTAATATTGTAAAAATATATATTTATTGCTTGTGCATGTGAAGTGATATAAATATGGGTACAAGTTTTCACAGTAAATGTTGACATCATTTACATTATAAAGATTATTCCTTATACACTTTTAAAAAGTGCAATATAAATTGCTTTTATTGGGAGGATATAGGTTAGAATAAAGATAGAAAGCCATAATTAGGTAAGTTTTGAAGTCTTGAAAAATAAAGTTCACTGCAGGAGAAGTTTCAATTATCTTTGTTTTAGTTTTTTATTCCATCTTTCTTTTTATTTTCTGGAATTAGAATAACTATATTAATTTATTCAGTAATAAATTATAATGATAATGGATCTGTTTGTTATAGGGAATCAATAGTATTCTGTCCTATCCATATATCCAGAGAGTAGTCACATGATCAGTTCTCTTTTCCCCACTCCATTCTCTTTATTTTCTAGCTCTTCAATATCACATAACTTTTCCCATCACTTATATCATCCAACAATGTTAATGTTTTCTGCCCTTTTTTCTTGCTTCCACTCACCATTCCTTACAAAACATTTTTCATTAAACTATACTTTCTTCTTAATATATGTCTAATCCAATTTTCTTTCTATTTTCTTCAATCAATCTTTTTTCATTTACACTTTTCAAAACTTCTTCATTTATTATTTTGTTCATCCAACTGATTTTTTCTATTCTTCTCTATATCCACATCTCAAAGACTTCCAATCAGTCCCTAATTTTATTATTCATTGTCCATGTTTCTCAATCATACAATAATACACTCCACACATAACATTTAGTTAATCTTTTTTTTAATTGTCTTTTCAAAGGTTTATGAAATATTTTCTTTCTCTTAATAAATGCCTCTTTTGCCAATGCCATTCTTCTTTTAACTTAATGTTCACTATCTAAATATCTAAATTCCTTTACCTATTAAACTATGTTATCAATGATTCATGTAAATATATTAATAATTCAGAAATTAATAGATTAATTTTGTTGTTTTGTTTTATATGTATTTCTCAGTTTTTAGGGTAAGTTTTAAGCTATTTAACTTGTTTACTTTATCAATAGAAAAGAACTTGGATGCCTATTCAAAGTATACATTCATACTGAACAATGCATAGAATATTTAGATTATAATAATGCAGCTTTGATTTCCTTTAACCATAATGTATTTTTTTTTTTTTAAAAAAATGTTATTTTCCCCCTAAAAACAAAATATTGAAAATAGTTATCATTTATTTCAATCAAAAACATTATTTCTCATATGAAACTATATAAAATGAAGCTTGTTTGCCTCTCTGTTATTTTTAATTCAGTAATTAGTAGATCAATTTTACTCCATTTTATTTTAATTTCTCACTTTACCAAATGGCATACCTAGGATCAACATATTCATTTAAAACAGAAGCAAAGCTAGAAAATTAAGATGATAATTTATAAGATCTTAAACTGTAAGCAAAATAAAGAAGGAAGTATATAAAAAAGATTGCATTAAAGTGTATAAGAGAAGAAGTTAAAAAAAATTTAATCTTTAATACTGGTTTGATTGAAGTTGACATGATTGTTATGTCACTTTGGAACAAAAAAATGTAAAAAGCTTTAGTCTGTCATTGCAAGTAATTTAGAGAAAAGAGAAACAATATATGATAAATTAATTCTATTAAAAACTTTAAACAGAGATTGGCCTCAATTATAAATTGAACAACTTATATATAGAACATTATCCTGGCAAATATCTGACAGCAATTTTGAAAAATATTCTTTCTGGATATGCCTGAAAGCATACACACAAATATTAAATTGATTTATTATTGGCAAAGGTTTAAAAAGAGAAGTGAATTGCTATTTCAATAGTCTTATCTAGTATAACAGTTTTTTATTAGAAGACTATTCTGATAATTAACAAGGTACAAAATCAAATCTTTAAGATATCTGATATTGATTTATGTGGAAATTATTTTTTGCTTATAGACAACTGCAATAAAATCTGGCTCAATTGTCAATACACATGTAGAAGTAATTAGATTGTCTTTATTTTATCATAAATTCTATGATATTGTCATCATCAACCATTATCAATCCACTGCATGATGAAGGTCTCTCCAAGTTCAATCCATCTTCTCTGATCTTTAGCTTCTCTTCTCCACATCACCCCTGCACATGTTCTTATTTCATTTATCCATCTTACATGTGGTCTCTTTCTGGGTTTTTTACAATCTCTTGGATTTCAATTGTCCATCTATTATCATCTCTTCTAGCAATATGTCCAGCCCAACTCCACTTCAGTTTTTTAATTTTTCAATAAAGTCATTAATACTTGTTTGTTCTCTTACCCATATATTGTGTTGTCAATCTCTTCTTGTTACTCCTAACATGCATCTCTCTATACTTATTTGAGTGGCCTAAAGTCTCTGTATTGCTTTTCTATTAAGTGTCCAAGTCTCAGATCCATAAGTAAGAACTGGTAAAACATATTTATTAAAAACCTTCCTTTTCAAACACATAGGTATATTTCCTTTTAGTATCAAATTATTTCTATCAGAAGTATTCCAACCAAGTTTAATTCTATGATTAATTTCATCCATTATGTTTCCATCTGTATTAATAATCTTACCAAGGTATTTGTAGCTGTTAACTTCTAACTCATCATAATCAATCTTTATTTTCATATTTTGAGAAAATCCATTAAACATTACTTTAGTCTTTTTAACATTTATCTTTAGTCCTACATTCCCACTTTCATCTGATAACTGCTGCAGCATTTCCTGCAACTCTAAAGCATTGTTTGCAAAAACAACTATATCATCTGCAAAATCTAAATGACTTAAGTAATCTCCATTTACTTTCACTCCTTTAACTTCCCATTTTAATCCCTAAAAAGTTTTGTAGCTATGGAGTCACCCTGTCTTACACCCTTCTCAATGTTGATTTTCCTAGTATCATTATGTGATCTAATTGTTGCTGTTGCATTTTTATAAATATTCTTTAAAATATGACAGTATCCTGGATCTATACCTTGATGATCCAATGCTTTAATCACTGAAGAAATGTTTATAAAATCAAATGCCTTTTTATAATCTACAATCCAAAGCATAATGGCAATTCATATTCATTTATCCTTTCTTTAACTTCTCTCAATACCTGGATATGATATATTGTACTAAAACCATTTTTAAATCCAGCTTATTCTCTTTGATTGGTGGAAATCCAATGTTCTCTGTAGACAAGTTATAATTATCTTGGTCAAAATTTTGTATAAAACTGATAAAAGGCTAATAGGTCTGTAATTTCTAATATTTTCTTTATCACCTTTTTTAAATATTAATATTAATATTGCATACTTCCAATCATCTGGTACATCTTTATCATTTAGACATTTGTTATATAACTTTGCTAAAAAAAAATTATTTCTTCACCTGCTTCTTTTGATATATCAATTATAATTCCATCATTACCTGAAGCCTTTCCTTTCTTCATAAATTTAATTGCATGTTTCACTTTTTCATTTAAAATTCTGGACAATTCGGAAGATATAATAGGTATAGGAGGTACTTGTTCTTTATTACTGTATAATTCTTGATAGAAGTCTTCTACCCATTTCATAATATCATCTTTCTTTTAGTAATAATTCCGACTTTTTTTCTTATTGCAGATATAAATTTCTTACCACTACCAAAATGTTGTTTTACACTCTACATTTATTTAAATATAACTCATCCTTATGTATGAACTAAAATTTTAAACTTTTTGTTCTTTTTTGTCTTTCTTTTTTTCATTTTGGTGTTAGGATTGCCATATATATTTATGAATAGCAGATGTGATCTATATGTATGTGTGTGCTTATGAGTATATATAATAGAAATTAATATTTTTTTTAATTTAAAAAAAAATGTAAGTGTTTTGATCTAATTTATTATAAACAGTAGCCAGAACTTAGAAATCTTTGGAGATAGAAAAGACTATTCTTTCAAATGAAATTTTATAGCTTGGATTACTAAATACTTGAAATTCATTGACAGTGTCCTTTTTATAGCTTCTGGTTTTCTATACTAAGCACCACAAATGCATTGGGCAATGTTTTTGGATTTTTTTATTTTCTATATACTTTCACTTTATTAAACACAAAAATTAAATCCGTATACCAGTGATTTTTCACAAATCCTGATAATAAATAATTTTTTTTTTTTCAATTGATTTTTTTTTATTCATTGTACAATTTTTTAAATTCTATTTAAATTTTATTATGCCATTTCAAAGGTTTTCATAAGGGATTAAAATCAAGGATTGTAAACATTCACATTTTCAGATCCACTTTGTAGATTTGGAATATTGATTATACTTATTTTCAGCTCTATTGAATGAATGAAGTGTGTTGTGTATTCTAAAGACATATTGTTTATATTTAAATTTATTATTTAGTTGAGTTTTCTAATTTAAAAATTGTTTTATTCAATTATTCAAATTATAATTAACAGATATGTCTCTTTTAAGATATAGTAATAAATCTATATATACATCAATAAATGCACACATATATTTACTTTATTTATTATTTATATGTGTGGACATTATTATTGACATCATTTTAAATATTTGTAAATTACTGTGAAGTTCCTGAAAAAAATTCCTATAATTTTATAGAAATTCAATAAATGTAAATATTTTACAATATGTAATTTTATATATAATATATCAAGATTAATATTCAAATTATTGGTTTGGTAAGTAAATAAAATAATCTTAATCCAAAGCACATGACAAACTCTTTAGAGAAAAAGAATGAATAATCTTATTTTTTTGCCTCATATTCTTGCGTAGAAATTGTTCTGAAGCATTATGGGAAGAAAGCATGATGCAGTAAGGAGAGAAGATGACTTTTTTTTTTTCTAAAGATTTTGTCTTGCGCCTTTGGGTTGTGACTATTTCATTTACTTAATAACCCAGTAGTTTAAGTATTAACCTAGATATATTACATAATAATAATCACTGGGAGCATCTTATATTTATAACCTTATACATATATTATTAATTATCTAAAGAGTATATTATTATTTGTGTGAATAAAGGAAGTTTGCTACTTGTAGATTAAATTGTAATAATAGATATGTATATGGGAATATGTAATAAATTGAAACTGCATTGTTTGTATATGTAATAAAGATTGTAATAGATTATTGAGCTACAGAAACTATTAATTATGAATAAAAGATTTATATAGCTTTCATTGCTACAAGATTAGTTGATTCTTTTTTTTAGATTATTCTTATTTACTTGGCAGATCTTTCAATTTTTTCATGTCATTATAAAATTTTTTATTATTGATTAAGAGTCATAATAATTGCATGTTAGCAATATAGGATATTACTTAACTAATACTGCAAAATTTAATAATTCCAATGTTACTAGAACATTATAAGTTCATTTCTCCAGTTTAAATTCATAATGAATCACACTTTTAATTTTTTTTTTTTTTTTTTAAGCGTCTTCTCTTTTCTCAAAAATTATGCTGGCATTTGCAATGGAGCTAGATTGGATCCCTATCATATTTCAATTTTTTTGTGTGTGAGTTAGATGCTAGTCATATGTTTTGCCTAGATGATGTTAATATAATTTGTGATGAAAAAGAAGTTACTAAAAGGAAAATTGAAGAGGCATAGTTCATTATGATTTCAAAATACACAATGAAACAAGATTCTAATTTTGTCAAAATTAGTAAATTTTGAAATATTAATTAGCATTCTACATTGGTATAATTCAATTAATATGATTTTAAAAATCAAATATAAAACTTTGATAATGATATGAAAATGTTGAAAGAGATTAAATAATAATAATAATCTAAAAGAAGAATCAACAAATTTTTTAACAAAGAAAGATTAAATAATCACCATTTAAATCATTATTAATTCACTCTATAGAATAAAGATCTCTGCAAGTTTAACCCAATTTTTTTTATTATTCAGGGCCTTTTTTCTTTATACCAGAAAATTCACTTATTTCACCTATCCATATTACATGCGGTTTCTTCTGAAGTCTTTTACAATCTCTTGAGATCCATAAAACTTCAACTGTTCAGCTATTATTTTCTCATATAGCAGTATATGAGAACAACTACATTTTATTTTCTTAATCTTGTTAACAATGTTAGTGATATATGCTTGATTTTTTATCTATGTATTTCATTTTTGATCTTATTGTATCCCTAATATGCATTTCTTCATATTTCCTTGAGTGATCTGAAACACCTGTATTGTTTTTCTGTTATGTATCGAAGTTTCAGATACATAAATAAGAACTAGCTAAACACATAAATTAAACTTTCCTTTTCAAACACAAACATATTTCATTGTAAAACTTAGTAATTTTTACATAAAGAAGTCCATTCAAATTTAATTCTATGACCAATCTACCCATCTGTATTAATAATATGACCAAGATGTTTGTAGTTTTTTATTTTTTCAAATTCATGACTATTAATCTTTTTTTTTTGTGAAAAAATCCATTGAACATTATTATGATTGCAGTCTAATCTATTCTCTTTATTTTTAAAAAATTGGAACAATAGAAGCATCCTTAAGATAAAATAGTACAATTTTATGAGCCCATATATTCCAACCAAAAGTTCTAAAAAATTCTAAAGCTAACACATTATCACTATATTTTAAAACCTTTTCTAGGTGTTTCATCAGAACCTACAGTCTTTTCATTTTTAAGATGCCTAAGAGTTGTTTTGACCTTACAAAACTGGATATATTTCTCCAAATCTAAATGATCAGACAAAAGGGTATATCATTAAAAGTCATCATTTCTTGTATTATTATTCAAAAGATGACAAATAGTCCTTCTATTTGTTCAAAATATTGTCCTTATATATAAGAGTACTATTTCTGGGTTGAATAGTATTGTTGTTTTCAGGGCATCAGATCTAGAATGACTATGATTAGTGACAGTTTGTATCTTTTTATAAATTTTAATCAACCCTTCATTTTTAAGCATTCTATCAGTCATTGAACTTCTATCTTTAGATATTTTATAATTATTATAAATTTCCACATTAAATTTATTATTATGCCAAGCAGAGTAAAATCACTGTTAAAAAACCAATAATGGTTTCTCTTTTCAGTGAATACAAGAATAGATTTGCTTGTATCCCTAACACACTCATTAAGAGAATTTTATGCTTCAGTAATATGACAATCCTGGTGGTTCAAATGAGCAATTTTAGTGTTTAATAGTGGTTTAAATTTAATATGTATAATAGATTTTTCTAAAGAATGACCATTAATTTGGGAATGTGATTGAAACAAGATCTACTTTTTAAATTTCTATCATTTTAATATTAGAATATACTAATCTATGATCCATCCAATCATTTACCATTGTATTATGAACTTTTTTATATTCTGATTTCTAATTATAATATAATATATTAAATGTCATTGTTTTGAGGGAGCATGCATCCATCCATGTTCTCTTATAGTATATTTTCTGAATGTGTGTAATAGTCAATCCACATGTTGGAAAATATTCAATAGCAACAGACCATTTGAATTTACAATAAAAATAACTTTATTTTCAACAATTAAACAAAGTCTACTGTTTGCACCAATACAGTTATTCAGCATGAAATAAAAGTGTTCATTTTCTTAATTTTAATTTGGAATATAGCCATTAATAAAATAAGCTCTAGTATCATTATTCAAGAAAAGTTTTAACACCTTTAGCCTTTCATTGATATAAGGAATTTCAAGAATTTGGAGATACTAAATTAGGCTTTACTGTAACTTCAACACCATGCATTCTTCTTTTGTTGAGTGATTTGCCCTTCCAAGGATATTTGCAGCCATCCATCTGTTCCAATAAACTTCTTTTTCTGAAAGATGATTGTCATTAAAAGTAGCTATATCAGTCTTATATCTTGACAGCATTGCAGTATTCCATTCTAGTTTTGAAAAGTATATTCCAAGTAAGATTTGCACATTCCCTGTATCTGTATTTAGGAAAAAATAGATTTATAAACTTATAATTGATAATATGACTACCTCATGCTTTATCATTAATATTGATATTATTATTGTTATTTCTATCAATATCCACTTGGTAGAACAACCATAATTAGGATTGCCAAAACCTATAATCTTACCATCTGGACTTCCTGTTCTAAATAAAAATCCAAACTGATTCATTAATGATTGTACTGAAAAAGAAAAGATTACAATTAAGAACTGCCAGATTATTAAGTCTGATCTCATTAATGCTTTGTTCATTCTTAAGGGCTAAGGTAGTAAATAATATATATGTCTCTTATTCTGTTATATTGGATACTAATGATGTGACATAAAGGAAATAAAATATTCATTTTTTAAGATAATTTATAATATTTTAGAAATATTACGACAACATTATAAGAATAATATGATGGCATTGAATGTACTTTGTATTGGCATAAAGAGCAAGTGAATAGTATTAGCCTTCATAAAAAATATTTTACTATGAACCTACTCATGGTTTCACATCAGAGACAGACTATCATTATATTAGACATTTATTTCAGAGTCTCAAAAGTTGCATTGTTGATTATTTCATTTGAAAGATGTGAATGTGAAGAGAATCTACTATTAGGCCATGGATTGAAATCTTTCAGGATGAATAATTTGTTCTTGAAGAAATTAAAAAGCAGCACCATAAAATGTCAAATAAACTGACCAAACAACCAGAATACAATACATGTGAATGTATTTCTGATTTATGGCTTAATTTGTATTAGTAATCCATTTACAGAGTTACCACAAAATTCATTTGAACTTTAGCATTTTATTTTTTTCTCATTTTTCGGTTTTTTTCTGGACTTGCTGGTCATCCGTGCTTGCAACTGTTAGCTAATGATGATGGCAGGGATAGATTTACAGAATGTCTTTTTATAAAATAACATTTATACACTTTTTAAAAGTTTTAAAATTTCAAAATTATATAAAAAAAACAGCCAATATCTTACCAGTGAGAGATTCTAAATATGCACAGACTTATAACTTTATAGTGTTATTATGGCATGAATAATTTAGAAGGTAACTTTTCAGATTAGTAAGCACTCTAGATGAAAATTATTAGCTCACTTAGCTAATAATTGTTTGAGAAAATTATTATGCAAAAGAAAAATGGATTTTGCATTTATATAGAGAGATTGTCAAATATATCTTACTAGTTAGGAAAAGACATATTAGAAAAAAGTAAATTATTTTAGAGAGAAAATTATCTATAAGTGCTTAAAGAATCGAATACCTTATGTCCTTTGCTCTATTTTTCAAATATTTGTATGTAAATCCATCCTTCAAATAATCAAAATGATGTGAATTGAATAATAGGACAGTTTTTTGACATGTACCAGGATTTATTAGCAATAATGATGAAATTATCAATGTTGGAAAGGACAAAGATATAGTAAAAGTATTTCTGCCAAAACTGAATTGATTTTTTTTTTGCTACATCTGGATCCCCCCCCTCCCCATATATATATATTTGTTGGAATTTATTATCTTTCAAATTTTTAGAGATAATAATGTGAGATATATATATTGTTCAACACATTCAGTTTTAAATTTTTTCTTTATATAATAGAGTTTAAAAATATTAATTTTTGTACACTTAAGCTTAAATATTCATAAAAATTAAATTTATTTTCCAGAATTAAAGCTTTAAAAGAATGGAATTATTCATTTTTACAAAAGAAATAAATCTTTTTACATAATATGACAAATTTAATGATAAATTTAATCTATAATAGATTTTTTTCAATTCAAAATTTTACATTATGCAACATTAACATCTACGTTTTGAATGTTTAAAGAAAGGAAATCTATACTCAAAAAGATCATATTGACAAAAACACGTCTCTTTATTATTTTCATTTATTCCAAGATATATCTTTATTAATTGACAAAAATAAATCATCTCAAATGGCCAGATGGTGTTTCTTCTTTTTTTCACACACACACACATATATATATTTCTATTCATACTATATATCCAATATAAAGATTTTTTTTTTTTAGATATTTAAAAGAGAATCTTTATATATAAGATATATTTGTTAACTAGAAAATATAGAGATGAGTTTTTTTTATTATAAAATGCTCTAAAATGTTGAAAGCACTAATAATACTTCTGGTTAATGATTTTCAAATTAAATGTAGTGTACTTGATAATTAACGTATTATTTTGTTTAATCAATTTTTAATCCCCCCCCCCCTTTCTAAAAATAAAATAAAAGAAAGAGAAGTACTCTTAAAAATTATTGTTGTCTTGCATTGGTGGTCGAGAGGTCAGCGCGACTGCCTTACAAGCAGTTGCCCGGGTTGCGGGTTTGCGTCCCGGCCGATGCTATGACACTTGGAAAAAATTATTGTTTAGCATTAAAATTATCATCATTAATATATTTTCCAAAAATTTAGATTACACAAATCAAACTGATAATCGTTTTGGTCCATTGCTTTACTTGGACACTCAAAATTACTCCCTGTAGATCATCAACCACATCTTTTTCTCATCTATCTTTATTAATTTTACTCTCCACATAATTTTTAATACATCTTTCATAATTCCTCTATTTATAAATATATGCTCAATCTAATTTGTTTTTAACGTTCTAATATTCTTCTAAATTATTTTTTTTCACTTATTTTCTTTAAACATGCCACCACACTTTAATTATAGCTTTTCTAATTTTATCTTTTTTCTTCAAAATTGCATATAAAAGTCCTTTTTTTTTTCTATTTCTGAATCTTCAATGTCCTACAATGATCTTCAAGATAATTTTCTGCTTTATCAAAAGCCTCTTTGCCATTGCATTTTTATTATAACATTTTTGCCATTATTTCCACTATTAAAGTACTGTTTTTACTATTATTAATCTTCTTTAAGCTTTCCTACCATCAAATTACTATTTTTACTATCATTAACCTTCTGTAAGACTTTCTATACAACCATTACTAATTTTCTATTAACCTTACCAATGATCATTACTTTAGATTTTGATATATTGATTTTCTTTCAAAACTTTTTACTAATTTTATCACTTCTACTTAACATTTTCTTAATTGCACATGCAGTATTCCTAAGCAGTATCCTTAAGCAGTAGTCCTAATCACGACCACATCATCAGCAAAACTAATGCAATGCATTTTCCTTCTTCTAATGTTACTTCTATCTTTACCAACAGAATATTAATTTAGTACTTCATTCAAATAATTATTTTTAAAAAAGAAATTAGGCAATGTTCTTATATATTTTTATATCCAAGATGATTAATTAATCTATGTATATTTTTGATTTATGTAAATATTTTTTCTAAATAGTCATATCTTTTTTAAAATCTATACAATAATAACTGCATTCATACTATCTTTTTAAGCTCACAAATTCTTTATATACATATTAATTTAAAGATTTTCATGAAGTTATAGGCGTAAATATTGAAATATAATATAATTTTTTTATAATAATCTAGAGTTAATTTCTATTATGATATAACCAGTATTTGTCAGATAAATACTATTGTTATTAATAGATCACATAGTTTCTTTTTGCATTCCCAATTGTAATTGTTTGTTGTCTGATTATTTCATACATATAAAAATTCCTACTACTGTATATTTCAATCTTTACATCTACAAGTCCATGGAAATTTTTAAATTAATATGTGCAACACTTTTTAAGAGATATATAGTCATTTGTAAAAATGAAGATAAGTTGTTCTATTTCAAATTTTCAGATGTATAAAGTATCTGTCTTTAATTTATTACTTTTATAACAACTGGAGTATAAGCTAAAAAAGATGATTCACTTTTGATTTAATATAAATAAATAAAAAGTACTATTGTTTTTATTAGTTCACAGAGTTTCAGCTTGCTTTTTGACTTTTAATTGTTTGTTGCCTGGTTATACCATAGCTGAAATTTAATTTAGATTATTACCTGGAAGCATTCCCATTATTATCAATGTATACATTTATAAGACCATAAAAAAATTTAAATTGTTTACAGATTTTTGTGGGAGATGCTTAGTTACTTGTGAAATTCAGAGTTGCATATTTCAAATTTTATACATATGATGAATCTATGTCTAATTTAATTCTGTAAAATAACTAGAACAGGAATTAGCAAACTTTTATTTTGAAGGGCTAGATAATAAATTGTAAGTCTTTGCAGGCCAATTTAATCACTTAGAGGCGCTACAATTAAATTATTTAATAAGGTAAAGTTTATAAAATTTGTATATAAACTTGTAATTATTTGTTAATATTTTATAAAATTGCAAGATTATTAAAGTCATTATGCTTAACTTTGATATTATCTGTTGTCTGTACATGCAATTTTTAAAATTCTTTATAAAATTATTTTTTTTCCCATTATCTCTTTTGTAAAATATTCCATTCATTCAGTATTAATTTATTTTTAATTTAAAAATGTTATTTATCTTTTGAGGAAAAACAAGACTTTTTTTTTCCTTTTCAAAAGTAAAACAATTTATCCCCTTTGTGCTATAAATAGAATTTTTTTTAGTTTTTATTTAAAAATTTAGATTTATTGATAATAGGTATATACAACGGTTTTCTATGCTAGTTATACATGTTTATATTGGTATAAATTATCTAAGAGTTTGTGTAGATTGAGGCGAGATCTGATATGTTTGTTTAGTCAGATCAGAGGTCAGAGAAAAATTAGTGTGTGTTTAAGACGTTTGAATTTATGTTTATATTTTAATCAGATATTGATTGCCAATATTACATAATGGAAAAATAATGTTTTGCTTCATTTGTTGATTATAACGAGATCAAAAAAAAGAAAAATATTTCATTTGTTGATTAGAACATTTTAATTCCAGTAGCATAGTATGTTATGGGCCACCAAGCATAAAATCTCATTTGTCAGTAGTTCAAGACCCATAATTTGCTGACACCTGAGCTAAGTCAGTTAAATTGTACTTGTATTATTAGATCACATGGTTTCAGCTTGTTTTTCAAATTTTAACTCTTTCTTGGCAAATTTCACATTAGTTCAGAATATTTCCAGAATCTTTTAATGGCATTTGAATAGTCTATGCACTCATAGCTGTATTGCAATCTTATCATAAATACTTGCAAATAAATAATGAAGATTGCATATTTTCATTTTCATTATTAGATCACATAAGTTATTAATAAATACAAAGCACTATAGTTCAAAAGTGAATAATGATTTGCATAATATGGCAACATTTATTTATTTGTCAAACAGAAATGATTGTAATGATAATTATTTTTTCAGATTGCTTTAGATAATTTGAAAGATAGTTTTATTTAACAAATATATTTATTTTTATAACAATATGATACTTTTAGAAGAATTTAAACTTTTGTCATGGGAAAGAAGAAAAATTTAGTATGTTATTTTAGGTGATGTTTTTCCATTATTTTAGTTTTATTTAAAATTAATTTTAATAATAAATTTGTTAAATATAAGTTTCTTTTTGACATAAACATTATTCAATTTAAAAGCCACATATATGAAAAATTACATTTTTGATTAAATACAAATATAATTTATATACTTGGATTTTTAGATGTAATAATATAAGGGATTTGCTCCCTTCAGCTATCTGTTCTATCTCACGCAACCAATACACATGACCACACAAATGTGAAAAAGATAAATGATCTCCAATAAATAATATTTCCTGCTGAACTAGCATTCATCAGTTGGTCCATATCATCATCTCACTCACATATATATATATAAACAGTGCTTGATTTATATTAAGATAGCAAATGTTCAAACTTTAATGATTAAGCTTCAATCTGTTTCATCCTCCACCTCGTCAGCCATCCATACCATTGAAAATCTGATGATGAAATGCCCAAATCCCTTGTTGTATTCAATAAAATATTACAGATTCAGTTTGTAGCCTGCCCATCCCTCTTCCATGTATTTTAATGGTTAAGGTCCTATATATGAGGAATCAGAGTGACATAAAAGTCAACATAGACATGACAATAATATTGCATTAACAAGTGATTTGGGCATTCCTTTATCAGATTTTCAATGACATGGCTGTCTGAAGAGTGGGTATTTATAGAGTAGATTGAAGCCTGTTCATTAAAGTTTGAAGATTTACCATCTTAATATAAACCGAGCACTTATTATATATGTGTGTAGAAGATAATGGTCTGGACCAATTGACAAAGAGCTGGTTCAGCACAAAATACATATATTGGAGATCATTTATCTTTTTTGCATGTGTGTGGTCATGTGTGTGTATTGGTTGTGTGAATTTAGAGCAGATAGCTGAAGGAAGCTTGAAAGTCTGTTTTCAAATTCCTTACATAATTACATCTAAAATTCCAAGTATGTAAATTAAACTTGTATTCAATCAAATATTACAAATTCAGCCTGTAGCCTGCCCATATTCAGGCTGTAGTCTGCCCATCTCTCTTCTGTGTTTATAAATGGATAAGATCCTATATATGAAGGGTCAGAGTGACTTAAGATCAACATGATATAACAATAATATTGGCATCAACAAGGGATTTGGGCATTCCATCATCAGATTTTCAAGAGTATGTCTGGCTGAAGGGTTGGAGGGTGGAGTAGATTGAAGCCTACCCATTAAAGTTTGAAGATTTGCTCATTTTAATATAAACTGAGCACTGATTATATATGGGTGTGGGAGATGATGATTTTGACCAACTGATGAGAACTAAATCAGCAAAAAATGTATATTGAAAATTAATCTATCTTTTCACATGGGTGTGGTCATGGGTATCAGTTGTATGAAATAGAGCAGATAGCTGAAAAATTATATTTTGTAAAGTTAGCTTCAATTTAATTTTGTTATCAAAAGGTTTATTACTACAGAGAAAAATTCCTATTATATTTCATTGTTTACATATATTTATATATGGATAAGTTGCATAAAGCAGTAATAGAGCATTTACCTACCGGATATATGATTGTATTTAAATCCATTCCAGATAAAACATAAAAATTTAGTTTTTAAACAAAGTTAAGATTTTATTCAGATAGCTAATCATTGAACCTAGTTACAATTCAATATTGATCATCCAATGGATATTTAGTTCTAGCTCAAAGCCTTACCAGCTAACAATTGGCATATCTGGTAAATAATATCTTCATGACAGTTGTTTTATAAGAAGAATGTTGTATGGAAAATAACTATATGCAAAAATGTATGAAGATATGCTTAAAATCTGAATAAAGTTTGCAATTTTTGCCTAATATTAATCATAATTATGGCATCTGACAGAGGTAAGAAGGTTGCTGACTTTATTAGAGAAATGTGAATGGGTGATTAGCATAATTGAATAGCTAATTATTTGCTTAAGTAGGTCATTTTTTTTTAGAGAGATGAATACAGGAGACTTTCTTGTTAATAGCATTTCAATTTCTCATGATGTGCTAGATCTCTTTCAGTTTACACTTGATGTCATTGCATTCTGGGTATATGATGGTGGCAGACATAGATTCAAAGATGTGGCCAGCAGGGGATTGGTGCTTGTAAAAAATTGATTTAGTATCTGTTGATTTTGAGCATGGCTATATATATGTTGTGCTAATTGGTAGATAAGTTGGCCTTCGAATGTTTAAAAAAACTTTTGACATGCAGATTGTTCTACAATATATGTTGAAGTGGAGTAATGATTGACAATCATTTATGGTATTTAATCATCAGCACATCTAGATAATTTCCAAAACTATCCATCATCAATAATTATTTTCTCAATCTCTCATCTTGTAGGTATACATTTTTTATTTATTCCTGCTGACTTCTTTACATTTTTGTAACAATTTATTTTTCCTTAAATTTTTTTCTTTTAGTTACATCCTTTTTACTTTCCATTCAATTTCTTTCATTGTTTCTTCTATTTCTAAAATAGCCTCATGGATTTTTCTGAAGGATTGATGACTTTATTGGATGTTCCTTCTATTTCCAAACTCATTAGATGATTTTTCTATTTTTGTTTTTAATTCTTCTTATCCAGATTTACTTAATGATTTCTTTTATCTGTTGATTGTTCTCTCATTTGTTATTTTATATCTTGAATGTTTTTTTCGTATTTGATGATTTAGGTATTTGACATTTTTACATTAATCTTTCATTTTTTTATTATCATATTTTATTTTTTAGATATTTTTATTTATATCTTTTATACTTCTATTGATATCACCTATCTTTTCTTAAATATTTGTATTCATTGAATTATATGCCTATCTTATTCTCTTTCAATTCCTATCTTGTTCATTTTTTTAATAAGCATCTATAACATTTGATAAATTATCATTTTTTACTTTCATTTTCTGTGAGTTTTGTAGATCTTGAGATTTTCCATCTACTGAATTGATTTTTCTGAGATTTCTTTTGACTGTTCTTTTTCCATTTCTGGTCTGGATTGTGTGATCATTTATATTCACTTTAAAATAATTTTTTTTTTTTGTTTCAGCTCAAACTTTTCACTTTTATTTTATATATATAAAATTTAGGTTGTTCATCTCTCCTCCCATACAATCCTATTACACATTATTTTAAATGTTACTAACCTATTCTGTCCTATGAGGCCATATCTTAACCTATTTTTTCTATCCTTTTCTATTTTACCTTTTTTAATGTTTATTATCTTTATTTCCATTATTTGACCATCCAATTCTGCTGCATAAATTTATGATTATTTATTTATTCACTATTAATTGTTATTTATTTATTTTTAGTAATTATACGTGTTTCTCATGAGATTAGAAACCCCAAAGATAGCAACATCAGTATATAACTGAAAAGTGAATGAAGATTTATTACAGTGCTTAACCATTAGCACAATCTAACCTACATATGTTCATTATAAAATTGGTCAATTATCACAATTGTTCATTTATTAATTTATGCAGTTTGATTGCTCAAAATATGATCTTGATAAAGAAATACTGATGAAATAGTTATAGTATTTCCCTAGCAATAATCATTCTTACATATATTGATTATGACATACTAGCTTTATTTGTTCTGAAGATATAAATGCTTCTCATCTCTCAGGTGTCATTTTTCATAAATGGTCTAATTTGCTTTTCATTATTCTTCAAATAAGTTTATTCTCTTTTATTATGTTATCTGTCATCTAGAACAATTCTAAGCATTTGGAAATTCTCTTTTACATATGCAACTAGATTTAGAATGGAATGAAAAAAAGGACTACCATACTTAAATTTTAGAATAATATTTTCATCAACAAAATAGGAAAATAACAAAGAAATCTAAGCTATATTATTGACAAATATCAATAGTATAAGTTAAATGGCTTTCATATTTATGCATATCTGTTACTGGATTCACTATCTTAATTAAGTAATCTTAATATTATGGGAAGGAAAAAAATTTTGAAGAGATACATACACCATATTCGTATAGTCTGGTAAATACATCTAATACTTAATAAAATATACTCATATTATGAAAAATCATTTTGTTAAACAATTCATATTCAAAAATATTATAGATTAAAAAAACATTTAAAAATATAGTTTATTGATAGCATAAGGTTATTCTTTATAATAGATTAGACTTAAAAAAAAATTGTTGCCAAGTATTTATTTTATATTAAATAATTAAAGACAATAAGTAAGAATGAAAATTAAGTTGAAGATCTTATAAGTTATTATTTGTAAACATTTAAAAGAAAATTCATTGATAATTGAAGGGCCAACCAGAAAAAAAGAGATAATTTTGATTTAAATAAATTGTGATATATAATATTATTTTTGTGTGCCCTTTTTAAAATAAAATTGTAATTAAAAAATATTGTAAATAAGGAAATATTTAATTGGAAAACAAGATTTCAGTAAATAAAATTAATATTAATATTTTTTATCAGTCATTCATTAGACACTTTATGAATACTATTTCTGTAGAGTAATTTTCATTACACCACTCTCACACAAGATAGAGACTGGTTTCTGATGTCTTTTAACATCTTATGGAGGGGTATAATCATAAACATTATAACTAAAGATATTGTGAAAAAAACGTATGATTCTCAGGATGCACATCTCATGCTGAACCAGCACTCATTAATTGTTCTTAATTTTGTGTGAGAGTGGTGTAGTGAAAATTATATAACAGAAATATTATTCATTAAGTGGGTAAAATTAATGCTTTAAAAAACACATAGCATTACTTTTGACATCTTCCAAATTGTATGAAAATACAGTGAACAAATAATAATAATAAACAATGATGGAATTAGTGACTGACTATTAGCACCAAAAGAAGGAGGGTTAAGTGTTGCAAGGCAACTCCAGTGTTGTATGTGTAAGACTTCATTCACATAAGAAAAGTGATCATAGTAAAAAGGAAAATTGATAACAAATTTAATTTTCATTCATATGTCATACAAGAATATGTGCTCTGGAAGGGATGTAATATAGTCTACTTATCATTTGCCCTACTTGATAGAATGGGTTCCTCAGTTCAACAGTTCATTTACAAGTAAAAGAGCTGTAGATAAATATGAATTTAACAAAAGTTACCAATCTAGGAATACTGCATGAAAAAAAAAAAAAGAACTACTTGTAAAAAGAAAAATTGAAGGAAAATCCCAAGCTTGAAGAAACTGTTTAGATACTTTCTCAAATGTTTGCCATGCTTATGTTATTGGACAAAAATAGAATAGTAGTAAGAGATCTATTTTAAATTATAATTTTGAGATCTAAAATAAAATCAGTTTCTATATGATAATATAGGAATAAAAGAAATATAGACTTCCCAATTAAACAAGTAATTTGTCTAAATGTGCTAAAATGCAGGAAATAGTGAAGCTAAGTACAAATTGTAGTATTAATTAGCTGAGCACTTTTGAGAAGTTTTATCTTCTTATAATCATAGCAAATGGATTGTGTGAATGCAGTGGAATATGTATGTGACAAATATTTAAATATATGCAAAATAGATTAGGAAGTCAATTTTTTGTACAGGGAAAAGCATGTTTCCTTTAGGTTTATGGCATAGGTATTGTTACTATAAGCCATGCTTCTTTGATTTTACATTTAGAGTCATGGGATTCTATGCATGTGATGGAAGCAGAAGATGCTTCAAATATATGACTAGTGAACTTTTGGTATTGTATTCAGATTTATTAACAGCTTTTTTGTATAAGTAATGTTGCTGAGAGACATGAGTGGAGAGAGATGCTCATTATTTACCATTGTATGTGACACTGTAACCAGTTTGGGGGCAAGGGATCTTGTACATTGTATGAGGAGTCAGTCAGAAGGTAGGCAATCTTTTGAATTATTAATCTATTATTTGAAGGGATGATATGAAAACTTTGGTTGAAAGAAGTAGAGAAGGTTTTAATAAAGTTTTTAGTATGGTAATGGATGCATGGAAAAAGAAGCAATGATCTGTCATCTTTGGGAGAGTTGGTATTTAATTTCTGGTAAAACTTTTATCTTTTTTGTAAGATGGCTGTATTTGAATTCAACATGTGAAGTCTTTTAAATATTGTTCGATGTTAGTTTTGCAAGAAGCTTCAAATTTACATAAGTGATAATTATGAAAAAGAAATGATGAAAAACTTGCAAATTTGTGTGTGCATGGAGAGTGTGACTTAGGGTATGTAAAGCCTCTGACTTCCAAAGGTGTAATACACATTATGTAGTTTAGTTCCCTTGCATCTTGTTGTATGTGGAAGTCCAAATGTTTAAGTTCATTATGCAAGTCTTCCTAAGCAATAGTGACCAATAGAGAGGAATGGGTCTGGAGATCTGATTGAATATTAATGGTGAATGATTTAGTCTGGCAACAAACACATCATTGATATAGCAGGTATAAATAAGGTTGGGAGAAATGTTGAAGTATTTAGGAAGTCTCTCTTTGAAGTTGTTTAAGTATATGCTGGCTAGAATTCTGCTGAATGGTAATCCAGTAGGTCAACTATCTGTCATATGAAAATATTATCCATTGAATGTGGCAATAATATTGTCATCGAACCAGGTAAGAAAATCACAATTGAAGGTGATGTGTGTCTGTGGGTAATTGTTTTTTATGAGTTCGGCTTTGACAATATTAATGGAGTGTTTCTGATTAATAGAGTCATATAACTCAGCAATGTCTAAAGAAGCAATTTTGTATTTTGGTTTTAGCTTACGCGTTTAATGTGAGCAATGAAGTCATTAAAAGCCTTGATGGTATAAGGCCCATATCTGATTTGGTCTGTTAACTATTGATTGATCATTTTTGTAGTATTAAAATAATGCACACCTCCGAAATCCAACATAAGCCTGAATGGAAAATTAGGTTTGTGTAGCTTAACATTAGCAAACATTCTAGATGGAATAAAAGAGGAGTGATATATTCTATAGTATTCTTCTTTGGTAAACGCTTATTTCAGTGTTTACGAAGCAAGCCAGAAATGAATTTGTCTTTATTGAGTTTGTTATTAAAGTTGCGAAGAGTGTTGAATTTTAATTAATTTATTTATTTGTAGATTCATTTTGTCATTATATTAGCTTTTTTCATCAGTATGAATTTATTTCCTTTGTCTTCTTCAAGGCAAGTTATAGAGTTATCTGAAAGGAATTGCTTGGTCATTAATTTTAGATCTCCAATCATGATTTGCTGCATTGTTTGGTAACTAATTTTAATTAGAAAAGAGATAATTATAAAACTTTTTATTAATAATAATCTTTTATAATTTGAGCAAAAATACCCTTATGCTATCAATAAACTATATTTTTAGGTGTTTTTCTGAAGGTTTGTGATGATGGTGTTCTAGCTGTATTTTTATATTGGACTATTTCCATCATCTAATATGTGTGTTGAATGTCTTTAGAAAAGTTTAATTTTAGTTAGATATTCCAAATGCATTCAACTGTTAGTAATATCACAGCAAACAATGTCAGTAATATCACAGCAAACAGGTTAGTATATGCACAACGTTTCGAGAGGTATTTTTCTCCTCTTTTCTTCAGGTGTTGCTGGCCTGACCAGTGACAGTACTAGCATGGGATTCGAACCTGTCCTTAGAATTTTGATAATTGAATTTTAAGGTAACGCTCTAACCAACTGAACTATTTGTTTAAGAATAAATATAAACAATAGGATTTTTCATTGTTGACTTATAAATTGCTGTTTAATAGTTTCAAACCATAGTGACTTTTATATTTTACTTTACAACATAATAAATATTGATTTTAACAACCAATTTATATACTGAGACAATCATTTGATTTGAAAATTAAAGCTTATTTAAAATACTGTTTTTACTGGCATACAGGATGCAGTATTTTATAAAATGCACCCCTTTTTTATATACATTTTAAAGAAAAATAATAATTTTCTACATTTTTTCATGAATTTTCATAATGATTTACTGTACTAATTTTATAGTTATTTATATCTACAAAAAATGCAACTAGGGAATAGTGTACTTAGGTATATTTTAATCTTCATCCTCAAAATCCAGAAATTCATTTCCAGTGCTAAACATTTTGAAAATTGTCTCTTTTCTTGACCTATATTATTTACTTTGTAAATAAATTTACATTTTTGAGGAACTTTTTTTTTTATATTTTAACTATTTAATTTTAAAATATATATTTTAAAATTATGAGAATATTAAATTATTTTGAATATTTTGCTCTGATATTGATATGATTATGAGAATATATTTATAAATATATATTACTATGTCGATGTTGTTTAGCTATATATATATATAGCTTACATGCATGCTTATATACAACTGTATTTATAAATATTTTTTAATAGAATACTTATATATTTATATCAGACTGACTGAAATTTTAACACATAATTTTGATTACCGCCACTCAAGACATAGGGAAAAAAGTAAGTCCTATATGCCAGATAATATGGTAATTTGTGGACATGTAATTTAGATAACTTAATACAAATTTTCATAGCATAATCTCACAATTTATAACTTTGATTATTATTCAAAGTTAATAACAACAAATTTTAGAGCCAATGTTGCAAACTGTTCTTTATCTTGACTGATCAATTAACTAATGTATCTAATAATTTTTTTCATTAGTGAATAAATATATTAGATGGCTGCTAAAATGAGATTATTATTTTGATAATATATCCAAATATTTATTATGTATATCCATTCAATCTCTTAAAATAGGCAAAACTCTCCATACAGTGGTGACATTCAGTGCAAGCCAGAGTAATCAGTGGATGCCAGAAGGCTTGTGCATAAAATCCCTATCTAGTGCTTACTCATAAATACCCCCAGACTAGTTTCTAGTTTGTGTCTTTCATTAATGAGGAGCCTTGGATCTGAGAGCACCACCACAAGATAGGAACTAGTCTGGAATATTGTCTGAGTAGGCACTAAGTAGAAATTTTATGCACAAGCCTTCTGACATCCACTGATTACTCTGGTTTGCACTGAGTAGCAAGTGGCACTACTGTATGGAGAGTTTGCTGGTTTTATCAGCTTGAGTAAGCATAAGAAATGGTGATCATGCGATGTTTAATAGTCATTCAACCTCTTATTAGATTACTCCTCTTTTTTATTTATTGCATAATTTCATTTTTCCAATATTCATGACATTTTTGTAATTTGATTAACCAATTTATATTATCTAATTTTATCTCTTTGTTTTATATAGCATAGATGTATATAATGTAGTCTTTATTACTCTTCTTGTATCCCTTCTTTCTCTATCATTTCTAAATTCAAACTGTTCTTTAGAATAAACATATCTATACTATATATATTCCCAACAATACCTTTATTTACATATAAAATTAACTTATTGTTCTAAAGCTTGCCCATTATGAGCTTCAAAAAAAAAAATTAAGTTCTCTTTATCTTCTTTCAAAGTCTTTAGTGACTTCATTTTGAATTTTATCAATTTTCAATGCTTTACTTGACAATCTCAGAAATAACATTTTCAACTTTATCCTCCATTATTATTTAGACTAATTATTTAATCGTATTTTTTTTCTACCAATACAGACAAGATCATTTCTATCATGCAAAACATTACTCTTTCCATTCATTTCATTCATCACTGTGGTCTAATAAGTTGCTGTTCTCTGCTTCAAATGTTATTCCTATAATTCTATTATTCCTCTTTTAAGCACATTTTCCTGTCTAGCTTATGCTATATGCTATATATCTCATTTTATTTTTAAACTTTTAGTGAAATTTTTTTTCTTTCAAATATTTATTAAACAAGTACAATGTTTACAGTGACAATTATGTGTACATGGTAAATTGAAAAGGAAAGCTAGAATTACAAACATAAAGAAGAATTACATGAAAATAAATAAATCTAAGATAGTATTATTCTGGGCAAGAGGTAAACCTGAATACCTGGTCTACTGTTAGCACACAAGTAGGCTAATTAATCTCACCCAACTTACCTAGACAAATTGCCTCACATCACCAAGAGTCAGTCAATCTAGAGTTTGGTCAGATCACCATTGGAAAACTCACTACAACTATGAAGGCTTAGGTATTTATGCTAAATCTGATGAGTTCAGTTAAAAACTTTCCTTACACCAGCTCAAAATATTTTTTTACACTTTTAGCCTTTGAGTTTTCCTTAAATTTTTATTAAATATTTCTCATTTTTTCATTTGAATTTACATTAACATATCTTACTTTTATTTATGTTTTTTTTTTATTTTTAGATAAATATATTTTTTTAAGACCTGTCTTTAATTGATCAATATAGTATTCTTTTAGTTTAGCATTTTTATGTGTTTAGTTTCAATTCATTATTACTACATTGTTTCTAAACTGTGGATAGGTCTGGGTCATGCACTTTAATGCTATTTCTAAACAAGTCATGAATTAATAAAAAAGTTAAATCAGAATGTAATTTCATCATTCAAACATTTTACATATAAACTCTTTTGTGATTTTAATCCATATAATCAGTATTACCAAGCTATTTTCTGTCCAAAAACTTATAACAGACTTTCAATTTCTCATTTTTAAACTATAAATCATAATCTTCTACAATTGTTTTATTTTTTTTTCCAGACACAAGAATTCCAGACCTCAATATAATTATTTTTGTAATCATTTTCAATTTGTTCAAATGAGCTCTTTGCAATCATGTTTGCTAATAGGCATAACTATCTTATAAGCACTTTGAAATATTTTTTAGTCTCTTCACCAATAGCCTATCATTTACTACATTACTATACATAAAATAATATCTAATTCTTAGACTTAAAACAATAGCACACCATTACATTTTGTTTCCTTAACATAAAACAACAAATTCTCATTCATTTTTTGATAAAACATTCATTTGCTTTTGTGGAGTCATCAAACATGATTTGTTTTATGTACCCCTAATAATAATTTTTTAAATTAAAAATATTAACTTAATCTGTTTGCTTTTTTATTATAAAATTAAGCAACTTTGTCAACCTACTGTCATCCATCAGATTTAAATTAAATAACACAAAACTAACTGGATGCACTGGATATTACTAATTATATACACATTTAATTGCAAAAAATAAATTTTTATATGAGCAGTTAGAATTATCTACAAGCAAAGCTAAACCCCTCCACATATCATAAATTCATTAGTACTGAAAGTCAAAAGCACTTTTTTTTGTCCTATGCCACACTTCGTGAATAACAGTCACTCATCAGGTGAAATAGAGTATCAAATATTTGGGCCTCATGTCCATATTCAATGTTCTCTATGTTTGTGTGTGTGTGCATGCAAGTTGATAAAAATTAACTTATGAGAACAATCTAAATAAAAAAATTATATGTGAAATTGCAATGCTTAATATAACTATTTCAAGTAAAATAAAAGAAATGAAATAGTAATATTTATAATGACCGAAAAGGTTGAAATTTCATTATAAGGAGATATAATGTTGATAACAAATACATAATTAAATATGTTACATATAAAAATAAAAAAAATAGTTTTTTCATCTATAAAACTCAAGTCAGATATTCAGAAAAGCAACTAAAATAAGTTAAAATGTCAAATTATATAATTATTTAACATAGATAAACAATATCTAAAATTATTATGAGAAAGAAAACTGTACACAACTGTTTAAACATTAGAAACAATGAAATGTAGGCAAACAATTTCACATTCGTATCTAAAGCTCAAATCTTATAATTTTGACCCCCCCCTCCTACTAGATAATCCATATTAATCAATGTTTTTAAATCGATGTAAGGTATTTTCATTTTAGAGATGTTTAAGTGATACGGTAAAGTGTATTATGATAAGTCTGTTTTATACTTTAACTTGGATTAAAAGAATTATGATCTTTATTAATAGGTTATTCTTTTTAAAATAGTCCATTTGATCAGATGTGTCATTTTGATACGATAAAGTTTGTACCAAAGAATGTTCAGATTATCAGTGAGTGGAGAGTTGGTCGGTGGGGGTCTTATCTTTCAGCTCGATGTTCACTTGTCACCCATAGCGCGTTGATTCTCCAGTTTTAATTGAGCGTGAAACTTCACCCACCCACTTTTCCCTCCTCCATTGTATCAAGAGTCTTTATTACCACCAGATTTCATTAGATTCACAACAATAAAACAAATCAGCTCCACATTCAGGCCTGATGGTAGAATAATGCATCTGGCTATTGATAGGATTTAGCAGTTACTAATTGCAATTCACACAATAGTCATATAAAAACTAAGGGTGAAGACGATTAAATGTTTTCCCTTTTTTTTTTACCTTAATTAAATAAATATAATTTTAAAATGCTTAAAAAAATAATTTGATTTACATATATATATTGAATTCGTAAATAGAGATTTTTAGACAAATCTTAACAAATGTGGCTTTAAAACAATTGATATAACAGTTTTAAAAAATGGCGACTACATTTTCAGACTACAATGTATATTTACTAATAAGTGAATGTGTATAATGCTTCTTTCAAATATAAAAGTATATTTATTGTTTTATTATTGGGGGGAAAAAAGCAGATAACTGTTTGATAATAAGTTCTATTTATTTAAAGAGATTAATACTTTATTGAAAAGCAAAATCAAATTTGTATGATAGTGATTTTATTATCGATAAATGTGTTGGGAAATATTAATTGGTGTTTTATATTCTACAAACACACACGTTCGCGTTATAATACACGCACACATTTATATATCATAATTAAAAAGATGATTAGAAAAAAAAAATAAACAGAAGAGAATTAGAAATTGAAGGTAAGTGTTGGCTAAAATGCTGTTTGTGATAGTTAAGAGGGTGGATTTACATGAATATTTTTATATGAAATATCACTTTGCATTATAATGTTGAAAGTATTATAATGGTTCATTCTACAAGTAGTATGCATTAGTATGTAAAACTAAAGCTATACCTGGAAACTAAACTCCATGTTTTTATGAACTTCTGATTAAAGACTGCAAATTAAGAAATTGCACATCAAAACGATTAATGTGAACTCTGGAAGTATTGTAAGATATAACTATAAACCAAAATAACAGGGATAAAGGTTTTACACTTTTAAATGTTACAAAATACTATATATAAAGGGAATCATGGATAATCTCAAATGGTATGTATATTCTCCACAGAAAATTTTTTTCTTTAATTAAAAAAACCAAATATACTTCAACTAAATATTGAGAAAATATTAAAACAATAGCTAGAAATTCATTTCATATTAATTGAATAATATAACATGAATGTAGTTGCACTCAAAGAGATTCATTACATCTGGCTTAGTTATATTTCTTCAAAACTATTTAATGGAAGTAAACAATATCCATTGAAGATACTTTAAATATAATATTCAATATGTCGATTAATAATCTTTATGCATGTAATGTTTACAGTGCTTTTAATACAAACTTGCTGTATCATTATCATTCACATTTTTTTTTTTGTTTTAATAGAAAGTTTCACTTCATGTAGTAGACATTGAGGATTTGCACTTGAAGATAAAGTAATTTTATTTTATTTTAGAATGATGACATTAAACAACATTTGCATATTTTATATGCAAGAGAAATATAAAAGTGTGGCAGTCCACATAGTTCAATCTAAAATCCAAAATTGTGGCTGAAGAAATAATTATTTTTTGGTTTTTAGTGCATGATAAATAAAAGCATTTACTACAAAATATTTTTTATCTCTATTATTTCAGTTTCAGGTCTGTCATCTACATTATTTAATACATTCATTAATGATCATCCAAAAAACATTACAGAAAATCTATCTATGCTGAAGGTATTGCTTTGACTTTCCAAAAGAGATCTTTTACAAAGTTAGGAAAGATTCTTAATAAAAATTTAAAAAGATTGGAAATGATTTTCAAAGATTCAGTGTTATTCTTAATCTAATTAAAACAAAGTGAAATAATAAAATATTGGAATTTGCATTGCATTAAAAATGAGTTATTATTGTATGCTACTACTGAACTTTTAATCTAAACATCAGAGAAATCTCATAAACTAAATATAATTTTCTGTAATAATAATATCTTGCCACTAGAGAGTGAACTATGTAGTGTTCCTTGCACAAAAGTCTAAAACTGTATATTTTTCAAGTAAGATTAAATTATTTTTTTTCATATTCTAAAGTGAAATATATATATATTAAAAAATATTGAATCAGGTGAAGCTTTAGTTCGGTTTATTACTTAGCCATCAAAATTACACATGATCACTTGTACCTTAAACAAAGATATTGGCAATGCCACACGGGTAATGTAATGTTAAGTCAATGTATGGAAGCATAATGAAGCAAACAACAATGCAAATAAAACAAGAATACAACTTGAATTTCATAATCTTAAAGTTAGACATTCTAACACCGATGTTAAACCAGAATAATGTTAGTATGCAGAAAGTATTGACTGAAGAAACTCTATAGCTCTTTATTGAATGATCTAATGTTCTTGCAATCACACAAATTTCTTTTTGTTACAGTTTTTGAAAGATTTATTACTTGGTGAGATTCAGAAGCATAATACATGAGATAAATTTGCAGAATAGTGGATGATCCAAACCCAAGATATTTTATTTTATAATGAAGAACAAAGAGATCGATTTAATAGATCAATACATATTCTAGATAAATTAGCTTTGGTAAAGATCAATTGAGAAAAAGAAAATATTATTTCATGCTTTGTAAAAAAATCTTAATTATAATATGTGATTTCCAGAGTTAATAGGACCATTCAAAACTATTATTTTTTAGCCAGTGCTTTTAAAGGACACCCCTGTGCCATTTTATGGGAATAGTTTTGAATTTAGAGTTAAACTGCACAACCATAATTCCAATACAATTTCCATCACAAATTTTTGATCAGGAGGCATAGTTACTTTTATCAAATTTGAGGTTTAAAGCATTGTAAGCAACTTGAACACATCATTAACAATTGTCTGAAGTTTTTGTGTTCACAATATAGTATGATAGATACTTCAATGCATCAGTGTTGTAAATCAATCAACTAAACACAAAAAGTCATAAATATTTTGAATTTACAAAAGGAAAAGGAAATATTTAAAACTATAGAGAGTGATTAAAGAATACGGATGTTTGTTTAATAATGTTAAACAAGGAGAAAATAGAAAATAATTGGAAATTGGTGCATATTTCTAAAATTTCAGATCATAAATTGAAAAATGATACTTTAATTGTATTGCCTATACCAATTAACGAATAGTAGATCATATAATGGATGGTAATCAAGCAACTATTTACTCAATGCCATCTAAGATAAATAATGATTCAGATAATAAAAATAAGCCAGAATGTTCTCAGACAAAAAAATACATACACGCACAAAGAATTCTGCTTTTTTGATGATCCTAATATCTTTAATGGAAATAAATAAAAAGTAAAAATAAAATTTTCACAAAACAGAAACTGAATTGGAATATTCTGCAGAAGAAAATTTTATCTTAGAGGAGGTAGGTATACCAGGCAATGTTAATGTCACAAATGAGATCTCTATAGAGTCACTGGGGGGCTTTCCATTACCAGAATGAGACCATGACTTGCAAAAAAAATATATTTTTTATATTAATTAATATTTGTGTGTATAATATTGTATCCTAGTTATTATTGCACATGTTTTTTTTTCTCTAATTATTAATTAAATAAATTTTCAACTTTATTTACTGAAAGAAGAAAATGTATTCTTTATATATTTTCATAGATAAATTATGACTTCGTATTATAATTATTTTCGAGTAATTCTGTATAATAAAATAGCTGACGTTTCAATACAATAACAAGTACCTTCCTCAGAGTGTCCTCTTTCTCAAAACTACCTAAAACTAATGAAACAGTATTATTTTATCTAACATCCTGTTTCACCTACTATGTCCCATAGTAGTATTCTTTCCTTAGTTCAAACCCAAACAAGTCCACATATATTATCATATATGAACATATTTTAATGTATAAGAACATATATTTACTCGGGTGTACATATATTTAGGTATATTTGTATACATTTGAGTATATTAATGTCTGTATGTGTATTGCTATATAATGTTTATATTAAGTTATAAATTATATATATTAAATCAAAAGTTGTGTAAACATTGTTGTATGTGTATGAGAGCACCTATATATGTATGCAAATGAAGATGCAATGTAATACATTCCATAAACATTGCAATACTATTTTAATTATTTTATCTTTAAGTTATTATAAAATTCAGAGTACAAATTTATTTTGTTTGCATATAAATTTTCAATTCCAGAGGTGACAAGATTACACATATAGCAGAATGTGTACAGAATTTAAATCTCTTTTAAAAGATTGTCTGTTTTTTGGAAAATCTCATATGTGACATGCACCTGGTTTAATTTTGTGGGAACCATGAGTAGATTTTTAAAATAAATTCTAAAATAGATTTTAAGACAAAAGAAAAGCAGTCAAGCTGCACTAAAAGTTAGGCTTCACTTTTGTCTTTTCTAAAGTTAATAGAACTATGTTAAAACTTAAGATTAAAAATTTGTAAACTATAAACAAGTTCATAGCTTTTGCTGGGGGAGTCAAGGAGTTAATTCTTAGCAAACCTTGTAGGAATGGTGTGGCATAATTCAAGCTTGAGTATAAATTGTAGATAAAAATGTTAATTTGTAATACCCTAAAATTAAATGACCTTGTATTTAACTCCACTCATTATTGTAATAACACCTGTGAGCGTAAAATACCAATGCACTTCCATTTTATTAATTAACTTATATTTTAATAAAAATTAAGAGCATGCCAATAGCTCTAAACAAGCTTTTTTTTTTTTTATTTATGATAAATGCTACTACAAGAGAAGACATTCAAATCATTTTTATCTTGGATTGTCCCCATCTCCAGACCGGTTTCAACTTATGGGTCTCTTCAGTGAGGAGTTGGGACATTAGATTTAAAAAACCAACTCAAGCAAAGCATTTATCTAAAAGTTAATTGTTAGAAGAAGATCTGAAACTTTTAGACATCTACATGTCTTTAAAGTCAGCTCTCCAACTGAAAAAATCATATGGGCCTGAACTTAATTCAGATACTCCATATATTAGTAGGCTTAGCCATTTAATTTAGCCAAAGCCACAACAGCAAAATAATAATAGTAATAATAACAATTCAGATGTCACATGACTTATATATAGCTTGCACTTACAAATATGTAAAATTAAGAGTGTGCTAATAGCTTTAAACAAGCTTTTTTTTATATTTATGATAAATGCTACTACAAGAGAAGACATTCAAATCATTTTTATCTTGGATTGTCCTCTTCCCCAGACCGGTTTCGACCTATGGGTCTCTTCAGTGAGGAGTTGGGACATTAGATTTAAAAAAACCAACTCAAGCAAAGCATTTATCTAAAAGTTAATTGTTAGAAAAAGATCTGAAACTTTTAGACATCTACATGTCTTTAAAGTCAGCTCTCCAACTGAAAAAATCATATGGTCCTGAACTTAATTCAGATACTCCATATATTAGTAGGCTTAGCCATTTAATTTAGCCAAAGCCACAACAGCAAAATAATAATAGTAATAATAACAAGTCAGATGTCACATGACTTATATATAGCTTGCACTTACAAATATGTAAAATTAAGAGCGTGCTAATAGCTCTAAACAAGCTTTTTTTTTTATTTATGATAAATGCTACTACAAGAGAAGACATTCAAATCATTTTTATCTTGGATTGTCCCCATCCCCAGACCGGTTTCGACCTATGGGTCTCTTCAGTGAGGAGTTGGGACATTAGATTTAAAAAACCAACTCAAGCAAAGCATTTATCTAAAAGTTAATTGTTAGAAGAAGATCTGAAACTTTTAGACATCTACATGTCTTTAAAGTCAGCTCTCCAACTGAAAAAATCATATGGGCCTGAACTTAATTCAGATACTCCATATATTAGTAGGCTTAGCCATTTAATTTAGCCAAAGCCACAACAGCAAAATAATAATAGTAATAATAACAAGTCAGATGTCACATGACTTATATATAGCTTGCACTTACAAATATGTAAAATTAAGAGCGTGCTAATAGCTCTAAACAAGCTTTTTTTTTTATTTATGATAAATGCTACTACAAGAGAAGACATTCAAATCATTTTTATCTTGGATTGTCCCCATCCCCAGACCAGTTTCGACCTATGGGTCTCTTCAGTGAGGAGTTGGGACATTAGATTTAAAAAACCAACTCAAGCAAAGCATTTATCTAAAAGTTAATTGTTAGAAGAAGATCTGAAACTTTTAGACATCTACATGTCTTTAAAGTCAGCTCTCCAACTGAAAAAATCATATGGGCCTGAACTTAATTCAGATACTCCATATATTAGTAGGCTTAGCCATTTAATTTAGCCAAAGCCACAACAGCAAAATAATAATAGTAATAATAACAAGTCAGATGTCACATGACTTATATATAGCTTGCACTTACAAATATGTAAAATTAAGAGCATGCTAATAGCTCTAAACAAGCTTTTTTTTTATTTATTTATGATAAATGCTACTACAAGAGAAGACATTCAAATCATTTTTATCTTGGATTGTCCCCATCCCCAGACCGGTTTCGACCTATGGGTCTCTTCAGTGAGGAGTTGGGACATTAGATTTAAAAAACCAACTCAAGCAAAGCATTTATCTAAAAGTTAATTGTTAGAAGAAGATCTGAAACTTTTAGACATCTACATGTCTTTAAAGTCAGCTCTCCAACTGAAAAAATCATATGGGCCTGAACTTAATTCAGATACTCCGTATATTAGTAGGCTTAGCCATTTAATTTAGCCAAAGCCACAACAGCAAAATAATAATAGTAATAATAACAAGTCAGATGTCACATGACTTATATATAGCTTGCACTTACAAATATGTAAAATTCAGAGTGTGCTGTTGTGGCTTTGGCTAAATTAAATGGCTAAGCCTACTAATATATGGAGTATCTGAATTAAGTTCAGGCCCATATGATTTTTTCAGTTGGAGAGCTGACTTTAAAGACATGTAGATGTCTAAAAGTTTCAGATCTTCTTCTAACAATTAACTTTTAGATAAATGCTTTGCTTGAGTTGGTTTTTTAAATCTAATGTCCCAACTCCTCACTGAAGAGACCCATAGGTCGAAACCGGTCTGGGGATGGGGACAATCCAAGATAAAAATGATTTGAATGTCTTCTCTTATAGTAGCATTTATCATAAATAAATAAAAAAAGCTTGTTTAGAGCTATTAGCACGCTCTTAATTTTACATAATTGTAAGTGCAAGCTATATATAAGTCATGTGACATCTGACTTGTTATTATTACTATTATATTTTAATAATAAAATACATTAAGCTTATAAAATGTTTAGTGTGTTATTCGCAACCCATCCTAAATCTTTATCCAAATCTATTCAATTTCATTAGTTATTAATATATGCATTATCTAGTCAGCCATATGTGTGTGTTTAGTTAATTTAGTCGTTGTTCTCTGAGTCTTATACTTTACCCTTTGCTACTGCTGGCACATGAACTAAAAGAGGCCAAGTGTAACCTCGTATCTGTCATCCATAGGGTAGTAAATCATGGAGCATTGGTGAAGGAACTGAGATGCAATTTGATTTGAGGTCTCAACACCTCCTGTAGATCAGCTTTAGGATAATTTGCCAAAACTCTGAATTTTGTTGCGTGAATGTACAAATATGACCGTTACACTAATTTATCTATTAATGAAGGAAGAGCTTTAGAAGCAGTTGTCCCAGGTTAGCGGGTTTGCTTCCTGGCTGATGCTATGACACATGAGAAAAAAAAAGACAATTCTATTTCTATCCTTCTGGAAGATAAGGGTAATACTACAGTAATTTTAAATAGGGCTGATTATTATAAAAAATACATAATTTATTAAATGATAATATTTATAAGAAAATTTATACTCTATGACTTACCATGAAAAGAAAATGAAAACATTAATTTATTCTTCTGATCTTGATTTAAAAACGAAGATCCAGCTTACTATCAGGAAAAAATCTTTTTTTTTATTATCCAAAAGTATACGGTTTACTGCACGTGCAATTGGCTCACCAATACAGACACTAGCTTATTTTCTGACTTTTTTTTTACAGCCACATTTAACAGAAATGTCAGCATATGTTAAAGATGTGAATTATTTTCTAGAGTTTATTCGTGATATTAAATTGACTAAGAATGATATTTTGGTAAGTTTTGATATTGTTTCGCTTTTTTCTAGTGTACCTGTAAATGAAGCTATTTAAATTTTAAAAAATATTCAATTACCTAATTTTGCTGGACTTTTGAATGAACTCTGCTTATAGAATACATTTTTTGTTTTTTATGGGCAGATGTATAAACAAATATCAGATATAGCTATGGGTTCACCAATTTCTCCAACATTAGCTTCTATTTTAATGGAAGATTTGGAAAATAAAATTTTGACTTCAGCAGTTAAAAAACCATCTATATGGTTGAGTTTTGTGGATGATACCTTTGTTATTTGGCCTCATGGTAAGCATGCTTTTAATGACTTTTTAAATTTTTTAAACTCTTTTTGACAACAATATCAAATTTACTATGGAAATAGAAAATAATAACCAATTGTCTTTTTTAGATGTTTTAATTGAAAGAAAGGAAGATGGTTCTTTATCCCATGGTATATATAAAAACCAACACACACTGGGAGATATTTACATTTTTCTTCTCATCACCATCCGGCACATCTATTTTCAGTGGCAAAGACATTGTTAGATAGAACAAAGAGACTTTCTGATGATAGCCATTTTCTCTAGGACATTTCTGCTACTAATAAAATGCTTCTTGATAATGGTTTTAATTACAGCATTATAAAAAGAAAAAAGATTTTGATACATCTGAAATTAAGACAATTTTACCAAATATAAAAGTAACTGATAAAATTGGTAACATTCTAAGGAAAACTAATATTCACACTGTTTACACTACCTTTAAAAAAATTAATGAAATATTTCCATTTTCTAAAGATAAAATTTCTTTGGAGTGTATGGTGTAGGATCTGTTCACATTTATATATTGGACAGACTAATCATAGAATAAATATTAGAAAGAAAGAACACATTCTGGCAGTCAGAGAAAAATCCAATTCATCTGCTATTTATTCTCATATTAAATTAACTAATCATGATATCAATTTAGATAAAACAAATATTCTAATTAAAAAATGAACAATATGACCAGAGATTGCTAAGAAAAGCTATAGAGATTTTTTTAAAGGCCCAAGAGTTTGAATGAAAGATGTGAATTAAAGAAAATTAAAACATTTGGAAGAAGCTATTAGAAGACAAACTAATTTTTAAAACTTTTCAACCAATAGAATTTAAGCATGAGGAGAAAGGAAAAGATAAAAATAACAATTTTAAATCTCACATGCATTCCTATAATTTAAAAATGAGGACTCTCTGAGGAAGGTACTTGTTATTGTACTGAAACGTCAGCTATTTAGCTATTTTACTATATGGAATATCCTGAAAATAATTATAATATGAAGTCATATATATATAAATATATAATGGTAATATTGTTTAAATTTTATTAAAGTTGATTATGAAAATAAATATCAGAACTTTAATGTTAAGAGGATGAATTCAGTAAAAAAAGTGCTGACTAAATAGTGTGATATGGCTCAACTACACAATTTGGGCTTATTGGAGACCAAGATTTATAATAATTCTTACATTGACCCTGCAGACTTTCTTAGTAATAAAGTTTCTGATTTGTTCTAAAACTTCCTCTGCACCATCAGCAGGGATATGTACCTTAATTGAAAACACATGCACATTTAAATAATTCAAGATTTTATATATAGATTGCTATATGATAATTATTACATTTCATCATAATGCCATCATCCTAAACTTAATTTTTGTATACTTTTCTCCATGGCCTGTTATTATTAACAGATTAGTTTTAAAAATAAATATTCTTGCAGCTACACTATACCCTGCCCTGCTGTTGTGAGATTTCAATATGCCATATCCTTTTGTAAATAAATGGCTCCATAGACTGAGTTTTCCTTCAATAAATGAAGATGGCTATTTGCCAAACAATTTGTTTCATTCAGTAATGGCAGACATGTCTCTAATAGACCTAGTGTTTTATTCATCAATGCTTCAATACAATATTAATATTAATTAAAAAACTATGATCTCAGATCATCTAGCCTCCATTGTTATATTGGGCATAGATGTGACACATAAGACTGATTACCATAAGAATGACAATATGAATGCTGTTGACAAATCTGCACTACTAAATAATTCTTATATTCTGAGATTTACATAGTTGTATACAAAATTATAAACTTTAAATTGTGATTAGCTTTTGTAAATATTGTCTCATGTAGATAGATCATGTTAAATAAGATACCCCCTCTGCTCAAGATTGCTTGCATTGCCATATCAACACTAAAAGTGGATTATTAATGTGACCAATTCAAAAGTTGAATGGAATAATCTGAATGCATGAGAAAAGGATATAGGACTACATTATCATGTTCAAGGAATATTTACGCATTAAGAAAAAGTAAATTATACTTTGGAAAGCCACATGCATAGTCAAGAAATTATATACAATAGGCATTAAGCAAATCACCGGAAAATAAGATACCCATTGCAATAAAAGTTAATACAAAAGTAGAGTCAAGAAACAATATGTTATTTTTAATATACAAGCACTTTAGAAATAAGCTTCAAAGCTGCAGTATGTTCAATTCTGATAAACTTAGAGACCCATAAAAAGAAACAGAGTTCAAACTGATTGAGGTTATCCCAAAACTAGCTTTAACACCAGACTCAAAACACTCTTGAATTTATGGAATTCCTAAGTCTGTGTGCAGACATCTAAGTCAGCATATTGCAAAATTCTTAGCAGATCTATTCAATTTGTTATCCAAATGTGATCAGATATATGATCTATACTCCATAATATTAATACATTTTATTAAAAAACAAGAAACAATACATGAATTAACAAACATACATCCTATGTACATGAGTCTGCTTGGGATAAAAATGTTGGTATCAATATTGAAAGAAATTAGAACCATATCTCCTATCTGAATTAGAAAAAAATTCAATTTGGTGAAAGAAAGTGCTCTACAGGAGAGTCAACTTTTCAAAATTGTGATAGATTCTATGAGCAATAATAAGAAATACAGTTCTCTGATAGTTCAACTGGATATCAAGACTGCTTTTGATATGATTTCAGTTGACTTGCTAATTAACTATTTTAACAAATGCAGGTATACCTAAATCACTTTGCTTACAAATTTATTACTAAATAGACAAATTCATATCATGCTAAATGGGAAATACTCTCAACCCTTTAACTGCCATAGATCAATTCCTCCAGGATCCCATTAGGCATAATTATTTTCCACATACATTAATCCTCTATTTAAAAAAATTAAACAAGAATTAACTAAATATATGTGTCTAGTTAAAAAAAAAAATTTCATGCATTGCATATATTTGATGATGTCATAGTGTTTCTGACATCTCAAAAATAATTCCCCATTCTATTAACAAATATTAAAGGAATATAATAGAGATCATAAACTATATTTCAATATGAATAAATAATCTGCATGGTCAATTTACTTTCAGAGGGAAAACTTTGGATATACACTCTTAAAAAAGCCTAGTCCATTTATTGGTTTTTCTTTCTATTTATGTGTAATAATATAAAAAGTAAAATTAAAAACATCACCTATTCCTTAATTAAGTCATACTTTTCTCTCTATTCAAAAATATCAGTGATTAATATAATTATAACTAAGATCACATTATTCACTAATTGTAATATTCACAACATGGGTATAGTTACAATGAAGAAAACTTATTTGGGGTAAAGAGTGAACATCTCACCGAGATGCCTTCAGTGCTCACTAAAAAATGATTTAGGTTGCACAATATTAATATATTCATGGTCCAAAAAAGACTCAACTACCTCATGCTCTGTTTCTGCAACTCAAAATAATAATGAAAATTATACCAACAGATAAACCCCTTCCAGTCAAGGTTTACTAGAAACATATATCAGCAATTACATCCACTCCTAATTTTTATTTTTGTCTTCAAATTTAAACATTGGAAAGTCTACTCATTGGTGCATATACACTCTATAGGTGCTATAAATACAACGATATTCAAGATTAATAACAAGCCTTTAATTAGAAAATTCAAATATTGGATGCTAGAGCTAAAATACTGCAATTTCTTTATTAAGCTGAATCTTGATTCTCTTTCCACCTTTCATTTCTACAGGCATAAAAGACAATGTATGAATGTGGATGATCATGGTCGTTTGTGTCATAAAAATATTTTTCAGTCTCACTGAGTGTCCAAGTTTTAATAATATAAAGTCTGCTATTCTAGGGTTATTCAATAATTCAAAACTTAACATAAAGTCTATGTTTAATGTCTTTACTTTGTATATTTATGCAAATATCTAAGCATGCACTTTTATTCTATATGTATTGTGTATGATGGTGCAATAGGTGCATCTTTATGTATAATATCCCTAGGAGGGACCTAACATATTGTGGAATAAATTAAAAACAAAAGCAAAATATAGGAAGATAACTCCTATTATTACATTTCATACCACTTGCTCTTTTGAAACAGTATGTGAAGTCTCATCTGATACACCAAGCTCTGAATGATGAAAGAGATAGAAAAAAAAATCTGCTAGACATATATCAAATGTGACATATGTATTATCCCAATATTGAGGTTGTAATATAACTTTTTTCATTTTTGTAATTGGATTATGAAGTTTATTGTAACTGTAAATAATCCACACTAGACATGTACCAATTGTAATATATGGAAGATATTGATCTTCATAGTTTCAGTGTAACTTGTTTTGAAAGATCAATAGAGTGCTTTGAAAATAGTCATTATCAAATGGTTTATTTGTTCAAGAGTTTGTAAAAATTTCACACAGCAGAAGTGATTGAACTGAGACTTGATCTGTAGTTCTTTGCCTGCAGAACATGGTTTTACCACTACACCAAATGCATATAACAACCTGAAACAACCTGTAGTATTTATGAATAATCTTGAATCATAGAAATCATAGTCTAATCTAATTATCTTATCTATTAAAGGTTATATATACATTAAGTTCTAGGAAATAACTTCTTAAAAAGAGGGTAGACAATATTTGTAGTTGTGAAACAAATATTTTAAAAACTATGTCATTAGGTTTAGCATCTTCTACTTGTAAACACTGTTTTATTAAAAAAAAATTGATGTCATTAAATTTCTGATTGTGCAATATATATTACCATTAGAAATAGTATTTTCATATACAACTCTATATTTTGCAATAAGTTCCTGTCTGTTCACATATTCTTCCATCCTGATGCATCAGAAGACAAATTGCCTCACAAAAATATATGAGCTGTTATGCAGATCAGATTTACCACTTACTCAAGATTATAGTCAACTCAGCCAAGATATATCTCAAATCATGATTTCCTCAAGAATATTTTCAAATTATCAAACAATTATAGTGTAAAAGATTGAAGCTCTAAACAATTTTTTTTAAGATCCATTAATAAAGCCAAATGAATTAAACTGATTAGATATACTAGTTTTAATAATATCAGAATGGGTTGCTGTATTAATCTGCTTTTGAATTAAAAATAAAAAGATTATGACTTAAATAATTGTGGCAAACATAAATCAAATAATTTTAATGATTATCAAATCTATGTATTCGATAGCAGAATTGAAAAACGTAATAAAGTGACTAATTAATGTAGCTCCTAATTGAAATCTTTATAGATTTCTTTATAATATTTGTTAATAGTTTGTTTTAAGTGGGATTCATTCCAGCATTATTTCATAAGGATGTTCTGATAATGATACTATTGCTTTCAGAATTGTTTACTCTTGTGAGTATTTATTATGCTATTTTGTCAGTTTTACATTAATCTATTAGCAAAAATTGGAAACATTGATTTATTAATTTAAAAAAAATCCTGAAGATATCAGTATCATATGAAGGATTAATATAAAGAAGCTGCAGATTCTTTGTTCTGAGACTTTGAGGGCATTTATAAAAATGCTTATGAGTACTTTTTTGTTATTTCTAAAAGTGTATAGTTTCCATTTTATTTACATATTAAACTATTTATAAAACATTTATTTTAATCCAAAAATAACAATTACAATTAGGACAATTAGATTTTATTTGAAAAGTTTGTTTCTAAAATATGTGTGCAATTATAATTATGCTGAAGTGAAAATTATCAAAAAAGAACTTTTTGTGATATTTTATTAATTACAAGTATAATTTTAAATTTTAAAACAGAATTTCAGTGCTTTATGATGTCTTAGCAAAAATTTGCTCAGATTTTAGAAATGGAATTCAAATAAGAATAATTCATTGAATATTTTTTAATAAGCATCATCCAATAAAAACATATTATTCTTTTGTATGTATTTCAGTTTAGTATTTATTTTCTATAATTGCCAAGTTGAAATATCTTTTAAAGTGTTTTCATTTGTAAAATTATATTGTAATAAACAAGGTAAAGATTATCAAATAATGCTTTTAATTATAAAAGTAATATGTTGCAAATATAACTGAAACTGCTATTAAGGCTTTTAAAGAAGAGTGGTGAGAATTAATGAACCAGTTAAAAAAATCATATGATGAATAAAAAAAACTGAATTTAAAAACCCTACTATTTTATTTTATTATATATATTAGAAGGGATTTGAACTCAGACTTTTAAGCTCCCTGCAGTTATCCACACTCTATCTTATATAACTGATATACATGATCACACAGATGTGAAAAAGATAAATGACATCCAATAAACATATTTCATACTGAACCAGAATTCATCCGTTGATCCAGAACATTATCTCCCATTCATATATCTAATCAGTGGCTCAGTTTATATTAAGGTAGCAAATCTTCAAATTTAAATAGACAGGCTTTAATCCTTTCCACCTTCCAACACTTCAGCATTCCATATCATAGAAAATCTGATAATGGAATGCTCAAAGCCCTTGCTGATGTCAATATTATTGTCATATCCATGTTCCTTTATGCCATTCTGACCTCTCACATATAGGACCTCAATATGTCCATTTAAATATACAGGAAGAGGGATGGGCAGAATACAGGTTGAATATGTAATATTTAAATACAAGTATATAGTCCATATTGAACTTAATGTAATTAGAAGGGATTTGAACTTAGATTTTCAAGCTCTCTGCAACTATCCACTCTATCTTGTACAATATGATAAAAATAAATAATCTACAATATATATATATTTTGTGCTAGAGCAGAACTCATCAATTGGTCCAGATCATTATTTCCCATATATATATATATGTAAAATAAATAAAATATCCGTTAATTAAAAACAATATTGCAATTATAATTGATAATATTTTTAACGGTTTACAAACAATTACAAACAATCTTTAAATCCACAGAAGTACTTTAAAAATATTATTTCAATTATATATATATAAATTAGTAAAAATCAGTCACATGTTACATGACCTATATAGCTTGCATTATCAATATATAATATATAAAGAGCCCACTAATAGCTCTAAACAAGCTTTTTTTTATGATAAAGGCTACAAGAGAAAGTACCTGAAGCCTTTATTTATGATTATGTATATAATTATCAGTGCTCAGTTTATATTAAGGTAGAAAATCTTCAAACTTAAATGAACAGGCTTCAATATTTTCCATCCTGCAACTTTTTAATCAACCATATCATTGACAATTAAATGGATAGGCTTCAGTCTTCTCCACCATCCAACTCTTTAGCCATCCATATCATTAAAAATCTGATGATATATATTGGAGATCATTTATATTTTTCACATGTGTGTGGTCATGTATATTGGTTGTATAAGATAGAGTGGATAGCTGCAGGGAGTTTGAAAGTCTGAGTTCAAATCCTTCTAATTATATTAAGTTCAGGATAGACAATATACTTGTATTTAAATATTAAATATTCAGGCTGTATTCTGCCATCTCTCTTCTGTATTTAAATGGATATATTGAAGTACTATGTGTGAGGGGTCAAAATGATTTAAAGTCAACATGGATATTTCAAAATATTGGCATCAGCAGACCTTTGAGCATTCCATAATCAGACTTTCAATAATATGGATGGCTAAAGAGTTGAAGAGTGGAGAAGATTGAAGCCTTCCCATTTAAGTTTAAATACTTTCTATCATAATATAAACTGAACTCTGATTTTATATATGTGTGGGAGATAATGATCTGGACCAACTAATGAGTGCTGGTTCAGTACAAAATATTTATATTGGATATTGTTTACCTTTTTCACATGTGGGTGGTCATCTACATCAGTTGTACAAGATAGAGTGGATAGCTGCAGGGAATTTGAAAGTCTGAGTTCAAATCCCTTTTAATTATATTAGGGATTAACAATATACTTGTATTTAAATATTCTATATAACAATGCATAATAAAATTAGAATAGATTGGAAGTCTTTGAGATGTGGTCATGAAGAAGAATGGAAAAATCAGTTGGAAGACCAAAATAACAAACAAAGAAATTTTGAAAAGAGTAAATGAAGAAAGAACATTGATTGAAGAAATTGGATTTGTTATATATTAAGAAGAAAGTACAGTTTAATGGAAGATGTTTTGGAGAGAATGGTGAGTGGAAATAGGAAGGACAGAAAAGATTAACACTACTGGATGATATAAGAGGGTTATATGGAATTGAATAGCTGAGCAATGAAGAGAATGGGGAAATAGATAAATTGGTTATGAGACTACTCTCTAGACCTGTCTATTAGATATAATACTATTGATGATATTGTAAAGAAGAAAATGAATCTCCAATCATACACTGTTTGTAAGTGTATACATACTTAAAAACAGGATATGACTGGAAGTTCATTTCCTTGTCTATTATTACAATTATTTCAGTACTTAATAATAATAGATTTATATTAATGATATATAACATCTATAATAAATCTTCCAAGAATATTGTTTTAGATTTTTTGATGATTTTAAATTCTTAATTTTTTTATAGTGTATTTTCAATTAGAATTTTTATTTATTTATTTAATAAATACTAATTAAAGTTTTCATCCTTAGTTTAAATAAAAAATATAATTTTCTATTTCTGTTTGTCTTAGAAGAAAATAAATAATCAAACACCTAACTACAGCCTGTCAATTTTTACAAACTAATTAAACTAACATTCTTGGAAATGAAAGCAATTGTGTGTACCACCATGAATAAAAATAAAAACATTTTTTACAAAAGTATATTTAATTTATAAACCTATTTATCACTTGACTTTTATGCTAGATTTCACAATAGTTATCACCAATAATTTGTAACCATTATTTTGATTTATCCTCAATTATTCACAATAATGACCATAAAAAAAGAACTCAAAATTTTTTTCTGGTGGCCATTTTGTAAGATTGGTGATATCATAGGATAGTTATTAAAGCTATATCATCTCAAATAAAAATAATATAGAGTTTATTCATAATACACAATACAGTAAACAATATTACAGTGCTGTATACAATATTTTAATTATGAACTTAAAATACAATTAATGAATGTACAGTTCAGTATTTTATTTAATTTTCATCCAGTGTCATTGCAAAATGATCACCATTTTATTAATGGCATATCCAAAGTATAGATTTTCTTTATTCAGTAGAGTTATAATTATTTATTAAGTGAACAGGAAATTTATGTAAATACTTTTAAGACAGACTTTAACATGAATCATGTGCACCTTGAAATTTATAAGTCAAGCAATATCTATCTTGCCGATAGAGGGACCTCTCACACCATGACACAAGATAGCTACTTTTATAAAGATAAGAGTGACTGTTTTATCTTTAACTTAAATTTCCATTTATATAGGCCAATCTGAAGCATCATGATTTGGAAGTGTGAAGCTGTTCTCTCCACTGTTTAAACCCACTATTTCCTTTACAAATTAACCTTTGCGAAATTTTGCGATTTAAGAGTTAATATTACGATCTTTATACTGGAAATATATAAACTATTGTAAAGTTATAATTATTTATTAAGCACACAGGAAGTGTATGTATATATTTTTAGTTTTATATTTCCAGTATAAAGATTGTAATATTAATTTGTTGTAAATCGCAAGATTTCATGAAGGTTAATTTGTAAAGGAAATAGTGGACTTAAACATTGGAACAACAGCTTCACACTCCAAATAAAGATGCTTCAGATTGGTCTATATAAGTGGAAATTTAGGCTAAAGATAAAATGCTCACTCTTATCTTTATAAAAGACACTATCTTGTGTCATGGTTTGAGAGGAAAACTCTCTATTGGCAAGATAAAGATATTGCTTGACTATTATAAATTTCAAGATGCATATGATTCAGGTTAAAGCCTATTTTAAAAGTGTTTACACATACTTCCTGTGCACTTAATAAATAATTACAACTTTACAATAGTTTTTCCAGTATAAAGATCATATTAAATCATTGTAAATTGCGAGATTTTGTGAAGGTTAATTTGTAAAAGAAATATTGGACTTAAACAGTGGAGAGAACAATAGCTTCCCCCTTCCAAATCAAGATGCTTCAGATTGGCCTATATAAGTGGAAATTTAGGTTAAGGATAAGATGGCTGCTCTATCTTTATAAAAGTTATTTTGGGTTGTGGTTTGAGAGGTCCCCCTATCAGCTAGATAAAGTTATTGCTTGACTATTATAAACTTCAAGATGCATATGATTCAGGTTAAAGCCTGTCTTAAAAGTATTTATTCAGTATAATAAATAAAATCATATTTTGATCATGTACAACAATCAAGTATATTAATACAGTATTAAAATTTAAAATATGTTCATTAGTTTAAATCTGTACATTGTATTTCTTAATTTTTTTTGCTTTAAAATTCTTAAAAATGTTATATGGTTTGTGGTAAAAATTGTAATCATCATATTGTAATTTAGTTATTATAATTGTTATTTTGAAAAAAAAAAAAGATTTTATGGATACACAAGTAATAATGAATTTTATATAATCAAAAATTACTAAATCTAAAAAGTAACACATAATCTGCTTTTTACATTTTAAAATATTGTTATTAGTTTCAGAATAACTGTCATTATTGCTAATGCATAAAATATAGAAACAAAAATAAAAATTTATTCAGCATAGAACTAAAAATAAATTTTGGTCATGTATTAATATTTTATTTTAAACTGTGTATGATGTAAATATTAGTTAAAATATTCCATCAATAAATTTTGGAGTAAGTCTTTATAAATACTAATTTCAATTATATCAAAACTATCATATTAGTGTAAATGTTTTTGCAGTTAAAAAAAGTGAGCGTAATTTCGTGTAAGTAATAAATTTTGTATGATGAAATTGCAATACAAATAAATTGAAAAAGATTCCACTTTTAACATTTATTTAAACAGTTTGCATCTCTGTCTTCATAAATATTGCACTATTCAAAAAATTTCTAAGTCATTTCAAAGAAAATGACTACCACCCTTAATAAAATGTGACATCTCATGGTAAAAAAATATCACATCTAGTGTATTTGTATATAGAGTGCTGTCTATTTAGATCTGTGTAGTACATATTGTAAAAAAATAAATAAATATTGATTATATAATATGCAAACACAGAATGCATTAAATACATACATTTTCTTTTTTAATATGTTAGAATTTTCATTTTTTCAAATTAACTGCATAATTACAATTCTGTAATGTATAGTTCTATAATTTGGGAACTCTTACAATGCTAATAAATAACAAGACCTTATGGTCACAACAGTATAGTTAAGTAAGATATTATTAAACATTGTTTTTAATTCTAAATAATCTCACATAAATAATACAAAACTACAAATTTAAAAAAAAAAAGAAATTTCAGTACAGGCTTTTTTCAGCACAATAGTTAACAATTTTGCACAAGAATACAACAAATTGTCAATTGTTGAGCTTACTCTTTCTTTCTCAGTCCATTTTTCTGTATGTTTGCATAGTAAAACAATATTTTCTTTCTAATCATACTGAAATTTTTTTTAAAGTTTACAACAATACATAATCAAATAATCATCACCACCTTCAAGATATACTAACTTCAACAAATAGCACAGCATTTTGTTGACACTTTGGATAGGCATATCACATGGAAAAATTAACTAACCAGGATTTAATGGAATTGGATGAAGAAAGTAAGATATCTATAGAGAAAAACCTTGACATAAAAGAATGGAAAAAAATGATTTGAGCCATAAATAGCACTTTGGAAGAATTTGACTCTGATTTAGAATGTTCCATCAAGTCTAAAAAATAACTTTTTTTCTTCTCATGTGTCATAGCATCAGCTGGGAAGTGAACCCGTGATCCCGGGACAACTGCTTGTAAAGCAGCTGTCACTGACCTCTCGATCAACAAATGAGAATTATAGTATGTTGTACAAAAAGAAAATCAAGAAGCAAGTCAACTATTCCTTTAAAAATTTTTCTCTGAAGATCATCAGCCATCAACCCTTAAAATACCCCTCCAAAAAACCCAAGATCTTTAAAGGATTTAAAAGACAATGATAGACCCATATAATGAACAAATGATGACTTAGCTTTTTTAAATGCTACTTATACTAAAGTTGTTTGTTAATGCAATAATTTATGACAATTTTTTATCTGTAGGAATGAATTGGTTTTTTTTTCTTTTCATAGAAACCCATTGTAATTTCTTGCTATTTTATATGCTCTTGCTTTATAGTGAGTTTTGGGGGACCAGCTGTTATTGCTAAGTGAGATAAAGGTGTATTTAAATAATATGCTATTTTTCCACTTTCCAAATTGCAATATATTGTAAGCATTAATTTTTGCAATATTTTTTTTAATGAAAATTTATTAAATTTTATGCATATTTTTATATACTTTATATACTTTAAAATTTATATGTATTATATTTGTAGATTGGTTATTATATCAAGATTCGGTGTAACTGATGCAAATGTAGATTTACAAGCCCCTTAGTATTTTTTATATTTCTGGAGCAATTATGTGACATATACTTATTATCTATTAAATATATTTATAGATGAGGTGATAGTGATATTCCATTGCTTATTATGCTTAATTGCATTTCATCAAATATATAAACTAGATACTATCTATAGTTTTACTGCATTGCGGTCCCAATCAAAACTTATTAATATAAATATTTGATCACCCTTTTTTAAAAAAAAAATCCATGTAAGCTGCTATACATTTTCTTAGATTTTTTTTTTTTTAAATTATAATAAAAACTTTATTAATAACATAAATATTTACAATTTATAATATTCAAAATGAATTACAACTACAATCTAAATTGATCATAAACACCACTTGGGAGAACGAAGGGCAGAAGCTTAAATATTTGGATTTGCTGGTCCATAGAGAAAACAGAGATCTGCATTATAGTATGATAGTTAAACCCCTTGAGATCCGAGGCTTTACTCACCCGAAATCCATGTCACCTACTGCACATAAATTCGCAGGGCTCAATGCGTTTTTATTTAGAAATCAAAATTTATGTAAATTTGAAGCCGATAGAAAGACCAACATCACAATTTATATAAAAGATTTGCTTAGCGTAGGTTTCAGCTACAGATCAATTGCAAAGAAAATTAAGCAATTTCACAGTAAACTAATAGCTAACCACAAAAATAAGGATAAGCCTCAAATTACACTCCCTTATATTCCCAAAGTATCACAACAGATAATAAAGACTTTAACTGGGGAATTTAAGGTTGGTTTTCGTACTCCCCCTAATTCTAACAGATTCATTAATAATTCAAAGGATAGAACAGACCCATCTCAAACACCCCAGGTGATTTACAGCATGTCATGTCCACAGGCCGGATGCAAAGCCATATACTATGGGGAAACTAAGGCCACTGTTCACAACAGAGCTGCTCAACACTTGTATACCTATAGAAGAGCAAAAAAGAACAGCGATAACTTTTCAATATTTCTGGAACATGAAAAGCAGACTGGCCATGGGTTCGAACCAGGCAACCCCAGGATTGTATGCCCTGAAACCAACGACTGTAAAAGAAAGATCAAAGAGGCGTACTTTATTGTTTGCGACAACAATTCTATCAATAGACGCGACACGTGTTTTTCCATTTCAAAAAAATGGTCAAACTGATTTGCATTTACATTTGCATATTTGTTATTTAATAACACTATGTAAAGATTTATTACTTTTGTCGGCCATGAATATGAGGGCAAACCTCGAAAGCGCTTGGCCCATTTAATAGTTTTAAGCGAAATTTGTTTTGTTTATTTGGAAGCTTCTTCGTCAGCGAGTAAATCGTTTTTAGGCTATTACGTTTTTAGGAGAAGTATATTAAATCGTTTTACAAGTAGTTAAACAAATGATAACCAAAACTGATCAAGATATGGTTTAAAATACAGTAGTTGTTTCTCTATTTATATATTAATACATAAAAGTATATTATTTTATTAGAATATAAATTTACATTAGGATTTGGTTTTCTTTATTTGTTCAGCTGATTTAAAGCAGATTTCGTTAATGTAACTCCATAGAATAGATAACTATAAGAAAGTCTTAACAAAGATTATAAGTGATAATTAAGAATTGCAACTGATTCTATAGCTGTAAGATTTAAAGAAGTTGATATAAGTGATTTTAATAAAGGATATACTAATTGTTTATTTAAACACAGATGTCTTTTGGACTTTGGACTTATCATGATTTATTTTGTAGCTAGTTAATCCTTTAAAATTACATTGGTTAAATTTTTTATCTCGAAACTCTAAAATGTAGATTCACTACAATAATTAAAAAGATTTAAAAAAATAAATTGAGCAGTAGTAGACTGTAAATAGTATAGTAAAAAAAAATTTCCTCGTAGATTATTCCTATTATATAAAAGGAATTAAATATAGTGTGACTCTGAATATATATATATAGTGATCACTTATGATTAAAGTGAATCAGTCTATTGAAATGATTTCAATCATTGTTCAGTGTGATATAAATAAAATAGCATTCTGGGACAAAAATTGGTGTACAGTATTTAGTTTTCTATATAAAGAAGTATGGCCTTTAATAATATAAATCGTTTAATAATTAAACTAAATTAATACTTAAGGCAAATAATATTATTTTTAAATATTATTGAATTAATTTAATGGTGGATTCTAGAGCTCAAGGTCTATAAATCATAATTCAATTGTTATATCCGTTATTCAAATTAAATGTTAATCTCAATGTGAACTTCCAAGCAATGATCCATAATAGTAATATAAGTAGAAGGACGTTTGATACTTTCCTACTTGGATCCATTTGCCTATTGATTTTTTTAATGTTTTTTTTGCTTTGCAATAAACTGAGGAACTTAACGCTTTGATCAGAAATGGTTAAATTCAACCTTTATATATATATATTTAAATCCAAATGCAATGAAATGTGTTTTATGGCATCCTTTATTCTTTGAATCTGCTCTCCTCACTTTTTATTTGGAAAGACCATTACATTTATTCATTTCTATATTGTAAATCAATAAATAAGCAAAAAAAAATATTCTTTCTTCATTATTTCTTCTTTATGGTATCTTATCAGTTCTTAGTTATCATTTATTTAAATTGTTTTGAGTGCTGCTCATTTTGAAAGAGTTCATAATATAAATAATAAATGCAAGTAAAATGAAAGATAAACCTATTGTTGTGTTGAAACAATGCAATATATATATAGTGGGTTGATTAGATAAAGGATGATAATCTAAAGATTGGATAAAAAGCAAACAATCATTGAATAGCCTACAGAACTGCAAAGATATTTTCTTGATTTTTTTATTTTTTATAGAAAAATGTTGAAAGGGAATATTCACAAGATTAGTTATAAAGTGTTGGGGCCCAGTAATTAGTGCTTCTGCCTGACATGCACCTGGTCTTGGATTTAAGAGTCAATATGCTGACTCAAATTATAAATTATATGATATCTGGGTGCATTGAATCACAGTTACAGGAAAAGTTAAAGTGCAAATTAAAATATTAATATGGCTTAGTACTTTTAAGGAGTTTTTATCACCTCATAGTCATAGCCAAAAATCAACTGGTAGATAGAATTTATAGATGACAGATATTTAAAAAATCCATTTTTTTTGGAGAAGTGAAAGCATGATTCATTTCAATTTATAGTATGGATGTTGTTGGCTATATGCCATGCTTTTTTGATCTTATGTTTGGCATCATATCATTCTATACATGCATTAGAAACAGTGGAAGGTTCAAATGCATGGTTAGTAGATTTCTGCTACTCTAGAAAAATGTAACTAAGTTCAGGCTTACCAAGAGCTCTTCTGTATAAATAATAGTGTTGAGAAATATGAGTGGATATAGTTGTGTGGGATTCAGCATAATATAAGGCTCAGCAACCAGTTTGAGGGCATCTGATTTTGTATACTGTGCGAGGAGTCTGATCAGTGGCTGGTCTATCTTTGCTATTGTTTATTAATCTGTGAAACATCATTAATTCTTGTCCACATATATCTCTCAGCACTTTTATTTATGTAGAAGAGCTCTCAATAAACCCAAACATAGTTCCATTTTTCTAGAGCACCAGAAATCCATTGGTCATGCATTTGAACCTTCCTCTGCTTCTCTTGTATGTGTAGAATGACATGATGCCAAACATAAAATCAAAGAAGCATGGTATATAACTAACAATATACATGCTACTAACCAAAAAGAATCATGCTTTCCCCTCTCAAAAAAGTGGACTTTGTAATTCTCAATTTGCCTATATTTAAATATCTGATTTCTATATATTTTCCATCTTTTTCCAGATAATTTTTGGCTATGACTATGAGGTGATAAAACTCCTCATAAGTGCTAAGCCATATTAATATTATAACTTGTACTTTAGCTTTGCCTGTAACTGTGTTTCAATGCACCTAGATATATTACTGTTTAAGAGAAGTATACATATTTATTATTATTACAAAATGTATGATGGTAATATGATGCAATATTTCATGTGGCAGAGATATCTCATTTCTGGCTGCATTGAACCCATAGTTTTTATTTTATTCACAAGGCTAGTTAAAAATAGAGTGATCAGAATTTGCATATAAAATTTTTAAGTCTATAAAAAATAAACAAGTAATTTTTTGAAGAGGTATGGGTGAGGCAAAAGTTTTAAGTTTTACAGAAAAACTTATATGTGTTAAGAAGTTAAAATTATGTAGGAAAAAAATCTAATAATTCGAGAAGAAAGATGTAGACTGACAGTCAGAATGCAATAAATTTCTCTCTGTAGAATTTGATTAAAGTCTGAATATTTTAGATATCACCTGGTTTAATGCGCCAGGAACTAATCTCACTGATAATTATAAATAATATGCAATTTGTAAATAAGCTCATTTTTGAAACAATTTAAAAACTATTGCAAGAATAAAATAAAAATTAATAATATAAATATAAAACATAAGTAAGAAAATTTTTCTAAAAAAGAAATATGTTATTAAAAAATGAGATAAAGAAAAGATGTAATTATAATTATTTATCTAAAGAAAAAAAAAAGGTCTGTTTGGTTTAGTTCAGTGATAACATATGTGTGGAACTCAAGAATTAAAGCTTTTGGACTGACTTTCAATTGAATAAAATAAAAAAATTTAGTTTGAACAATTAAACAGAACTATTATGATCACTTGATTGCTTGAACATTAATTGTTCTCAATAGCTAATGAAATTATTAGTAATATATATATATATTTAAAAAAAACTGACTTTATGCTTTCTTAATAAAATGGGTAATACATTTTATAATGTAAAGATTCATGTCTGAACATTTAATTGACTATACACAAAAAAATTTATAACAAATATAGTTGAGTGAATATTTAATAATTTTGATATTTCTAATGGGACTAAAAATGCAACTATTTAAAAAATATTAAAATATTGTCTATCAGAATTTTTGAGATGATGTGACTATGAGAATATAAAAAAAAACCTTATTGCAAGATTCTCTTTCTTGCTGTTTTAAACAGATTTTCTACTTCTTTTTTTTTCTTTAGATAAAATTTTTACATTATAAAAATGTATTATAACACAGCAAATGTACAATCACTTTTTCTTTTAAAATATATATGTAGTGTTTTGTAAAAATGGCAGACATGTTTGTGCACTCTGGAAAAACTAGAATATATTAGAGAGGTTGTTTTTAGATCGTGCTCTGATAACAAGAATTTAATTAAGGCATTGATGTAATGACGATCGACAATTCCAAGAAATATTTGCAGATTGCAAATATTTCTGGATAAGAGACCATACCTTATTGGACAATGAATTGATTGTTGCAGTTGTTAGAAAGTGATAAGAAGACTGTTAACAACTAAGCAGTGTAATATAGAGAGTATTAGAGGCAGTATTTAAGTAGATATATCTTGCATCAGTGTTTGCGGTTAATGACCAACGCCCAGTGGAAATGTAGTCCACGGGTGTAGCTGAAAGTGCCCACAGAGATGGGGAGACCGCAGCGGAGATATTCAGAGCATTCGTTGGAGAGCATTCATTGCAGACCATTTGTTGGAGAGCATTCGTGGCAGAACATTCATTGCAGACCATTTGTTTGGAGAGCATCCATTGCAGAGCATTCAGTGCAGACCATTCGTTGGAGAGCATCCGTGGCAGATCATTCATTGCAAACCATTCATTGGAGAGCATCCATTGCAGAGAATACAGAGTGTATTCAGAGCATTCATTGCAAGAGAACATCATGGGAATTGAACATAGTTATTTGCTGATCGCACAGTCATACTTGCGGATATAACATTGGCACAGTCAGACTGGCGGATAAAACATTGGCGCAGTTGCATTTGGAACCTGTGAGTAGCGAATAAGTTTTGAACAACAAGTTTAGCTATAAATGGGGAAACCTGGTGAAAATGGAAATCCCAGTTAGCATAACATTAACAATGGAAGTGAAAGTTTGGAAATAAATGCTTGCGCAGTTAACATCAGAAGCTGAGTCCCACCACGCTTGCGCAGTCACCATTGAATGGAACCGGTGAAAAAGTTTCAGCAGCAGTTTGAATCGAACATTTCTGAGTGAAATAACAGTAAAGTAGGAATAGAAAAACAACACCAAGGAATCGCAACAAGCATTTTTCTGGAGTGGAGGGAGGTGTAGTGTTTTGTAAAAATGGCAGACATGTTTGTGCACTCCGGAAAAACTAGAATTTATTCGAGAGGTTGTTTTTAGATCGTGCTCTGATAACAGGAATTTAATTAAGGCATTAATGGCAATCGACAATTCCAAGAAATATTTGCTGATTGCAAATATTTCTGGATAAGAGACTGTATCTTATTGGACAATGAATTGATTGTTGCAGTTGTTAGAAAGCGATAAGAAGACTGTTAACAACTATGCAGTGTAATATAGAGAGTATTAGAGGCAGTATTTAAGTAGAGATATCTCACATCAGTGTTTGCAGTTAATGACCAGTACCCAGTGGAAATGTAGCCCACAGGTGTAGCTGAAAGAGCCCACAGAGATGGGGAGACTGCAGTGGAGATATTCAGAGCATTCATTGGAGAGCATTCGTTGCAAACCATTCATTGGAGAGTATCCGTGGCAAAACATTCGTTGCAGACCATTTGTTGGAGAGCATCTGTTGCAGAGAATACAGAGTGTATTCAGAGCATTCGTTGCAAGAGAACATCATGGGAATTGAACATAGTTATTTTCTGACTGCACAGTCATACTTGCGGATATAACATTGGCACAATTAGACTGGTGGATAAAACAATATATGTTCTATAATAATATCAACATGATTCTGGTATACAGTACCGAAAGCGCTTGGCTAATTGTTGTTTATAATTAATGCTTTTGTGCTCTGTTTATCACACTTTATCCCTTTATTCGTGTAGAATAATTAACATAAACAGTAACAAACACATTAAACATACATAATTATATTTTACTTACATCTCTCTCCCACTGCTAATTTTTATTACTCTTTCTTTTACATTATTTAATTACAAATCTGTCTTAAAATCATCCAAGAAACTTTTTATACAAATTTAAAAACCAACCCTAATTTCAAATAACCTTCCCCTTTTTAAATCTTATCTAAAACTCATCTCAAAACTACATTCCTAAACTATAGCTTTAAATAAATATAAAACAAATACAAATATCTTTTTTTATACAAAAAAACTTTTAATAATTTACCTAAACCTATTCAAACATTCATTTTAATTATACATTATTTTAGATTCCTTATCTACTCCATTAATTCTGTTTAAAGTAAGGTTATATTTTTTTATGTCAAAATATTCTTTTACCATCCTTTCCCTGTAATTTTTAACTCTTTCCAACATTTTAATATTAAATTCTTTATGACCTAAAACTTTACAATGTATGTAAATATTTGAATTTTTGGTACTATATCAGCACCAAAAATTCTTCTACAGCTTTCTTTTGTTTTCATTCTCAAATAAAAATATAGACATCTCTACTTGTGTACTTTGAAATAAAAGCAGGAATATAAAAATATGAAACAAGTTTTTCTAAAAAAAGAATATAAATGAATTTGTTATAGTAAATTTAAAAAAGAGTAGTGAGGGGGAAGGGGATATATTAATAAACAAAATAAAAATTGAATTATAAATTAACAATTTTAATTGATTTACTGATAATTATATATTATCAAACTATCAATATTTCTATTTGCAGTATTTATTATGCAATCACAATTATAACATTTATTTCCAGATATAAAATGTAATAAGACAAGTATATATATATATAGAATATTTTTGGTCTATATGTTTCTAATTGGGAATTTTTTCATATAAAAAGAATATTTAATGTAGATTTGAAAATCTTCCCATTTTACTCTTTGAAGAGTTCTCTTAACAATGTTTACTTTTGGGGGCTATAATAAATTATATCGCACTGATTACAATAATTCTGTACATTTCACAGGATAGTGACTGAAAATTTCCATCAGCTTTCATTCTATAATTATTCCAAAGCAAATTAAATAAATCAATTTATATGATTCTTTTCAAATTGCTTATTTTTGATGATCCACATTAATTTACTTTATAATACAATTGGTAGAAAAAGTACATCTCCTAATTGGAAATAGCCTCCAAGGGTGTTTTGGCCAGAAATTGTTCTAGATTACTGAACAAAAGATTTATATATATATAAACTCTAATTAATAATTTTTCTACTAGAATTTTTTATTATTATATCTTTAAAAAAGAAATTAATTTATAAAACAACTTTTAGTGAAAAAACAATCAGCTTTCAACTTCAAGTCAGCTGTTTATAAAACTGTAGAAAAAATTCATATTTCAAAATAACCTAAAATAATAAATTAGAAATTAAGAACATTCCAAAAGAGGTAACTTTCTATATTAAACTTTAATATAGATGTGCCATTGCAGAGTGCTTCTTTCTATATATGTGTGTGACAAAACTTTATCCTTACAATTATTTTTACTCACTGAATTGTTCAAGTTATTTGCAGTCAACTAAATCACATTTTTTGAAAGATGCTTTTATTTGTTGAAGCAGCTGTGATTTTTCATGTAAACTCTATAATGTAAAAGTCATATTTTACATTTTAGCTATTTGCTAGTTTTATTGTGATTATATTTATAGTAACTTTATACAGAATACTCATTGATTTTATATGTATTAAAGCATTCTTGCTTTTGGTAGATTTCAAATAAATAATATGTATATATAATTAGAAGGGACTTGAACTCATACTTTGAAGGTCTCCATAGCCATTCACTCCATGACCACATATATGTGAAAAATATAATGATCTCCAATATGCATATTTCATGCTGAACCAGCACTCATCAGTTAGTTCAGATCACTATCTCCCACACATATATACAATCAGTGCACAGTTTGTATTAAGACAGAAAATCTTCAAACTTTAATGTACAAGATTTTTTCACATGTATAAGATCATGTGCATCAGTTTTTAAAGTCTGAGTTCATGTCCCTTCTAATTACATTAAGTTTAATATAGACAATATACATGTATTTAAATATCATATATATATATATATTGCACAGATAACTACCGGTTATTATATTCAAACAATTATTTTTATATATTTTGTTGTATGACAGTTTGATTGAAAACTTAAAATATAATGTTTTAAAAAAACTTTGTAGAGATTATAAATGTTTTCATTTGCCATTAAGACATTTTTATAGCATATAACCTCCTCAGGCATTTACCATATGATTACTTTTTACATTATTGACAACTTTTATAGAAATGTTTAGATGGTTACAGAAGAATTAAAAAGTATTAAATGTGGAGAATAACTTCATCTTTTTAAACAATATCAAAGTATTTTTGTTATTGCACAATTGATAGGTAATATGTAGGCTAAATTTGAATTGAGCTGCCAGAAAGATATGAATAGTAATTGAAGAAAATCAAGAATCACAAATTTTATGTAAAAAAAAAAAAAGGGAATTAACATTCTTAGTTTATATATTGAATAATACAGAAAATTATGTTAATGATATCAAAAGCATTGACAAACTGTCATTGATGATGGTCAAATTTTACTTGGTTATAGTATTTTATTGCTAGTTAATACTCTGCCTTTGGGAAAAGAACGTAATATATACACACAATCATCATTGTTATTATGTGCTTTGAAGTAGACATTTCTTTTAGAAATCTTATGGAAAGTATTCTGGTAATATTTATAACAATTGTATATAAAATATTGTGCTTATACATACAATTTTCATTATTTTATCCAGGACTAGTTTGTGATTATTTCCTCCATAGCAGTTTAAACCATTTTACTGCTAAATATATATTATAGTAATAAGCTATTAAAAAAAATTAAACAAAACGTACAAAAAAGCAAAACAGAAATATGATTGCAAAAATAAGAAACAAATACTAATACTTATTATGATGGAATGCTAAAGAAAAGAAGATATAACTCAGTACAAATTTTAATATACAAGAAAACATATAATTAAAAAATGAGATACACATCATTACACTAATATATATATATAAATTGCATTACTCTGCTATACTTATGGCAAGGAATTTATTTACTGATTGGGGTGTAATACTTTTTAATCAACCGAAAAATTTCCAAAGTGTTTCTTCTCGACTTAACTAACTTTTGTTGGAGTCTTCTATCCTTGTGTTTATAATCACAACATACATCTAATATTAAAAAGATATCTATTTACTGACCATTATTAAAAATCTATCTAGGTTGACTATGGATCAATTATTTAAAAATATTGTGAAGTAATTATTATTTTTTTTTAGCAATCAAACATTTTTTTCTTATTTTGATGTTGAATCTATGTGTTATATTATGATAGAATAATGCTCTACTATAAACAATCAACAGTAACATAAATTTGAATTTAATTAGATTTAATTATATTTAATTGCAAACAGTAATATATACATAGATTATTGAAATTTAAAAATTTTAAAGATATGAATTGCCATTATACGTAATTAGATCATTTCTATTTTTAAAAATTTAAATAAAAAGCATAACTTTATAAATGAAAAAAACATATTTTTTATATATATAAAAAATTCACTTAGCATGCAATTGTGAAGTGGCGAATAATTTTTCTTACAAATTATCTCTCTGAGTAAATCATTTAGCACTACTGCCATTTGGTTTTTATTGAAATTAACAAATCACAGGACACTATTACGTTAGGGAGTTAAAATTACTCTAAAATTCAAAACATTTTCTATTAAAATCTCATACGTTAGAAGCTGTCAAGCTAAGCTTTAATTTGCTTGCATAAATTAAAGAGGGCAAAATGTTGCAAACAATTTTAATATTAATGACATTTTGTTCCACTGGAAAGATTCACAATCAGGGCGGATTATTAGGAAGGAGGGAGGAGATTTTTGATCTGAGAGGTAATAACTCACATGTGTGACCACATTGTCATCTTGGCGGTTATTGATCAGAGGGTCTCTTATGCAGTAAATCAATCATGAAATAATTAACAGCAAGTGCATTCAGACAGCCAACTTTTATTATAACAAAGAGATTCTATTAATATACTAAGTTTGAATCTGAAGGCATGTTGTATAAATTCGATTTTAAATTTTATTAGAATTTTATGAATATTTAAAAAGTGTTTGTTATTTCTTTTTTTTTTTAACTATATGTACTTTTTTCTGTGATTTTTATTATTATTTTTTTTAAAGTTCAAAATGTTAAAATAGTAAATCATATATTTAATAAAAAATAAATGGGTTTTGCTCTATTCTGTCCAATGCAAATTAGTGTCAGAGAGCTTTTTTTAAAATGAATTTATTTTCTCTCTATATATATATATTCAAAAATGATAGATTTTCTAAACTACATTACAAAACCTTTTATAAATTAATATATTCAATAGATTGCTTATTTAAGGTTAAATATAAAATTTGATAATAATCAAAGTTAGACATGATATTTACATATTAGCAATATTTTGTTTTCTTTTAACTAATTTACGAATTTCAATCTCCAATTTGATGTTTGTTAGAAAAGGGCAGATACAATTATAAAATCTAATATTAATCAATAAAAATCTAGTGTACTGAATTGATTTCAGAACATTTTGGTATTTAAAGATTATACCATATTGGCATTTATTAGTTTGTGGATCAAAGAGCAAACAAACAGGAACAATATTTTGGCATTGGAGAATTGATCACAAGACTGTCAATAAGTTTGAAGCATTAGAAAGGTTGGACAATGGAATGTTTTGAATGGCCCGAAAGCCATTATTGATTGAACTAAAATGAGTCTTGTTGAACAATGTTAATGGAGAAGAGAAATTATATGGAAATATTTCAAGTGCAACTTGTATTCAATAAAATTGAACAATAAAACAATAAAATAAAAAAAACAATTCAAACATTAAATGTGAAGTGAAATTCCATTTTACAATAAAATATGAAATAATAAAGATAATGGCAAAGAGAAGTGATTGTGTTTTATTATTAAATAGATTAACATTGATTGTGTCTGACTTGAAACATTAAAATAAAAATTATTCTAATTCACTACCGAATATTGTTTAACTTGTACAAAAATATTGGGGAAAAATATGTCAATTTAACACTTATAGTTCTATAATTTACAATCAATACAAAGTAAAAAAATCAAAAACTTAAAATTTAAAAATCTCAAAATTATAGACGTTAAAAAAAACTTGGACTATTTGTAAAGTTAAATAAAAAACAACAACTCTTATTTATATAGAATCATCTTTCACTGTTAATTATGAAGCAATATATGAAACAGTAATTACATATAATGACCTTAATATAACCCACCTCAGATTTTCAAAAAAGAAATTAGCCAAAAACATATTGCAAAATTAATGCTGTGTGGGGAAAAATATATAATGCAGGAAACATTAGCCAAATTAAAAGAAATAATATAAATCATGGCCTACTTATATTATATAAATGCAATTCTGCTTTATATCTGACAAATAATAACTGCCATTACTAAAATTGGTAAAACCAAATATTTACTCGAGGACTATTTTTTTTAAAAAGGCAAAAGACTGTCAAATGATTCAATATAAAAACTTACATAGAAAGCCCAACTATTATTAGTAATATACTATTATTTTAAAATTAAAAAAAGACTAAACATTAAATAAATAGTATATAAGTCAGATGTGATAATATGTTGGATTATTTCCATCATTTTAAACTTTTCAAATACAAACAACTTATTAGTAATAACACACAAATAAACAACACAAGTTAATAATTACACAACACTTCGAGAAGTATTATTCTCCACTCTTCTTCAGATGTTGCTAGCCTGACCAGTGATAGTATTCATAGAGGGGTCAAATTCACACTTTTAGATTTTTGAATATTGAATTTAAGGCAAATGCTCTAACTAACAGCCAATGGCAGTATTTGAATAAGAGTTGAAGTAACACTTATAACTCAGTTGGTTAGAGCATTTGCATTAGTTAGAGCATTTGCCTTAAATTCAATATTCGAGAATCTAAAGGTGCAAGTTCGACTCCTATACAAATACTATCACTGTTCCGGTCAGCAACACCTGAAGAAGAGTGGATAATAATTTTAGTTGAAACGTTTAATTATGTCTATTTGTGTGTTAATTACTAACAAGTTGTTTGTATTTGAAAATTTTAAATAAAGTTTAAAATTTTCTATACATTCAACATTTACTAATAGATGATGAAAATAGAGAAACATATTATCACGTCTTATATACTATCATCATATACGTTCAAGCAAATACATGTCAGATGCTTGTAACAATTATATTCAAAAGTATAAACCAATATGTTTGCATTATAACAGATTGAAACAGATTAAGTTTAAACTGTACAATTAAAAAAAAAAGAAATTAAAGTGTTTTAGCCGACTAAATTCTATTTAAGTACAAATAATAGTCCATAATGCTCACAATGTTATGCATATCATTGCTGATCAATTTACAAAACAAAAATACATCTGTTGAATACACTTTAGCAGAAAGCAGTTATAAATGCAATAAACTAATAAGAAATTTGATCACCAGATATGACTGAGTTGGACCATGATTCATGGACCTTCCACTCCATATGCCATTCCATTACTACACCAAATCTTAATTAACCCTAAACTAATCCTAAAACTAACCCTAAACTAACCCTAAAACTAAACCTACACAATTGTTTTGTTATGTAGAAAGCAATAATTAAGCGAAAGACATCACTAAATAGACATCGCAAAAAAAGTTCTAGCAATCAATCAATTAATAACTAAAAAGGAGGAATGATGATAATTTGTCCAAAAACAGTGATTTAAAAATATAAAAAAAGGTTGTTTACTAAATACAAAATTAAAAAGGTATGAAAAAAAAAAGTTATAGCAATCAATAAATTAATAACCAAAAAAAAAAAAAACCAGCGATTTAAAAATCACATGGCCTCATAAACCGTACATTGTATTGTTTTTGACTGCCAACAATGCCATCAAGTGGCCAAGCCCGATTACGTTATAATTACCCATATTCAAAATGGTTAAAAAGTAAGATTTTAATACTTTATTTCTTTGTAAATTCTAAAGTTTATTGGATAAATTTTAAAATTATATTTTTACTAATAGTTTCATCACATTCCTTACAAAATTTTCAATAAAATGGTATATGACTAACCTAAGACAATTTGTTAATCCAAAACATCAAAAAGTAGACGTTGATATCTTTCATTTTTTCTAAAAATTTCATAACTATTCTTTATTTATAGGTGCTTAGTGTAATCAATGAAGATAAAATGATAAAGATGAATGAATTTAAAATAGTCATCAGATTACAAATGGCTAAGATATAATACATGCATAACTAATTAGAAAAAAAAGGTTTAGATTTGGTGCAATGTAAAATAATAATAATGCTATTTTTATTGTTTCATTATTAGGTAGAATTTAGGCAAAAATATGAAATCAAGTGATTACTACAAAATGATTGCTTTAAAATAAATGTTATTGTAACCATGCAATAAATGAATAAATATATAAATAAAATTTTTAAGTAATACCCATCAGAACTATTTATGATTTATCCTCTTCTGTTTGCAGAGCCAAAACATCAACACAGCTGACGCACCAGTCAAAATTCCTGAAATGACTAAGTGACATAAACAAACAACCTTTCTGAGAACTTGTATTGAATGTGCAGTTATTATTCCACACAATCAAAAAAACTTTCACATTATTCTTCTTTAGGCTGACAACTCAATACTTTATTATAAAATTACTAAGAGCATAGCTTAAGTAACCAGACATTGGCTAGCATCAGACCCATCATTTAAAATATCACTACTGATTTTGAATGATCAAATTATTTCATACTATTTCAATTCATAAATTTCCAAATAGCTTCAATAACTATCACATCTCTATGCATCTGATATGCAGTTCTAAAATTTATATTGCTGTTATCATCATCATCAACCATTATCAATCCACTGCAGGATAAAGGTCTCTCCAAGTTCAATCCATCTTTTCCTATCGTTAGCTTCTCTTCTCCACAACACCTCTGCACACTTTCTTATTTCATCCATCTATCTCACATGTGGTCTCTTTCTGGGTCTTTTACAATCTCTTGGAATCCAGTTTAAAATTTCAATTGTCCATCCATTATCATCTCTTCTAGCAATATGTCCATCCCAACTTCACTTCAGTCTTTTAATTTTTTCAATGAGGTCAGTAACACCTGTTTGTTCTTTTATCCATACATTGCATTTTCGATCTCTTCTTGTTACTCCCAACATGCATCTCTCCATACTTCTCTGAGGGGTCTGAAGTCCCTATATTGCTCTTCTATTAAGTATCCAAGTCTCAGATCCATAAATAAGAACTGCCAAAGCACATTTATTAAAAACCTTCCTTTTCAAACAGATAGGCATATTTCCTTTTAGTATCAAGTTATTTCTACCAAAAGCACTCCAACAAAGTTTAATTCTATGATTAATTTCATCCATTATATTTTCATCTGTATTAATAATCTGACCAAGGTATTTGTAACTGTTAACTTCTTCTAACTCATTATAATCAATCTTTATTTTCATATTTTGAAAAAATCTATTAAACATTACTTTAGTCTTTTTAACATGTATCTTTAGTCCTACTTTCATTTGATAACTCCTGCAACATTTCCTGTAGTTCTAAAGTATTATTTGCAAAAACAACTACATCATCTGCAAAATCTAAATGACTTAAATAATTTCCATTTACGTTCACTCCTTTAGCTTCCCATTTTAATCCACAAAAATACTTCTTGCAACACTGCTATAAAAAGTTTTGGAGATATGGAGTCATCCTGTCTTACACCCATTTCAATGTTGATTTTCTTACTATAGTTATGTAATCTAATTGTTGCTGTTGCATTTTTATAAATATTCTTTAAAATATGACAATATCCTGGATCTACACCTTGATGATCCAATGCTTTAATCACTGAAAAAATGTTTATAGAATCAAATGCCTTTTCATAATCTACAAATCCTAAGCATAATGGCAAGTCATATTCATTTGTCCTTTCTATAACTTCTCTCAATATACTGTCCTAAAACCACTTTTAAATCCAGCCTGTTCTCTTGGTTGGTGGAAATCCAGTGTTTTCTGTAGACGAGTTGTAATTATCTTAGTAAAAATTCTGTATAAAACTGATAGGTCTGTAATTTCTAATATCTTCTTTATCATCTTTTTTAAATATTAATATTATTACTGCATTCTTCCAATCATCTGGTACATCTTTATCATTTAGACATTTGGTATATAACTTTGCTAAAAAAATTTCTATTTCTTCACCTGCTTCTTTTAATATTTCAATTATAATTCCATCATTACCTGGAGCCTTCCCTTTCTTCATAAATTTAATTGCATGTCTCACTTCCTCATTCAAAATTCTGGGCAATTCGGAAGATATAATAGGTATAGGAGGCACTTGTTCTTTATTACTATATAATTCTTGATAGAAGTCTTCTACACATTTCATGATGTCATCTCTCTTTTTAGTAATAATGCCATCTTTTTTTTTTATTGCAGATATAAATTTCCTACCAATACCAAAATGTTGTTTTACACTCTTTAGACTTTTATTCTCTTCTACAGCTTTCCTTGCTAGTTCACAATTATACTTTCTTATATCATTTTCAACTATTTTCCGCACCATTTTACAAAATTCGAGATATTCAATCTTTTTTAATGTATCATTGTTATATATCCTCATATTCCTTCTTTTCTCCATAAATTCTCTAGTCTCAGTAGAAATTTTATTGGTCAATGGCTGCTTTTTTCTACCAGCTATCTTTGTTGCAGTTTTTAAAAGTGTATCAGTTATTTTTCTATTAATGTCATTCAAATCTGAATCATGTTCAAAATCTACTAATACTTGAAACCGATTTGTAAGTTCTAATTTAAATTCATTAGAATGTTTCTGAAGATTAGGAATATCAACTGTAAATATTGTTTTCCTTAATAATTTTTGTCTCTCTAGTTTTGCATTAACATGTATCTTATATCTTACTAATCGATGATCACTTCCTGTGTTAAATTTATTAAGAACATTACAATCTTGAAATATGTATTTTGTGTTAGTCAAAATATATTCCAATTCTGCTGTATCTTCATTTGGATGCTTCCATGTCCATTTCCTTTTAACATGTTTTTCAAAAAAAAAATTCATAATATAAAGTTTTTCTTTTTCTGCAAACTCCACAAGTCTATGTCCTCTCTCATTTCTATTACCATAACCAAAATTACCTACAGCATTTTCATTTTTCATTTGTTTACCAATTCTAACATTAAAGTCTCCGATAACAATTTAAAAATGTTGTTTACTCTGATCAAAAGCCTTTTGTACATCCATATAAAAATCTTCTATAAGTTCATCACTATGAGAACTTGTTGGGGCATAAACCTGAATTATCTGCATTTGGTATCTGCTATTAAGTTGTAAAACTAATCTTGCCACTCTGTCTGATACACCATCAATCTCCACAATATTATTCTTCCATTTTTTATTTATAATAAATCCTACTCCACTTGTATTTTCAATATTTGTGCCTTTATAGTAGAGTATATGACCACTTTTTAAATCAATTATTTCTTCATCTTTCCTTCTAACTTCACAAAGTCCAATAATGTCCCATTTAATATAAGACAGTTCTTCTTCTAACTCTTGCAATCTTCATTCACTTGAAAGTGATCTGCAGTTGTAAGCACCTAAATGAAAAGTCATCATCAAATGGCAGCCTGAGTCTGCAATCAGGGGGTTCTTAGCATCCTCCGCCTTCGGCCACCAACTTCTGCCTTGGTTGGTGACTTTACAGCCTCCTGGGAATAAGAGCCATGATTTATTTTTGTCTGTCATGATTGTATATATTGGAAAAAATATTCTTAAACTCAGAGGTAAAAAGCCAATAAACTCACCACGCTGGTTTAATGCGTGTTGGTGAGCAGCCCATCCATGTTCGTATACTATATGAATAATCCACATAGTAATAACAGCTGCAACAACATGACTGTATGGAGTGGACATTAGGAATTCGCCCTGCTCAGTTCCTTTAAGGCCTCCAAGAGGAATCAAAGGGTCTCCTTTCAGTTAATAGCAAACTCCTTTCTGCAGCCTATATATTGCTGTAAATATATGTAAATAATAGGCCTACTTTTATAAAATTTATCACAATTTTTACTTTTTATATTTGGAATTTTTTTTAATTGTCATTAAAATGTGGACAAGAAAATATATGAAAAAATAACTTCTTAAAAAAAAAGATGTCTTTGTTTCTAGTCAAAACTCCAATTATCTTCTGATATATCTTTATACAAGTGATATACAAGAAGTGTGCATTATCATAATAAAAAATATGCTAATTTATAATATAAATTTATTCAACCTGCAATTTTTCTTATACCTGTAATATTTTTTTATTAAATAATAATTGAAAATAAATAAATATTTACAAGTGATTGAAATATTAGCTTCAGTAATTACAATATATATTAAAAACTCATTATAACCTGATCAGAAAAACAAGACTGCAATAAAGACAATCACTGCATTTATGGACAAAGACAAAATGTTATTTTTTTGAGAAACCATACCTACTACTACTGAGAAATCAATAGGAGAAAACTGCAAGAAATTATAGTCTCCATGACCCATGTGGTGAAATTACTATCAATGCTTGAAATGAATGAATAATTAATTATTCTCCACAGAAATTTTCTCAGTAAACATTAAGCCTTAAGAATAATGAATGACAAGTAAATACACATGCTAATTAGAAAAATCATCATAAAATCATTAATTTTTATTATAAAGAAATGAAAATTATATTTTCTGAAAGTAAAATGAAAGACAAGTTGAATAACATAACTTGATCTTGCAAATTGTGTACAGTCTTCATATTATATTAAATAAAGGCAAAGATCACTGAGAAAAAAATGCATGTTATGCACTGTGTTCATGTGAATGATTAAAATCTGAGTACTATGTGAATATATGTAATATTTATATGTACTGTGAATGACATATGAAAGCAAACCTTTCAATTCTATGTTAAAAATTTATTTTCATTAACTGTATTTTTTGTTAATCTCTAGTGGCTGTTTGATTAGATTTCCAATTTTTTATTTTCAATGAATTAACCATTATTTTTTTTTATTATGTTTGCATACATACAAGTTCACAACTGGAAATTCTTCTTAGAAATAATATTTCAACTGTGCAAATATAGAAAAAAGTAATAAAGTGAAATATATAATCAAAACAATATCTTTTGTTTTTATCATAGTTGCTAATTAAATTATTTTATAAACATAATTAGTTAAACTCCATACCTAAAATTCAAATAAATTATTGTTCAGATTACATAAGCAACAAAATTCTGTTTTAAAATTCTACTTATAGTTATTAAAAAGTGACAAAAAACAACCAATTACAACTACGTGCTTTACTATTTTTATATTTTTCATGATTTGCCTTCTTTAAAAACAAATATTTTCAAATAAAATCTGAGTATAATCAAATATTCTTATCAAAAATAAATATTGCGCAAATGTTTTATGAAAATAATCATAAATATATAAACAAATTATGGAAAATATATATTTTCAAAATTTAAACAAAAGCATGAGTGCTACCAATAGCTCTTTCAAGCATACTTAAGCCTCTTTGCTTGTAAATCAGCCATATTGAATATTTGAAAAATTATGTTAACCCACAAATTCTATCATAACTTAACTTTATATTACTCAAAAATGACATAATATATATTGCCTGAAACATAAACACCAAATAATATAATTAAGCTGAAAAAAATATAGTTATTGATATTCAAAGTAACAAAAAAAGAATAAAAGTTAATATTTCTAATAAATATTTCCATATTATTTCATAAATTTAAAATTATCATACATACAAGTTAAAATTATATTTTTGTTAGTAAGTTAGTTGGATTCATCATAAAATTTCTAAAAAATTGTTATATAACAACACTTATCTAAGGTAATCCATCACTTGAAAACTTTGTAGAATAAAGACATTAGTACCTTTCATTTTTTCTAGTAGTTCTTCAAAATGTATTTTCATACAAGGGTTTGCAATGAATATGTCATTCCTAATAACATCTCTTATAACAAGTAGCTAATATTGATCAATAATTAGTATAATTTGAATATTATAATAAAGAACTTCAATAATGTTTGTAATTTATTATAAATTACTACTAAAATAGTCACTATATATAAAATAAAATAAAATGTGAATGAAATACTAAATTCATTATAGAGTTAAGCTTGAGGTACATAAATTAGTAGTTTAAAGTCAGTGTGATGTAATATTATTTATCCTATGTTTATAGGTTTTGAGAGCTCATATTGCTTTATGTGACTATAACCATAAATTTAGTAATAGATTCATGGAACTGCCACCTCTCTTTGCATTTGATATGCAGCTCTGAAATTTACATTGCAGTAGAGTATAATCATCCTAAGTTTATATATTGTCAAAATCTTTACTTTAAGCATTTGTGTATTTTTATTATTAAAATGCAGACAAGACATTATAGAAAAATGTAAATTGGGTCATAATATTTGCAAAATATCTTTATCTTTATATCATGTCATCTAATTCAAATACTGGATCCAATCCAACATCATATCAAAAAATGCAGATAATATTCACAACTTTTTTTTTTATTATCAGGGTATATCTTTCTTTTTTTTATGTTAGTTTGAATAATAATTTTTTTGTATATTTTTTATCAAATATAAATTCAAATAATAATTAAAAAATTTATAAAAGTAAAATAATAATTTAAAAATATATAAAAATAAAGACTTACCATCGGCCCCCAATAACATTCAGTCTTCAAAATACAATGGTAAAAGGTTGTATTTTTTTTCTGATATACTTTTTACGATCTATATTATTTCCTTAACATTAAAAAATGTTAAGAGAAAAACAAAAAAATTAAATTTAGTTGATCACAAAAATTATCATAAAAATTTTATCTTTTATCATAGAAAAATAAAATTACCTTTTCTGAAATTAGAAAGAAAGATAGAAATGAAAGTGTAAAAAATGCATGTGTAGGCTGCATAGATTTCTGTTAATATTAAGTTTTAATCAGATGTTTACAATTTGAAAAGTCTTGCCCTCATTATGTGGGCATGAAAATGAATAGGTTAAGTCTGAGAACAAAAATTACCAATCAGCAACATTGTTGGCTTTTTATCTTATTAGGTTTTTTTTATGATATTCACATCTTGAGATTTTGTTTTTTAAAAATTAATATTATTTTACTTCCAGTTTTTTCATTATATGAATACAAAATTAGCAAATGAATATTTACAATAAGATGAACTAATCAAATGCCAGCAATATAAATGCACAATCTCTAGAAGTACTAAGTTTAATTTTAAAAAGGGAAATAAAAATGTCAAATATTGTTCTTTTAATAAACTTCATAAAAAGGGGGGGGGTATTAAGTTTTCTATTCATAATACATTGATTCTATATTAAAAGTTTATTTTCACTGATGAATGATAACATATGATAGCAACTGCTAATGTTAAACCATTGATCCTTCAGCTGATATCAAAACAGAACATCCATATAATCAGTTTTTTATATCTGTAATACATTTCTTATAAAAAAATTAAATCAATCTTTAAATTGTATAAATATATCAACTGCCTGCATAACCCCAAATCAAAGTCTGTTTTCAATAACAAATAAATAGAAGATAAAATGGATATCAATTTCTGATGTCAAATCATTATCATTTTAGCTGCCACCAGAAAGGAAAACAATACATCCTTACAAAAAAAAAATTAAACCAGTCTTTCTTAATGTTGTACAAATTTTCCAATTATTTGCAAAGACTAAAAGCAAAAAAAAAAAAAAATTGATTTTTCTCTAAAAGTTTATTTTCAATAATTAATGAAATCAATAACTTCTAATGACCGATTGCTAAATTATTATATCAGTTAAGTTTAAAAACACAATATTTAATTTATTATCTATAACACATTTTATTAAATACTTTTATTGAAGCTGGAAAATCAGTTTGTTTGTTGGTATGTTTGTTTAGGTTGGAATAAAATTTTAAAATTGAGGTTTAATATATTTAAATTCAATAGAATTGCTTGAAATTTACTATATAATTAATGAATACTAAGCTAATCCACATAGGAAACTAATCTTTTTCACAGGCCTCATAGTTTTTTAGATGTGGAATAGAAAATGGAAAATATTGAATATTTTGATGGTTCAAATTTAAAAATTTTGTTTAGAACTTTCATTTGTTTTAAATATGTCACAAGAGGATGGGTGGTATAGAGATTTTTTTTACTTTCAATTTAGTAACATTTTAAATTAAGATTTAATAGTTAAGTTCAATATCATTAATTGAAATTTTGTACATTTAACAAAAAATCTCTATGAAAGTGATAGTACACATTAATATTTTAAATAGATGACTTAGTTTCTTAGATATGGAAGAGTCGGGGTAAGGCTTCAATGCTTGTGATTTTCTTGGTTGCAATAGTAAACTTCATTTAAACAATAAGAATGTTTGTTTATAATAGAGTTTTGTTAAGTATTTTTTTAAAAAAAAATTTCCAAATTAAAAGAAAAAATATCAATTTTAAACAGAAAAGTTATTGATTTCTTACTAAATATAATGTATACATAAAGAGTATACATATTAATTTGATATGGAAATATCTTGTGATATATATATATATATGTGTGTGTGTGTGTGTGAAGATCATTTACAATATAGTTGTGGTAAGCTTTTTTTTAAAAAAAATAAAAATTTCCAAGCAAAAGCAAAAATATTTCATAATATTAATCACTTATATACACATATTATTATTAAAGAAAGTTAATGTTAACATTAACTGAAAAATAATTATACAAATATATAAACCATAAAATAATTATACAAATATATAAACCATTGTCAAGCATTGGTGGTCGAGAGATCAGCGACATCTGCTTTACAGGCAGCAATTTAAAGTACAATATAGTTTTATATTTTTATTTACTGTGCCAATTCTAAAAAGTTAAAAATAATAGATATAATTTTTTTTAATATTAAATGCTTTTATTTATTATACACTAAACAGAAAAAGAATTAGATTTATCTTGAAATAAAAGCATTGGGGGGGGGGGGGTCCAGAAATTAAATCCATTCCAATTTTTTCTATCAAGGGATTGACTTAAATAATTTTTGTATCCCTATGTTTTTATTTCAAATTAAATCTAAAAACCCCAATTGTAGTTGAAGAAACAATTTTTTCAGTGCACCATAAATAAAAACATTCAATATAATTTTTTTATATCTCTATTATAAAGAAATTAATCTTATCCATAAGCTATTTGAAAATCTATCTAATTTTCTATACACTAATTTTCAAAACCAAAATATTTACAACTTTCTATATTAAATAATAATAATAACAATGAGAATAATAATAATATTGTTGTTGTTGCTGCTACTGCTACCATTACTTCTATTACTACCACTACTACTACTAATAATTATTATTATTTTCATTATATAATTATGATATATCTCAAAATGTTAGCCATTATATTTTATAGTTTGCTGATAATATTAAGTTATTTCTTAAAATTGATAATTTATCTGGTCATTTAAGGTTGCAGTATTCTATAAATAGCTTTGTGATTTGGTGTAAAAAAAATCAGATTGTAATATTGAGAAAACATCTGTTGTCTCATTTTGTATTAAAACGTTATACACTTTTTTTTCACTATTCTATTAATAGTATTGTTATTTCTAGAAAAAATGTAAAAGATTTAGGTATCTGGTTTAATAATAATGGTCTTTTTTGACCCATATGAGTGAAATTATTTTTAAATCTAATAGAATTATTGAGATTATATAAAGTCAAAAATGTTTTACTAAGCAATTATGCATTTATTTATTTTATGTAATATTTGTTCCTACAATTAATTATTGTCCTATTGTTTGGAATCCTAACATAAAATGCTATGAGGAATGACTTCAAATATAATGAAAAGTTACTTGAAGTGTATAAGTTTACAATTACCTGTGGGTAGTGAAATATATCTTATGAAAAGAGAATGTTGAATGATATAGTGTTTTTAAGAAAAAATGTTTTATGTAAATATGATTTTTAGAATTTATTCTTAATATAAATTATAGAATTCATACTATAACTAGAAATAATGATTTATTTTATATTAAACAAATAAAATCATAATTGTTATAGAAATTCTGCCATGATTAAAATGCCAATTTTATATCATAATATATTTTTGAATATTAATATATTTCATTTGAATTTTCATGATTTCTTAAATCAATGTAAACTAATTCTTGGGTTTTAAAAGCTGTACTATAGTTGGATTGGTAGATACTTAATAATAAAATAGAAATTATTATTATTAGTTTAAAAACCCAAGATGTATTTATAGTTTAATGCTCATGCATATACTTGATATAATATAATATGGCCAAAATGTAATGTGTTTTTGCACACTTTTTATGATGAATTTTAATTTATTAATAAGTTTATGAAATTTAACTGCAATTATAACAGTCAAAATCAAAACATTTACATATTTGCATTAAATATTCATTTTTTAAAAAGGCAACAATTTTAATATTGGTACAAGGTTTCTTGGCACTAATTTCATGTAAAATATATTTATAAAAAATTTGAATTGTTAAAAAGTCATATCAGTTTATTTACTATTTATTCTTCACTTTTCTCAATGTTTAAATTCATACTCTAAACAGACCAAAAATTTGTCACAAAGCAATTATTTTTATGTTACATCAGTTTTTTATAAAACACAGACTCAAATTATACATGTTATCAGTAGGAAATGGTGACCATATGATATTTTGTTGATTCAAATTATAACATAAAATTTGAATATTATGTTAATAAACAAACAGTTTAACCAAGTATGATAAAAAATATACTAATGTGTATGTATTGTGTGAAAACTGTATACACTGTGCATATGTACTTATATACTATTGATTTTTCCCTACATTTGTATTTGCAATTCAATTTGCATACACTATTCATCTATATAATGAAATAGTTTCTTTCTTCTTTCTAACCTAAAGCTTTAATTTAGGTTATAAAGAAGAAACTACTTTGTTACAATCATATGCAAATTTTAATATGTTTTTATATATAATAACGCAATTTAAGTCTTAAAACCCTCTTAAAATTATTCTTTCCAAAACTTCAGAATCACAAGATCTACTAATATTGTATTATAGTTCTGCCTTTTGAATAATTTATCAATTGATCATTCTAAAGATCCATTGTCTTTTAATTCCTTTGCTAATCTCAGTATTTTTGAAGAGATTCACCAAATATTAATGAATGGGGATTTCTTTAAAACAAACTTAGAAAAGTTTATCAATATAGAATTTCAGATCTTAGTTATTTTTTTTTGACATTTTTTAATTTAAACTTTTTATTGACATACAATTATTTTGAAGATTTTTGACACTTTCAAGGTTTGCTTTTATACTTTAGAATTTGAGAATTTTCATCATTTATCTCCTTAAATAAACATTCAGATGAATAATGTATTCTTCATTAAAAATATCACATTTTTTTTTTGTCAAGCATTGGTGGCCTAGTGGTTAGCATAGCTGCCTTCCAAAGAGCTGATCTAAATTCGCTTACCGGTCAATGCATTAAACATATGAAAAAAAATCACATTTTTTTGACTAAAACATTATTTATTGATCTACTTACTTAACTTTTTTTTCTTTTGATGCCAATCTTATTTCTCTCTTTCATTATCTAGTTTCTGCATGTTTAGATTTGTATACCATTTTGCACTTATCAGTTTCATTCCAAAGTTTTCAGATTGTATGATGTATAAATTTATATATATGTAATCTTTTAACACTATGTATTTACATCATCTATAAAAAAACTATAAAACTTATAGTGTTATTTGATGAAATTCAATTAAACCTGTTGCAGGATACATATTTCTGACAACCTGATTTCATTGGCTTCATGGTAGATCAATTGAAATCATAAAAAAATAATGATTCAGTTTCCCCTTAAATAGACTTGGATTTGATATTATCATTAAGCATTTAAGATAATGCCAAAGGCAATGATCTTTTTTAAGAAAGTTTCTTTTGATACTTTACAAAGAGTTGATTATTTAAATTTCTTTTTTTTTAAAATTTATTATTAAACAGATTATCTGTAATTTTATTTGTTTTTCTTAGCAGGAATTTGACTTAAAAAAATGTTTTCACATTCACTTCAGTTATTCATTCTCTCCATGACTAAAAGTTTTTATAGTATTCATTAAGATATAATTATTTTATAATTCAATTATAAATTACTTTCTTCTTTTCTGTGCTAACATAAATGACTGTTAATGAATATATATATCAAAAAGATAGATTTAAAAATATTCTGCTTTATTAGTGCTTAGGATGCTTTCGATATAGCTTATGAGATACATGACATATCAAAAGCATGCTATGCAGTAATAAAACTGAATATTTAAAAAATCTACCTTTTCTGTGTATGCATTCAAGATATAATTAATATTTTTCCCTTACTTAACATTAATCATGGCATTATTCATTTTGTTCTTTTATTGACCATCAGACTTGTTAAGATCATTGGATAAAATACTTTTTTTGTCAGAATTTTTTAGCAAAGATTTATTAAATTATTTTGAGATTTCTTTATTTCCAAATTAAATTTGTTTTTGTCACCATTATCATCATATGATTTTTTACTTTAATGACAACTGTCTCATAGATTTGGAGAAAATCTTTATGGAATACATCAACATACCAGAACTAATAATAGTTGGAGCAATAACAAAGTTAATGACAGATAGGGTTTATTAACTAAAATCAAAATAGTATTAGCTAAAGAAATAACAGTAGTATTAAATAGAGTAATAATAATGTGTCAGAAATGCTACCTACATCTCTTACATTATTAAACTGTTTATCCGAGATCTCTGGTCCAGCTAAATATATTACCTAAAGTATTAAATATATTATTGAAATACAAATATAATGTATATACTTAATCTAGATGTAATTAAAGGAGATTTGAACCCAGACTTTCAAGCTCCCTACAGGCATCCACTCAAACTAATGGATGTGGTCATTTGTATTGGATATATTGGATAGAGTGAATGATTGTAGAAAACTTGAAAGTCTGGATTCAAATCCCCTTTAATTAAATATATGTGTAGAGTTATAGTAATAATTTTTAAGATATATTTAAAATCTTCACTCTATCACACATTCTTGAAACACATTAGATAAAAACATTTGAAAAAAATAAATGATCCCCAAGGCATGCATTTCATGCTAAACTATTAATCAGTGGCCCATGTATTAATTTTATACATGAGTTCATCATTTTTTCAGTATTTATCAACATCAAATTATTACAATTTGATTTACAAGTATCAATTTTTCTGCATTCACAACTTTGGCACCATTATTAATAATAATTTATTAACTAGAGTTTATTTATAGCCCAGATATAAGCTTTAAGTGAGTTCACATAAAGTAATATACAATTTAATCAATTGTTTCAATAAATAAATAAATATTAATATCTATAATATTAAATAATCCTAAGATTAATTTTAAAGCTCATAAACCAAAAAAATGTGTTTGAAATGTGTGAAAACAAAATCTGTTTGAAATGTGTGTGTCATGATTAAACATTGCAATAAAATAATTTAATTAAAACATGGCTTCAAGAATAAATGTGATGCCCATTTTCTTAAATATATAAAAACAATAGTATTAGAACTTTTCTACCCTGGTTGGCAATGGAAAAAACCCCCCCATTAAAAAATTAACCCCCCAGGAAACACACACATTCCAACTACACATAAAGAAAATACCTAGTCTATACATCTAATCACACCAGAAACACAAAACATGGAGTTATACTATCACTATAGAACAGAGCAAAAGAAGTTTGTTCAGAAATTAGTGATTTGGAAAAAGAAAAGATCTATATTATAATGGTCCAAGAATAAGTGGAAGTTTCAGTCTTACCGTATCTGCACTACAGAGTGCCACCAGGCATTTGAACCTAGAAAATTTATAGAGTAGGCAGATACGCACTGTTAAAGATCCAACTTTTATTTATTAAAGACCGTCAGCCCAAGTCACTAGCTCAGTGAGATGCATAGATTTATAAAATATAAATTATTTAAAATATATCTTCAATATAAAAAAATTAAAGCCACTGCAAGTAATTAACACACAAACAACATTTATTAATGCACATATATAATCATTTAAAATTTGAGGAATAACATTTATTATTTTAGATTTTAATATTAACTTTTTATTATTTTAAAATTTTAAACCATCCACACAGATGAATTTAATAATATTTTTTAAGAGTGTCGAGTACGAATAAACTACATAGATTGCATTTGAAAAGAAAATATTCTATCCCTTATTCAACCTTAGGCCAAAAGTTCACAGTCAAACCAATGTCAATCCATCTGATATATCGATGAATTCAATGCAGTATGAATATGACAGCACAAAATACCATACTGTCAGGAATGTACATCTGAACAGCATGGTTAAGAAGACATTGACTCTTATCCAGACAGGAATGCTACTTCTGTCTGGCAAGAACAATAAAAAAAAAACTCCATAGGAAGGGACTGCATTTTCCGTCTTACTATCCCCTTCCATAAGCAAAAAGGGGGTGTGTGGCATATAATGCGATCCTGCACATAGCAAATCTCATACTACATCTACTAATTACACTGATATATCCAATCCATTGACCCAATCTAACTATGAAACAAATAATCCAAGATTAACCCTCTCTTAATTAATTAATATAACTTTACAAATCTATATAGCCATTCATGCTCGACTTACATTTAACATTTATATAATTTCACACAGATGAATTTTATAATAGTTTGTTTTTAATGTTGAGTACAGATCGGCTACATAGATTACATGGTTAAAAACATTTCAAAATAAACATAAACGATCAAAATATAAAGTCATTGATGGTATTACAGAGGGAAATTTACAAGAAACCCAATGGCATTCATCATAAGATGCCGCATTGACACCAATAACTTAAAATACATCTGAATAAATACATTTTAGATACTCAACGTAAGGTATCATTATTTACCGAATGTTTATATATTTTAATCAAATATGAAAATAAAAACATAATTAAACGTTAACGAATCTATGCAAGCATCTGTACCCAATTTAAATTTAATGCATTTAAATAATTTATACAATAAATATTAATAAAAAAAAATGGAAATGATTTTTAGCAAACTCAAATGTATAAAAATTAAACATTAATAATTAATTTGAAAACTTAAGTCAGATAAAAGTTCATTTTAAAATTTGTTAGCTGAATATTAAAAGCTTGTCAAATCTTAACGAAAGTTCTTAATTACTTTTAAAAAGTTTTCCGTTTATATCTTACAGTAGAAGAGCTCCCGGTTCTTGGTGTCAATTCCCATGAAGTCTTTATTTGAAGACCGGTCTATCTGAAGATGGCCTTAGCTGGTTCAATCCTGGTATTACAGTCATTTCATTTTTAAATAAGTGAGAGAGAGCGACAAGTGCATCTTATTGCCCTTCTCACAAAAACAAGCTGGAACTCTTCTTAATTTCAATATTTTTTCTTTTATACCGATCATCCGGATTCACTGAATAATGGTTTCCTGTTTCAAATTTTCGTTATGGTCCAAGCCTTCATTGTTGCTTCTATTGGACATCTAATTTATTTTTGTTCTCTTATCTATATTTCATCTGACTTTTTTATATAAGATCTCCAAGGGCTAGCTTGCTTTTTGTTTAATTAATAAACACATCATTTCCATTTACAAAAATATTTTATCTTTAGATCTTGTACTTTTTTTATAAAAAAGTACATTCAAATATTTTTTTTTTTTTTTAAAATAATTTTTAAAGTTTTGCATCTGTGCGAATATATATATATACATACATTGAACAACTCTTTAATTTTAGTTTTTAGTTTTTTATTTATGAACTTCAAACCATTTTTATGTCTAATTTTACATTAATGTAATGGCATATATCATTACAATATAAAACTAACTCTTATGAAAAATGGTTATCCATCAGCTATAGACAACAAAAAGAACCACCAAGAGAAAAGAAATTGGTACTGTAGTGTACACATACATTTCCAAAAATAGCAGACAAATTAAGGAAAATCTGCAATAAGTGTAACATCAGAACAGCTTTCTAGAACAATACCACCCTAGGAGGAATTCTAATATCTACAAAACCTAAACTTGATATGCTGAAAAGAAAAAAACTGCATCTATGAAATACCATGTGAAGGTGGAAAAACATATACTGATGAGACCAGTCATCCCATTGAAAAGTGCTTGCAAGAACCCAAACTGATGATTAGAAGAGAGGAAACAGATGTGTCTAAGGTAGCAGACTATGTATGTGCCAATGAAAATATGTTCCATTGGGAAAATACAAAAATATTGGATAGAGAAGAAAAGGTACAAAGAATAAAATTTAAAGCAGCTGCCTACATAACAATGGCAAAAAATCACCTAAGTCAATCTAGTGTGACTATACATAATGTATGGAAACCAGTAATCAACTTTGCTCTTAGGAAAAAGTGGAGAAATCAGGAGGAAACTTCATAGATAAGTATATGTAAATTTCTACTGACTGTTGCCTTTGGCAGGATGGCTCAGTTGGTTAGAGCATTACCTTAAAATTCAATACTCAAGAATCTAAGAGTCCAAGTTCGAATCCCATACTAATACTGTCATTGGTCAGGCCAACAACACTTGAAGAAGAGGGGAGAATAATGCCTCTTGAAAAGTTGGGCATATACTAACCTTTTTGATGTGCTATTACTAACAGTTGAATGTATTTGGAATATTTAAATAAAGTTAAATTTTTCTAAATACATTCAATAAACATATTAGATGATGGAAATAGTCCAATATAAAAATACAACTATTAAAATCTTGAATAATTGGCTTTACTATTTTACCTATATCAATAATAATTTATGCATTGCAACTAATTATTGTTCTTAAGAATACTGTGATGTTATCCATGAAAACCAAGCAAGGTATATTAGTATTCAAGCCAGATATGTATATACCAGGTATAATTTTTTCCATTTTTTTTGCCAGAAATGGGTTTATATAAATAGTGAAGAGGAGGGCCCTTAATGGAGAATCTTGTGAAATGAAGTAAAGAGGGTTGAAAGAAGGTGAATATTTTTCATTCATTGTTAAATGTATCTCTCTATTAATCAAAAGGTTAGTAATGACTAGAGTATTGACCTGAGTGTGGATATATCCATTAATATATTAATAAATTTTTCCAATTATAATTTTGTCAAATGCAGCTTTAACATCTAATTGTATAGCATTGGGCTATGTTTCTTTCTGATTCTAGCACCATCAATCATTGTTTTGAATACGATAGCAGCCTGTCCAGTAGATGATCCTTTTATTTTTGCAAATTTCAATTTTGAAATCATTGGCAGAAATATATGGTTCAGTTTTATCTTTCATCATAGACTCAAGGATCTTGATCTCCAGAGGATTCATAGATGTAGGCTGTACATTTTTAATAGAACTTTTTTCTGGTTTTGGTTTTTTGTGAAAAAGAACTAGCAATATAGGATTATATCTTCAAAATGAAATAATTCTCTTGATAAATAATTTTCCAGATTTGACAGATATTTTGCTAGGAAATTGTCCAAGATGAACATACACAAATTTAGATATACTGTGGATTCCAGGACAAGACTAAGAAATAGTAGCCATTTTCAATGAACTCATCTGGAACAAACAGCACATGCCATCTTCTAGGATTCAAAATATTATGACTCTAAATGAAATTTGTCATGAAAGATATCTTATAGTTCAAATACATAGTTAAGCATGTTATTACTAGTTATCACTTCACTCTGAATTGTAAGTGTATTGGGGACCCTAATTTCTGAGGGCTGATCCAAACCTCAGCAGATGTAGTGCCTTGACCATTAATGTGGATTATTATGATATATTCTCCTTTTTTATTAATAAATATTATGTATTTTGCATGCAAAAGAATAAGCTTTTCTCAATGCATCAATTCTTGGGTAGTCATCAGTGGCTGATGTAAAGTAAATTATGCTTTTATATAACTCATCAGCTAGTGCTAGGTGGAGAAGCCTGACTAATATGGTTAATTGTTTGAGAAACAATGTTATCCAATGCAATCCAGGCTTGTGTAAAATCTAAGTGCAACTTCTGCATTATAAAGATTGCTATATAAATTTCAGAAAAAAGAAATTCTGTAGTATGGCTAGGAAGAAATACTCGTATTATTTTACCAGTTGTTAGTTGTATTTTATATGATAAGTCAAGGTTACAAATAATGCTAGGTGATCTGATAGTGATGAATTTTTGAAAGAAAGGTTAACCATGTGATGCAACATAGGAGAATAAAACACTAAGTCAATCAGTGAAAAATGTTGTCCATTGTTAATAAGAAAATGTGTTTTTGGTAGAAATCCTTCCCCATTTATTAGTGGTATGGTAAGCCTGTGTAACCAGTTTTTTAACTAATTGGCTATAAGACATGCCAAAAATCCCCTAACAATAAGCATAAATAAGATGAAGATGCAAGAAGAGAGTTTAATGTTAATATTAGTCTATTTATTATTATTATTATTGGCCCTGATAACTTTAACTGATTCTATATTTCCTAACTGATATGTATAGTTATTGTTTATATATAATCTCTTAATAAGATCCACTAAAGCTCCATCCATGCCCAAATTTACTAAACTTACCCATAATCTATTTCTATTTACTCTATCATATGCCTTCTCTATATCTATAGAAACCATATATAACTATCTATCTGTATTCCTACTCATATCTATCAGTTGTGTAATTACAAATAAACTATCTCCTATATGCCTATCCAATCAAAATATCCTTGCATTTTGTTTTCAGAATTAGTTTTTTTTCCTCATGTGTCACAGCATCAGTCAGGAAGTGAATCCGCTAACTTGGGACAACTGCTTGTAAAGCAGCTGTCGTTGACCTCTCAACCTTCAATGCTTGACTACAGTTCCCCCCCCCCCCGCAAAATGCCTGTTTAATGAAAAATCGGATATAAGATATCAGCAATTGTAATGATTTCTTATGGAAAAAATATTTCATCCATTATCCTAAATTCCAAATATATAGAATGTTTAAAATCTGATTAAATAAATATAAAATAAAGCCTAAATTTAAACAAAAAGAAAATAGCAAGTAAAATGTTTTCTTTAGATCCTATTTTTGTAGACATAGTATATAATAGAAATATTTTAGTTGCTACAATTATTTTTATAAAATATTTATAACTAGCCATTTTAAACTCTTGATGAAAATAAGATTCCATTGAAATGAATTATTTGGAAAAAAATTTAATTAATATAATGTATATTTTTATTTTTGGTGTAACTTTATATTTTATCATCAATGTTTTTATTTTTAACTTTCTAACCAAAAATTTTTATATTTTTTTACAGCATTGTTAATGGTTTTTAAAATTAACATGCTGCAATTAAATAAAAATTATATTAAATAGAGTAATTTGAACTCAGGATTTTCATTCTATATTCATCCTACACTCCATCTCAAACAAGTAATACACATGAACACACACATGTAAAAAAGATAAATGATCCTCAATAAATGTATTTCATGCAGAAACAGCCCTCATCAATTGGGCCAGATTACAATCTTCTACACAAAAATATAATCAGTGTTTGACTTATATTAAGATAGAAATTCCTTAAACGTTAACGGACAGGTTTCAGTCCTTCACTGATTGTATATATGTGTGGAAAGTTATGATCTGGCCCAATTAATGAGTGCTAGTTTTGTATAAACTATATATATTGGAAATAATTTACATTTTTTACATGTGTGTGGTCATGTGCATCAGTTATTTTAGATGGAGTGGATGATGGATATAGACTGAAAATCCTGTTCAAATTCATCTATTTACTATAGTAAACATTCAGTACACTTAATGAATAGGTTAATTTAAAAATATATTATGTGATGTTTATATAAACATTATTAAAGCTTTAATAATGTAAATGATTAAATCTTTTTTTTTTTGGTCAATATTGATTTTTTCTTAGAATAATGTATTTTTGCATAGATGAAAATAAAATGTCTATAGATAGAAAAATATCAATTTGAAATTAGATAAATAAAAGTTAATTTTGAGGTAATAACACACACTTCAAAATTTATTATTAACCTTGTTACTTTTATTGCTTTTCTCACTTACATCTAATTTATTAGTTTTGAGTTAATAATTCAACATTTTAATTTTAATGTTTTAAACTTATATTTAATGTTGTGAATCAATAAATTGGGTTTGATTTGTAACAAATTTAAATTTACAAACCAAAAAAAAAAGTGTAAAAAACCATATTTGAACATCCTAGATATAAAAATGTGAAATACATAATGGGAGTAGTGATTTTACATTTACTGGTTCTTTGTCATAAAGCTATTGCAAAAATAAACTAACAAAATAGTTGTTGAATCAATTCCAATTTTTAAACCTGAAAAAATTATTATAAAGTTATTAAAAAACTATCTTGCCTGAAATTGAAAATTACATTTATATTTATTAAATTATCACAAAATTTCAGAATCACCATTGTTTCGCTGTGTTATGATTGTACTTGCTGCTTTTGGTATAATGCTACTTTAAGTTTCTTAACTAGTATTTTTAACAGTGAATATATTTCAAAAAAATCTAAATGGAAATATATTTTATTTTTAATAATGTTAATAAAAATATTTTGTAAAAATAATTACAAATAATTAAATACACTATGATGTTAAGCATTTACCCCCTTATTATTCAAAAGAATAGAAAAGGAAGTTCTTAATATTTATATTAGAAAAAAAATCAATCATCAATTTCTAGTTTTGTCAGGACCTTTCATCTTATACTTCATAGACTATTATTATTCCAAAATAAATACATACAAAATGTATATATAGAAAAGTTAGTCAAAAGCATGTTTAGCATACCACACTGATAAAGTATTAAAACAAGCTTTTCTTTATATACATTTTATACGTATTTTGAATTACATCATTCCAAGAAAAGTTTTTTTAACAGATTGAAATTTGACTATTATTATTGATTTATTAGTTCCAAAAAAATCTTAAGATATCAGTAGTTCACAGATGGAAAATAATGGTAAAAAAGGTTGAAGGAAAATTGATTTAAAGCCACAGCAATGCCACCATAGAATTCTGTGAGAACTCATGCTAAAGCCCCTTAAAATATTTTGTCATTGCATATAATCAAAATTTGTTTTTAATTACATATTGAATAATTTTTTTGTGTGCCAACATTTTTTTTACATATGAGAATGCTAATTAAAAATGAAGATAGTAAATGATATTTTCAATTTATATTTATTATCTTTTGATTAAATCATAATAATTATTAATTGTATGATGTGTGGAATATTTTTTTCTGTTTTTTAATGCAAAATAATTTAGATATTTGATATCATATTTTTGTCTTGGGCAAAATTAGTGTTTATGATTAAACAAAAATTAAGTGACTAAATATATTTTAGCTAATGTACATATTTTAATATTTATTAATAACTCATTTCATTGCTATATATGATCAAAGTTTATTTTTGTTTATGTATTGTACTGAATGAAACATTTATTTCTTGTTATTTAAGATGAATTTATAGTGCAAACTGTCTTTCAAGTATACTGAATTAAAATTAGGTAATTACAGTAATCCTATTTCTAATTATTTAAAATGCATACAGTACAATGCTAAATAATCATAATATAATTATGTTATAATAAATAAAACTTGTACTATATTATTCTTTTACTATGAATATTGCCATTTCACATTCAGTAATGTTGCTTTCCTGAAGTTGCTATTCTATAATGGCATTAGTCTTTTAAAATACTTATTTAAAAAATGATAGGTAGTTAAAAAAAGATGTAGAATTTCTTTTAAAGTTTGATATAGTGAATAGTTGATTGTTAGTCAAAATGGTGCATATAAATAGATGATCACTATCACAAATATTTATCCAAAGATTTATCATATGTGGGGAAAGGTATTAATTATATATATCACATAATAACGAAAATATGACATTTATGTATTTATATAATCATATCATAAGCTGAAAGTATTTTTTAAATATATATATATTGTGAGGATACATTAAACCCACCACACAAAAATCACGACTCATACATGCATCATAAAGAGTGAATCTATCAACACAATCAAAAGCATATTATTGACTATAAGTTAATATGTTTGTGTAAAATTATCAGTTAAAATGATATTATTGATAATACTAATTTATATGTATACCTTACCATTAAATGCAAGCAAGTAAAAAATTTAAAAAACAAAGAAAAGAAATCATTAATGTTAAATTGTTTTTATTATTATTAATCCAGCATAAAATTATAAAAGATCAAAGTGATGTTAACAATGAAAGCAAAATAGGAACTTGAAACTCATGATCTAAAAATTAAACATAAGACAAGATAGAACACTTTCATTCTTTTTAAGAAAAAAAGGAAGGCAAATAAATTACATTGTCAAGAAAAGATATTTGATGAGTTCTTAAAATCAATTTATTTGTCATATTAACTGTCCTTAATATTGAAGTTCATAAATCACTATTATTGCAATTTGAGGAAGTTGATTAAAGGACCCACCTTAATTCCATAAAGTTTACATTTTAACGCAAGTTATAAGCTAGAAAAGAACAAAGCATGTGTGGCTAAGAAGTGATAAAACATCATGGGGATAAAGCTGCTTGTCATACAGTTAAGAGTTTCTGATGTGATTATCATTTCAAATTAATATCATAACAACCATGATAGTAAAAAATCTACTACATGCTACAATCAAGCAAAGAAATGATCTCAGTTTAGGAAAGAGTTTATAAAAGAGTCTGAGTCATCACCATGAACACCCAGATTGTGACTGAAGATTATCCAATGAACTACCATTCAATTCATGCAAAGGAACTTTCCTAAGAGCAATGATACTCCTATGTTTCATAATGTGAATTACAAGACTTTGAACTATGGCTAGACTATCCCAAATTATATTTTTATATATTTTAATTCTTATTTTGTTTGTTAAATTGGTTCTTTCTTTTCAGAGTCAAGCCATCTAACCTCCAATTATTCTAAAGGGAGGGGAGCTATCAATTCAATTTTTTTATTTTTCATTTAATAATAAAATTTAGTGACATACTCCCAACTTACTTGTCAATTGGTACATCAGTTTACTAACTTGAAAGATGAGACTTTAATCTTATCCAATATTAAGTGCTCACACTTTGACAGTTACAATATTTTTTATGTTCAGCGTTTGCATTCAATTAATCTAATTATTAATTATTTGTTATTTGGAATATATGACTAACCTTTGAATGATTGGTCTATCCTATCATAGATCTATATGGTACCAGAATAGGAAGTGGCTCGGGATCTATAAGCAATCCTCAACATATCAACAAATATAGACAGGCAGTATAGAAATTAATGACCAAGTGATTTCATGGAATTTTAGTCATCAAAGAGTTAATTGTTAAAATATAATTTCAAATTGTCTTCAAAGTAAATTCTAGTTTGTTAAATTGGAATGGTAAATGACCATCTTTTGGAGGAACTAAATGTATGGGATAAAAAAAATAGTAAATACAAACAAAGGATGATCATGCCCATACAATTATTAAATGTTAAATATATACACCACTTTGTTATAAAGAATTATGAATAGTGGTGATCATCAAAATCGATATGTTAAATATTAAATCTAATTAGTTGTTTGATTTTTCTATTTTCCAATTAATCACACGCATTCCAATGTACATATCAGATATAGAGTAATCACACCTTGAAATAGAGTACATATACATTTTCCCTGGGTTTGAACTCTGTGGCATAATGAGGATCAAGAGGTGAAGTAAGGGAAGTTGTGCAAGTGTGAACCTCATCACACTGAATCATTAATCATCATGGGACCATTTCTAAAACTTAGATAAATCATCAAATAACTGACTTGCCATATCATGTGTAATGTCCTTAAATGAAGACCAAGTGGGTGACCATAGTTAAATGGTAGCAATTTCAAAAATATAAATTGTTGGGCATGAATCATATATATATCCTGTCCCATTATATCTGGCATAGCCAATCATTGGGCTTGAAACATATAGAAATGGTATGATTTCAGACCATCCTGTTATATGTTATATATTATTTTTTTGAGTCATGCTGTTTGAAGTTCAGATTTTTTATTCATTCATAGAGTGTTGCTTTAAAAAACAATGTTGGGGGAGGATGATTTGAATATTACATATATATATATGTTGGGAAAGGATGATTTGAATATTACATATATATATATATATTACCTTATAGCAGGGATGGCCAAACTTTTAGACATTGGGGGTGACTTTTTTGGTGAAAGTGTATCTGAGGATGACTACAATTTTTTCAGGATTTCAAACTGGAAACCTGAAAAATTTTGTGCCATCTCTTGGCCATTATTGGATGCATTTTCAGTATTTTAATGCTTATTTTATCGTAAATTCATAACTTTATTGGTATTTAAATTTTAATTCCAAAAAAATCTGCTATTGGCAGTATTGTTGCAAAAAATAGATTTCTGATTACAGTCTATTGTATATCATCATGATTCTTTTTCATTATAAAGTGCTGCAAAGCACTGACTGTCAACTTTGGCTATTGTTCTTTAGGTGTTTCTAACTTCCAAAGTCAGAAATCAAAACAAAATGTTTTATGCTTTCGTAATAGATTTTGAATGTAAATAAATACACTTCTCATAATTTTTTACATTTATAATTAAGTTTTTATATTAATTTACTTAAAAATAAACTTTGATTCATTTTTTTTTAAATTTTACAAGAAAAACAATCAAGGGAAATTGAATAGCACTTGACTGCTATTTAAGACAAGTGAGTAATATTGATTGCTAGTTGCATATCAATGACATTCAGTGATATCTAGCAAAACACAACTACTTTTCATAAATATTTATGGATTTTATGATTACTTTTTACACTGTATTGACTAATAATGTGGCTAGATTTATATTTTTATTTAAAATATTTAATTTTGGATGAAGAAAAGATAACAGAAATGAATAATCAGCTATCATAATTTCTAAGATGTAAGACATCACTGGCATTTTTATATAATGATTGGTTAAAATATAATTCCTTTATTTTACTGCAGGCTAGTTTTCATATGTTTTTCTTCAGTTATTAACATAATTTTAAATTTTTTATTACATTTAACCAATTTAAATGTAAAATAATTTAATTTTTAGAAGCTAAATTAAAATAATTCTGATTATTGTACATTAATATATTTCAGAAAGGAAACTGGCTAGATCCATATTTAACGAATCAAATCTCTCAAATCTTTACTCAATCTGGCTAATAAGAAAATTCATCAGACAAAAGATTAAATTACCTGAGCCCCCTCTAGTATTATAATTTGTCCATGATGCTTTATAAAATATTTATTAAATTATAATTTTAAATTATCTATAAATAAGTATTTTCTAAAACTGGTCCTGAATTAAAAAAAAAAATTCAAGAAAAAAAAGAAATTATTGTTTCAGAATTATATTAAAATAAATTACATGCAAATTTTACCAAAAAAAAAAGAAGAAATTATGCTGAAGACTTTTAGAGATCTTTCAATCAACTGTTCAACCATGGTCAATGTCTTCGAGACCTCTGTTCTATAGTATATCATTGATATCAATTTATATAAATATACAAATATACCTGTTTTCAAAATCATATGTAACTATATGTTAATATAAATACACCCCTCACTCATGTGTAATAGAAATTATATTAGTTATAATGTATATATTTTCATACTCTAAACTTATAGAATATTATAGAGATTTATATCCAGGAATATGCATTATATATATTTCCATTTATATTTAGTTAACTGATTATTAGTTAATTATGTAAATATTTTATACAAAATTAGTCTCATAGTCTTTTCATTTTATATTAGAGTCCTCAATGTTGCATACAAGTTTAATGTTCTTCTCAATCTATTTTGTAATTTTATATCAAGTATTAAAGATATGGGAGTGATTTATAATTCTTTCTGTTAATTGCTTAAATTTGTTATTTCCCTTATATTTTTAGTTGTTTTGTTGATTTGTCTATAATGAACCAGGTTGAAATACAATTAATTTTGTAGAATATATTTTAATATTAATGCTTTCACTTTTTTACAATTTAACTATCTAATATTTATATGATTTTTATTTTTGATTAATATTTTATAAATCTGTGATAAGAAAGAATTTTTATTATCATTAGTTATTATTTCAAAAAATAATGCCATTTTTATTGACATTATTATTTATTACAGAATTTTTTCAAAATAATATATTTTATATTAAATAACTATTTATGTGCTAATTATTTCTGAAATAAATTGTAGACACTTTTAAAATTATTTGGTCTCGATAATAGACAAAACTTATACATTTTTCTTTTTTCCTAATAGGAATGAGATTTATTTTGAAATTGTAAATGCTGTAAATTCCATAAGTTTATTTATAAATGAGTATAAAGTTGAAAAATTTAAAACATTTTTAATCTTATAGTTCTTAACAATGCTCATCCAACTATATGTTATGGAAATCTTTTAAAAATATTTTAATAATCAAGAATATGAAACTCAAAAATATGAACATCTTTTGTCAGATTGAATTTTTTTAAATTTTCATTCATTATCAATGAATGGGAGGAAGAGGAGAATATACCAAATCAAGATTGCTTTATGCAATATGTCAATGAAAAAAATACTATTAAAGTAATATATTAATCACATCAAAAGCATTAGATAAATGTTTTAGGCAATTTAAATTGATTCTTATTTTCTGGAACATATTTATTAAATTTTACATAAAATAATTTATGTAAAAACAATATTTTAGAATTATTTTAATATTTACTAATGTTGAAATCAGTCATATTATTTATTCAAAATTGCCAGCCTGTAAATTAATCTTCTCATTAAAATGTATTAAGACTCAATGAAATAGTTATGTTAAAGTTAATTAATAATATTTAAATTATAAACAATTAGTGACATATTTATGTTGTTGTGAGACATTAATGTTGTTTAAACTTTAGTGACATAAATGTGTTATTAAGAATTAAATAACACAATTATATTATTAAGCCAATAAACATCACATGATCACCGTTTCTTATGCTTGCTTATAATTATTGTTAAAACAGGCAAAACTTTCTATACGTATTGCCACTTAGTGCAAGCCAGAGTAATCAGTGAATGCCAGAAGGCTTATGCATAAAATCCTCATCTAGTGCCTACTCATCCAATATCCTCAGACTAATTTCTGGCTTGTGGCTCTTGTCAGTGAGAAGCCTTGGATCTGAGAACACTGCACCTAGATCTTAGGATCTAATGCAACCCTCCAGCAGCCATCTTTTATATCTACTTAACTACAAAACTATGAGTCTTAAATTGAAAACACTATAATATTTTCAATCCAAGCTCATTAGCTTATATTGTCATATAGGACTGAACTCAGTTCAGTACCTATACATTTTGATGTCTTTGGTTCTTTAACAACCATTGCCATCACTATCCTACACCAAAATTATAGGTACTGAACTAAGTTCAGACTTATATGACTATATAAGCTAATGAGCTTGGATTGAAAATATTATAGTGTTTTCAATTTAAGACTCATAGTTTTGTAGTTAAGTAGAGATAAAGGGTGGCTGCTGGAGGGTTGCATTAGATCCTAAGATCTAGGTGCAGTGCTTTCAGATCCAAGGCTCCTCACTGACGAAGGCCACAAGCCAGAAACTAGTCTGGTTGATATTGGATGAGTAGGCACTACATGGGGATTTTATGCACAAGCTTTCTGTCATCCATTGATTACTCTGGCTTGCACTGAGTGGCAATACATATAGAGAGTTTTGCCTGTTTTAATAATTATGTTATTGTGAGTTAAAAACACAGTTGTATTGTTAAAATTTAGTACTACTATTATATTGTTATGAGATAGTAACATGACTTCGTGACATGTATATGTTATTGAGAATTAGAGACACAGTTATAATATTATGAATCAGTAACATTGAGATAACATGTATTGTAATTTATTTATATTACATTTTAGATTATGCACTAATTTGTTAATGATGAGTATTAGGGCTGTTTATTAATTAGTTATATGTTGAAATATCCATGGTGAGTGTGTGTGTGTATACATATATTTAATATTTTCACAGTTTAACACAAAAAGACTATTTATATATAAGTAAAGTTAGAGGAAAGATTGATTGTAAACAAAAAGATTAATTTGTATGATTAAAGTCATGTGCTTGACCAAAGCATTGTTTTTAAAAACAATAATGTTTGGAGCCGGATTTTTTTTCAAATAATATTTGGATTAGTATTCATATTTTAAAACCAAACTTTTATTTTATAGTGATCAATTATTAGCAAGTGATAATCTATCAATAGCAATCAATGAGAAAATTTTTGAATCTGATTTTGATATAAAATCAAGATATAAAAACTTTATGAAGAAACAATTAGGAGGAAGTCAACAGCTAAGAAGATAGAAGCAAATCTTTCTACAATCCCTACCCTTTGACAATACCCCATTTGGACTGCATTTTTATTTTGGTAAATAATGTTGTGGGAATAATTATTAATTTATTATTTAATGTTGTAATGTCCATCCAGATTTTTATTTGTACAATAAATTATCTTCATCATACACACACCCATATATAAAATACTAGTTTTCTACTTCACCTTTGAGTAGTAAGTAATTTAACTTGCGCTTTACGCAAAAAAGTGAAGCTTGTCTCAATATTTTTACAATTTATATGGCTAAGCACTTTCAGAGACCCTGAGTCTCCGTAATCATAACCTACTGTTAACTGAAGTTTAGCTGTGGTTTATGTAAAATTTATGCAAATTTTATAACGACCATTTTCTGGAGATTGCAAAGCACGATTCTTTCTGGTTTATTGCACAATTGTCATTTGCGACAAAATACCTTCTGATCAAATAGCCCAAGCAGTTTATAAAATTTCATGCCCAACCAATGGATGTAGAGCGGCATATTATGGGGAGACCTGTGCCAACATTACAACAAGAACATCTCAACATCATTATTTGTACAGGAGATCTATAAATAACGACGAAAACAGATCCATATTCTTCGAGCACCAAAAAACAACAGGCCATGTGTTTGAGCCCACTGTGCACTAAACATAATGATATGAAACAAAAAATTAAAGAGGCATGCTTTATCGCAAATAACAATTGTGCAATAAACCGGAAAGAATCATGCTTTGCAATCTCCAGAAAATGGTCGTTATAAAATTTACATAAATTTTACATAAACCACAGCTAAACTTTAGTTAACAGTAGGCTATGATTATGGAGACTCAGGGTCTCTGAAAGCACTTAGCCATATAAATTGTAAGAAGATTGAGACAAGCTTCACTTTTGTGCGTAAAGCGCAAGTTAAATTACACATCCATATATATATAGTTAGAAGGGATTTGAACTCAGACTTTCAAACTCCCTACAACTATCCACTCTATCTTTGACATTACATTAAGTTTAGTATAGACAATATACATGTATTTAAATTTAAGCTTCTTACATTGCAGTCCTGTGAAAATTTATCTTTAGTCTGAAATGGAAGTTACAAAGTTCTTTATATCATTTTAACATTAAAAAATAATTAAATAATATATTTTATGGGAATTCATAAGAAGTTTATGCATTTGAAGTGACAGCTGTTTTGCATTCCATGGATCTTGAACCCCAGATTATCCAGTCTATCATTATATCAAACCATGCAGACTATCTTAACAACTAAGTTCAGAAAGGTTTTAAATAAAAACTAAATATAAATCTAGTATTTTTAATTAAATGCAAAATAAAGAAGAGGATACAGACTCAGACACTTGACATTTAGAACAAGAAGAACAATGTATCATGGAACAGGTAAATGAGACATGTATTTGTAATCAAATAAAATAGACAAAGTAATTTTAGATAAAAAAAAAAATCTCTTTGCCTAGATATAGATAAAATAAAAAAGGAAAGATAAGAGATACATAGGCAGCATAAGAAAAAAATATCTATTTAATAAAAATCTGATAGCTGGATTTAATGTTAGGGGCATGAATTCAAAAGAAAATATATATATGCTTTATAAATGGTACAATATCATTAACCCACATATCTTAGATTTAATTGAAACAATAATTTACAGTGATTCCAAAATTGATCCTGCAGATCATCTAGGTGCAGTGCTCTTAGATCCAAGCCTCCTCACTGATGAAAGACACAAGCTAGAAACTACTTTGGGGATATTGGATGAGTAGGTATTAGATAGGGATTTTATGTACAAACCTCCTTGCATCCATTGATTAGGCTGGCTTGCAGTGAATGGTGCTACTATATTGAGAGTTTAGCCTCTGTGTGTTAGCAGATCATCTTAATAAATTAGGATATGTATCCTTCAAATCATCCAATGCATCATCAGCAGGCACAGGACTGATTATTAAATTAAGCCTGCTAAATGCTTTCAAAACCTATCTGAATGCTTATTTTTGATGCTCACTATTTATCATAGAGTAATAACACTCAATATTTTATATAACTCCAGATCCCACAATAATTATCAGATTAATTACACTATTAAGTTCTTATTTTGCATCCTCCCCTTTTCCAATAATATTAGTAGATGATTTTAATCTGTCATATGAAAATTTTTATAAAAAAAATGGATTCATATGCTTTCTTCCTACTAATGAGTGGCAAAGGATTTCTTCCATTAAATTCATTCTCATGCAATAATGGTAGGTATAAATTTTTGATAGACCTAATATTTTACTCACCATCTATACATCATTTAATGAATATTAAATTAATAAATGCCCCTTTTACAGATAATGCAGGTTTAAGTATAACACTGCACATAAACCATCAATTTCAAAAATTAATAATATCAGGTCAAAGCATTAGAGTACTACTGCCAACAAAGAGCATAGAGTACCTTTTTCTCTGATATTTTTATATATATTTAGTAAAAAATAAATATTTTAATAATGGATCTAATACAAGCATGGATAACATTTGTAAATATCATTTCATATACAATTGATCAAGTCACCAAAAGCGGAATATCTCCAACAGGAATGGTAACACTTATGGACAAAATATACCAAAAAATTAACCAACACTCATCTACAGAAGAAAATTCAAACACATTACTAACACTTAAAAAATGTATAAAACAATAAGAGAATTCTTAAAAGAATACACAAGGATTAAAAAAAGAAAGTTGTTTCTTGATAATACACATGCCTGACAAGAAAGTATATAAAGTGGATATTGGGTCAACCATGATGATGAAAATTCAATCATAAACTGTAAGTGCAATCATGATGATGGAAATTCAATCACAAATTCTAAGTGATCAATATGTTGGAACCTTTGTATACTTTTTTTAAGGAAAGACTTCAAAAAGGAAGCCCATAAAACTATCAAAAACATATTTGGGTAAACCAGAGATGGATATACTGTTTAAACTTGAAGATTTTATAAAAAAAAAAAGAAGCTTAAATTGATACAAGATTCATGCCATTCAGGTCTCTATGGTATACTAAAATTTGTCTACCTATGTATTGGCAACTTCACAGGAAAATTAATGGCAAATATGACCAATTAATTATCAGAATGTATATATGAAGTTCAATGTTTATATCCAATATCGCTTGTGCCTTTTCAAAAATAAATAAATAATAATATCAAAGCTAAATAACATAAGATCAATACCTATGAGTCCATTAGGCATTAAACTAATTGAATCAATATTAAAGAATAAAATAAAACCATATATCATGCTATTTATTTCAAATACACAATTTGCAGTAAAGGGATCCTCTATGAATCACTGTAGAGAGCTCAAGTGTGACTTCAAATTCCTTCTAATTATATAATCATTGTAAAACTAGTATCTTATATATAAATATTTTTCTCTTAAAATGTCTTTAATACATTGTACAGGCTTAAACCTGCATTTATATATGAAATATATGTGGAATTCGAACTCAGACTTTCATAGACCCACTACTCTCAGTGCCATCTCATATTTCTGACCCACCTGATCACACACATGTTGAAAAGATAAATAATCACAAATATATATATTTCATGCTAAACTAGCAATCATCAGTTGGTCTAGATTACTATCCTCACACATATATACAATCAATGCTCAGCTTTATATTAAGATAGCCAATCTTCATACTTTAATGGACAGGCTTCAAACTATTCCAACTCACAACTCTTCAGCCTTCCATTTCATTGAAAATCTGATGATGGAACGTTCAAAGCTCTTGTTAGTGCCAAGGTTGCAACGTGTGTGATCAGGTGGGTTAGCAATATGAGATGGCACTGAGAGTAGTGGGTCGTATGAAAGTCTGAGTTCGAATCCCGCATATATTAAAATGTCTTTGTAACATTATTTTAATGACAGAAACTAAAAACTTTTCACTCTAAGAAATATTAGAAAAATAGTTCTCTCTTTCTATATGTATTATTTATCTATATTATTGACAAAAAATCTCAGATGTATTGTATTTGTGGATTTTTAAAAAAATATTTCTTGATCTAGACAAAATCTGAATATAACTAATATATTTTTGGAAGTAAAATATATCATTTTTTAAACTAGTTACAACACCATTTTATCCATTTCACATTTCTATTTAAACTTAAAATCGTATCTGGGTAAAAATTATATACATTTTTCAAACTGATATATGTGTTATCTTTAGAATGTCTGTTTTATTATATATAATTCAAGTGTAACAAATAGAACATAGGTTTACTTTCCTAATATATATATATATTGTAAAATGAATCATTTATAATATATATTCATATTTTTCTTTTTATTTCAATTAATTAATATAATTACTATTTTTCATAATTAAAATAAATAAATAATGATAATTTTTAAACTTTCATTAAATAATCGTAAATTATTTTAATTTAATCTCATGAATATTTAAATCTTGCCGAGTCTCTTTTTGCTAATTTAGAAAATCTAATAGAAGCTCGTAGATTGTTTAATTTATAACTTAAATGTTATCTTAATCCCCACAGCCGCAAGCCTACAGCAGTTGACACAAAAAGTCAATGCTAGTTTAACATTAAATTTTATTACAAAATTTGGATACACTCACAGGTCAATAAAATCTGTTTGTCTTTCAACAAATTAAACATTGCAACTCGTAATTTCAACACTTGATTTTAATTAACATCAAAAGCTTTCGGATTAACTTAATGTCAGCATTTTGTACCAATTTGCCATTAAAAAAAATCCAAGTTTAAAAGATAATCTGTATTTTAATTAGTTTAATGAATTTATTTATTACTAATTGCTCGCCAGACTGATATTAGAAAATCAAAACAAATTTATTTTTTTAAATGAGGAAATTAAGAAATGTACAAAATAACTTTAAAGTTTCTTTTAAGAATAAAAGGGAAATTAAAAAAAAATGAAAATAGTTAAGAAAACAAAAGACAAATAAATATAAAGCTGATACTTTTATTTAACTTTATATACTGTATAAATCTATTTATTTTAGTATATGATACCAACAGATGGCAGCCATTTGTAAAAATAATCGTTATAATGTATACCGTAAAATTTCTGCCAGCTCATGCTGAACACACACAAACTTAATGTACATATATGTAAATCACATGATTCCTATAGTTAAACTTTTAAAATAATTATATAATAAGTAACAATAGGCTTTACTATAAAAAAGATTATAAATCAATGATCAAGCGTTTTTGATGATCCTAGCTAATACTTGAACAAACGTTATGAACTTGTATTTTTTTCTGCATTTTATCAGAGAAGGTGCAGGCATCCATGGAACAGATATGCTTTGAAAGGAATATTTTAATTTCTATATGACATTTATTTTCAACTTCCAGCTCCTTTAATAGTTATGCTTTATGTAATTTTAAAGTTTGCTTATCTACAAGTGGAACTTTGAAGAAGTCGAAGAAATATTTTTTTTGACTTTTTTATATTATTTAGGCAATCAAATAATGTTTTAGTTGTGATATCTTATCACATTGGAGTTTCTAGTATAGAAAATATATTCTCATAAAGCGTAGAAAAATCTTATTTTAATTTAAGATTGTCAAATTTATTCTGCCGTTTATTTAAGGAGGAGATAATAGCAAAGAAAAAAAATTCTGTCTCAAGATTAGGAGGGTTTAATACATAGTCTGTACCATTAGCTTGTATTCCAATTTCATCAATAATGAACCTTATTATTATACTTTGTTTACATATATCCGTTAAATCTTGATCAGGTTCAAATGCAATATTTCCCGAAAAAAATTAGTTTGTTGTTTGATGATGTTTCCATGTCCATTGCTTAGTGTTAATTTAATTTCAGTTCTCATTTTTAGTAGAATCAACTTATGTCTTCACATGCTGTTTTTGTTCAGGTAAAGAGGTTTCTTTAGATTCATATTTAAACTTATTTTAATATAAAATACAAATTTAAAATTTAAGAATATTTTTTTTTTTTTATGGAAATAAATGTTCATGCATATTAGATAAAAAAATAAATTATAATAAACATTTAATGCTAATTTGATTTCATTTTTTTACAAAATAATCACACATCATTTATATCAAGTACTATTAAGTATCATATCTTTATTTTCTAAAACCTTTTCAAGTATGTTGCTTCTGATATCAGTACCTTTTATCTCTTCTATTAATTTGCACATAGATTCATGTGGATATATTCATAATGCAAACTTTTTCTATTCTGAATTTTAACATGTTGAATATTTAAAAAAAATATGAGTCAGTGATATTTATTTATGGCCTCAGTTTGTTAATAATAGCCCTCTCTTTATTCTAAGCTAATAAAACTTCTGTAATGGCTCCAGTTTGAAATTTTTTTAAAACTTCTGCTGATATAATTCTTATGATTATTGTGAAATTCTTAAATATCTAAACTGTGTTTTTTTTTTGCCAGCGATTGAACTGATAATGTTATTCTCAAGCTATTCTTTAATTAATTTCTACAGTACATAAAAAATATTATAATTTGACATACAGCTTGAACTCAACTCATAGTTATAAACCAAAGTAAAATTTTAGCACATTTTAAGAAATCATTTTATTATTACACATTGATTGTACATGATAATATTTCCATCATCTATGATTAAATGTTGAATGTTTAGAAAATTTTAAACTTTATTTAAACTTTTCCAAATGCAAACAACTGTTAACAATAATAGACAGAATAATAGCACAGCTTAGTAGACAAGACAGGTTAGTGGATTACACAACATTTCAATTCTTCTTCAGATGTTGCTGACCTGATCAGTGACAAAGCTAGCATAAGAGTTGAACTTAAATCTTTAGATTCTTGAATATTAAATTTTAAGGCAATGCTCTAGTTCAGTTAGAGTATTGTTTTAAAATTCAATATTCAAGAATCTAAAGTGTTTGACTCCTATGGTAGAATTGTCACTGGTCAGACTAGCAACACTGAAAATAATGGAGAATAATACCTCTCCAAACATTATGTAATTTATTAACCTTTGCTGTATATTAATCTATGTTATCTACTAACTTGTGTGTTATTACTAACAGTTGTTTGCATTTGAAAAAGTTTAAATAAAATTTAAAATTTTCTAAACATTCACCATTTAATGATAGATGATGGAATAGCAACATATTATCACATTTAAAATTCCATCACCACAAAACTTCAAATACATTTTTATATATTTTAAATTTTTTCATCTTGAAGGTAGGCAAATTGTTTAAACAATAAAACATTATAATTAAATAGCACTTTATTATTATTGGTAATAATTTTCCTTGCTCACCACTCACTCTATAAATATAATTTGTTCTAGAATTTCAATTTTGGAATTGCATCTGATGTTTATTACAATTAATCTTTTAACAGATATTCCTAGACTGTGCAATGGTGCTTTGATAACTTCATCTTAAATTCATTCTCTTGCAACCAGTTTTGCATTTATTTGATAATTAAATTGAGAGAGTGCAAACTTCTCAAGTGCTTGTGACTATTAGTAACCATTCAGATCTTAAGCACTGGGACAGAGAATTTAACAAGAAAAGAGTGGTTCCCACTCTCTTCTTTACTTGTCTTTCTATATATCCAAGCCAGTCCAAAGTACATATATCTGAGAGCGTGAATCTTAAATATCATCACACTTAATTGACTGAGTTCAAATTATAAACATACAGCGTGAAATCTTTCGATTTACTACACAGTAGTTTTTCGATGTTATAACTTTGCAGCAATATATGTAAATAATATTTTTATAAAGCGCAGACGGTATTGAAAATTAAATTGAGAGAGTGCAAACTTCTCAAGCGCTTGTGACTATTAGTAACCATTCAGATCTTAAGCACTGGGACAGAGAATTTAACAAGAAAAGAGTGGTTCCCACTTTCTTCTTTACTTGTCTTTCTATATATCCAAGCCAGTCCAAAGTACTTATATCTGAGAGCGTGAATCTTAAATATCATCACATTTAATTGACTGAGTTCAAATTATAAACATACAGCGTGAAATCTTTCGATTTACTACGCAGTAGTTTTTCGATGTTATAACTTTGCAGCAATATATGTAAATATTGTTTTTATAAAGCACAGATGGTATTGAAAATTAAATTGAGAGAGTGCAAACTTCTCAAGCGCTTGTGACTATTAGTAACCATTCAGATCTTAAGTGCTTTATAAAAATATTATTTACATATATTGCTGCAAAGTTATAACATCGAAAAACTACTGCGTAGTAAATCGAAAGATTTCACGCTGTATGTTTATAATTTGAACTCAGTCAATTAAGTGTGATGATATTTAAGATTCACGCTCTCAGATATAAGTACTTTGGACTGGCTTGGATATATAAAAAGATAAGTAAAGAAGAGAGTAGGAACCACTCTTTTCTTGTTAAATTCTCTGTCCCAGTGCTTAAGATCTGAATGGTTACTAATAGTCACAAGCGCTTGAGAAGTTTGCACTCTCTCAATTTAATTTTCAATACTGTCTGCGCTTTATAAAAATATTATTTATTTGATAGTAAAAACTAGAACTAAAATAAAATTGATTTATTAATTTAAAAAAAAAAATTGAAAGTTATGATTGTCATACAGAAAACCTAATATAAATGAGCTCTGTTGATTGCTTGCTTTTTGTTCATAGTCTAAAAGCTTTTACAAATGCTTATCTTTTGTTTAACTTAATTTGTTTATATATTATAATTTTTGTAAAATATTGCAATATATTTATATTTTAGTAAAAATATTATGATCAGACTCAGATTTTATTAGAAAAACATTTATTTATAAATGAATACAATTCAAAAGAAGTATAGTAATGTAAAGCAGGAAGTCTTAACTGAGAAAGAAATGCCTCTCATAATCATTTGAGCTATTATTTTTTATCATTTTCAAATAATTATAAGTGGAATTTTAAATTTTAAAATGAGATTTGGAGTTAAAAAAACTTTATTTTGTTTATAATAGATTTTTATTGAGAATCGTGAAATAACAAAGGCTATTACTTTGATTATATTATATATTCTAATTTAGTATTTTTACTCTATATTTTCAAAGTTTAAATATTTTTAAGAATGATTTTCATTTGTAAATGTATGCTTCTAAGAAATAATTTGAAAATTATGGAAATGTAATAAAGAATAAAGATTTGCTCATTGAAATAAAAAGTTGGAAATTTAGTCCAAATAGTCATTTGGGGTTGTCGAAAAATATATACAGCTAAAATGGTAAAAGTTTTAATAAAAGAATTAATGAAGTATTGAATTAACATGATTCCCTAATAAAATAATTTTATGGATGTCAGCTCTACATATGCTGCAATGATACAATAAAAATAATAAACTTTTGCAATAACAATGATAAGAACATATTTTTATACTATAACTTTTTCATGTGTTTTTTTCCCATTGTCATCTAGGAATTAATGTTTAAATTATTAACTCAACTACAATTTAATAGAGAAATTAGATTTGACGACTAGTTTACCTTATCATATATAATGGTTATACCTTACAATAATTCAATTTTACCACAACCCAATTTTTCCAGAATATTGATTTGTAATTTCAATGTTTTTAAAAAGCTTTACCATTAGAAATTTTTTTTTTTTTTTAAAAGTGTGTTAAATTTATAAACCCATTATTTTTTTAGCAGTAGCAGTAATTCAATTTATGTTATTATCTACAATAGAATGAAATATAATTAGATATATATGTAAAATAATTGAATGTAGAAGATAGAGTTTTAATACATTGATTATCTAAAAACAAGCAAGTATGAAAGAGATATTAGAGAAATGTAAATGAAAGTCTATCCCAAGAAAATTATTATTTTTTTGGATATCATGAATCAATATGGACTCTACACATTTTCACTACATTCAATATTTTTCCATGCTATCATATTTACTATAACTTCTATCAGCATTGGGAAATTGAAGTAATGATGTTTGTAAAAATGAAATTCATGTTATTTTCTTTAAGTTTGCTATTCATTGTTTTAATTGACATTTTAAATAGCAATTAACACATAAATGTTTTTTAAAATGTCTTTTTAAGTTTTAGAAAGATGTTTTTAAAAATATATTTCACCATAGTCAAATGTGGAAACATTTGTTTCACATACTAGTAACTGTCTAAATGCGGTTAATAATAAATTTGGCATGTACTATTTTAATTAACATTTTTAGGTGTTATGAATGAATGATTAAATAAGGATGGTTTTAGTTGTATAATCCCTCCGATCCAAAGAATGAAAAGTGCCAATAGTTCACATAAAACTGAAATAAGTGAAATATATAACTATTAGCCTGATGTCAATAATTTAACATGTAAATTTGCATGGATTCAAAACTGTATTTCATAATATAATCTTAATAATATAAGAGAAATAAAAATCACTGCTGGTTATGTCGATGCAAATCCAAAGTTTTTCATTGATGAAGACCAGCAGCCACAAATCACTTTGGGACTATGGATATAGAACTATCATCTAATATTCATTAATTACTTGAGTTAGTAAAAGATGGCCACCCTTCTAAAAGTGTAATAGATAATAAGTATTTACTTAAACTTTCAAAATATTATTTGCGATTTTCAACAAAAAGCACAAGGCTTTTTATTTTAAGATAGATTTGATGTATCGGTTTTAACTGATATTTTAAGTATTTCCTAGTTAATTTCTTTAGTAAACTAATAAAAATAGTTTTTTTCTGTTTTAGAAGCCATACCAGTCTGTTCCTACACAAAAATAAATTACACATTAAGATATAGAATTGCTAAGATTTTTTCTTCATGTCAATGTAAGTTTATTATATTGTGTAATATGTATTTTGCAAAACCGGGAGCAAGTTGAAATAATATTAAAAACTTTCAATGTGTTCAGTATTCTATTTTAAAAATTTTGCAATAGACAAATTCAAAAATGAAATAATTTATAAATATGATTAAATAATTTTTGCAAATGAAGAAATAAAAAATCACTCATTTTTATGAATAATTTTAAGGAATGATATGACAAACATAATATAATAAGGCTGAACTAAGGAAAAAATTATAATCATGTAGTATATAGAATTTATTTAACGATCACATTTTTTTACTATATAGCTCTATTAAATAACATTAAATAACAAAAAAAAAGTTGCAGATTGTATATAAATAGTACAAATTTTAATAAAAATAATAAAATAACCATTTGTAAATGAGTATGCTCATTTTTAAAAAAGAAAGAAATGGAGAAAGAAAAAGTTGTAGAAATGACTTAGTGATGATTATACAAACCAATCTATAAATCACAAATATGTCCAGATATAGAGCATGCAGATCCATTTTTCCATTTACTTGATATTTTATGATGCTTTCCTTTAATTCCTTTAGCAGAAAACTTATCTTTTTGAAATACTTTAATACTATATCTAATTATAGCTCTATAATATATTCTATTTCCTGACATATTTTCCCAATCCGAAACACTTCTTTGAGATAATCTTTATAACAGAAACAGAGTCCAACTCCCCCATGTAAACTATGCTCATATTCACCATAAAACACCCTTTTTAGATTGTTTCTCAGTGTTTATTTATTTTACATGCTCAATCCAATGAAAGTGTAAATTCACAATAATTGATTCTGTGGTAACATACTTAGCAAATTGAAGAACAAATTGATTGGTTTTATGATACAGTCATTATATTTTTAAAATTTTATGGAGCATTCTGCAATAAAACTTCTCTAATAACTTTATAATGTGCCAATAGAGTATCAAAGTCTCTTAACTTGTACAAAATAATTATTTACAATAGTAGCTCTATATTCAGGTAACTTAAATATAGTAATTGTGCATACATCATCATTTAATCTACCCCTTTTACTTATAAAACTACCAAGGTATTCATACTAGTTTATATTCTCAGCACCATCCAAACAAAAATTTGCAGAGGATTTTTTTTTCATTACTGGTTGAAATATAACTTGAGTTTTTGAACATTGATTAATGAACCAAAATGTTTATATGTTGCACACAAAACATAAAATATATTCTGTAAATTATCTTTTCAACTTGGAAAAAATAGCACAATCAGCAGCATATTGTAAATCTAAAATTCAAGAAAATGAAGTTCTTGTTTGTATTGTTAATCAATTCAAATTAAAAATTCTATCATCAAACCTGTATTATGTCTTGATCACTGATTTATTAAGCTGTCTACAAACAAATTCAAAAACACCTGAGATAAAATGAAAACAATGTTGGAACAAATATATAATCTTGTTTAACACAGTTTTTAATCCAAATGTAATAACATTTCGTCTCATTCCATCATGTAAAAATTGGATAATCCATATGACTTTTGGTAGTCAATTAGCTAATTTCAAACAATGTCATATACCTGTCCTATTAACTGAAACAAATATCTGACCAAATTATTAATTGCAATATATAAGTCCTTCTTTGTTCCTGACAATTTTATTGCATTTGCCTAGTAATATAAACAATACCTGTATTACTTCTTAATTATCTAAAACCACTGAGTATCTGGTAATCATTCATCTATGACTGAAAGTAATCTATTTAACAAAATCCTTGAAAATACCTTTTCTATATTGGATAATAATGACATTCCACAATAATTATTACAATCTTGTCTATTCTTTGTTTTTAAAAATTATAAAAACATTCTTAGACTTGGGTAGAGTAAATTTATGGGACCATATATTGCTAAAAAAATTAATTTTTAAAACTAAAATATTACCACTATATTGTAAAACTTCTCCAAGGAATTTCCCTAAGTCCTGCATTCTTCCCATTTCTAAGATTACAAAGAACTTGAATATCAAATTTTAAGGCGACACTCTAACCAACAGCTATTATTATAATTTTACTAAATTGAAAATCTTTTCCCAAATTTAAATCAGTAAGTAAAATGTATACATCATTAAAAGTTATCATCTCTATTCTGGGATCATTATTCAAAAGATGATCAAAGGATACTCTTTTCATTTTTTCAAAATATCATTGTCATCATATATTCCTATATATTAAAATTTTCTTATCATCTCATATACACTTTAATGCAATCTTTTTTATATAATTCCTTCTTTATTTTGCTTAGTTTCGATTGTCCTGCAGTCTTCATCAGTTGAAACTGTAAGCAAAATAAAGAACAAAATATATAAAAAAGATTGCATTAAAGTGTATATGAAGAGATGATAAGGAAATTTTAATATATAGGAATATATGAAGAAAAATGAAAAAAAAAGTAAAGGAGAAGATATAAGAATAATTGTCATCATATAAGAGAGTATCACTGCTACATTTAATAGGATTGTGATGCTATTTTGGACGTATATGTGTTGATTTAAATGCATCAAAAACATTCTAGAAAGACTATGATCAGCTAATAAATGTATCTTCTTGGCTGTTTTAATCCACCAATAAATTTAATTCCTTCCTGTTACTCATTCAATGTCTGCTTTCAGATATCAGTTTTTAATATAAAAAAAAACTCATTTAAATTTATTATTCTTCCAAGCTAAAAATGCCTTGTTTTCTTTTTACCAAATCACAAATAATAAGATCAGAAAATTAGTCATGATTTTTCTTTTTAATGAATCTAAGAATAAATTTATTTGTATCCATAACATACTCCTGAGAGAATTCCATACCTCAGAAATACAATAGTCATGGAGATCCAAATTAGCAATTTTAGAGTTTAATTTGAAATTTTTATATGTAGTAGATCCTAAAAAAAGAGTAAACATCAGTTTTTTTATGAATATGCTTAGAATGATAACTATTTTTTTTTTTTATTATAACTATTATTTTAATATTGGAGTTCATTAATTTAGTATCTGTCAAATAATTTGTGCTTGTAATTGCTCACATAAATTGCTATTGCTTTGAATGTCAATGCATCCATGTCCTTTTAATAGTGATTTTTCTGTCTAAATATAATGTTTGTGATAATCAATCGAGATGTTATGCAAAAATTCGATAGTAATAAGTAAAAAATTAATTTTTTAATGGTATTGCTGTATTAATGTTATCCAAACCAAGGAAGAATTTTTTTTTTCTGTGAATTCTCTGATTCTAAAGTTGATCGTAGGCACTAATAAAATGAGCAATAGAATCATTGTGCAAGACAAGTTTTAATATCATTAGCCTTATCTTGATACAACCAGAAATTCCAACAGTAGAGGGTACTAAATTAGATTTTAAAACAAATCCAGCATTCTGCATTATTTGTTCACAGACTGATCTCTTTTCCAAAAAAATTGTATCCATCCATCTGTTCTATTAAACTCTCTTTCTATGGGAGCCAAGTGTCACTAAAAGCAGCTGCACTGATTTTAAGTCTTGATAGTTCTTTATCCACCAGTCCTATTCACTGTTCTGGGCATAAAGAGTTTGTATCAAGTAAAATCTATATTTAAAAAAATATTAGATTTATAATACTTAGCACTAATACAGCCACTGCCTCCTACTTTATCACTACTATTGACATTATTAATGCTATTGTCAATATTTTTATTACTATCGTTAGAAATCCACATAGCACTACATCCTAGCCATGTTGTATGTGATAAGTTATTTTTAGATAACATTTTTTAGGCCCCTCCATTTTTGGGAAGGCAGGGGGATTCCTAATTAGAATTGCCTAAACATACAATCTTTGCCAGCTGTAACTTCTATCTCACTCAAATCCAATCCTAAACTGACTCATTAATGATTGTATTTCCTTAAACAAAGATTTCAACTAAAGACTTATCTTACTAAGCTTGCTCTCATTATTGCTTTTTTAATTCTTGAGGACTTGAGTAAAATAAAAGGTATGGAAAGATATTGCACAAACATAAAATTTATTGTCATTGTTAATATAATGTGATGACCTACAGTACAAGAGTCATTGTTAATATAAGATAATGAATTATAGTATGAGAGGCTCATCTACAATAACTAAAGTGACTGAAGAAGGAAACAGAAAAGTCTGTGTCAAAAAGCAATACCTAGTCTTTGCTGAACTACTATCCTATTCTATAAGGCAGCAGAAGATACTCTTGATCAGGCACTGCTTATTTATTATTCAGAGTTGGCCTTCCCATCTGAAAGTCATTCTACTATACACCATCTATGAAGACTATCAGTATCCTGAGCACAGCATCTAACAATACAAATGTTATTTTTCATAAAATATTTAATTCAACAACAACAAAAACATCATATAACTTTTTAAGTTAATTATAAATATTTTGATCAGTTATAAAAAACATGGCTAAAAAATAAATGGAAAATATTATGATATTTTATACCCTCTTTCCTACTGACAAATCAATTAAGCATTGCAGATAATGTTTATGCAATGCTATAAAACATAATTTTATTATTCAAAATGCAGATTACCTAGTTCAATATATACATAAACTTAAAAATGATAATCATCTGCAAAATTTTCATATTATGTTTTTCCATTTACAAATTTTTTTATAAAAAATATTGTATTTAATTCTAAGGAAGTATGTAATTTGATTATATTGAATGTGTCATATATGTAAATAGAATGATCTGAACTCAAGATTTTTTAGTCTATTCATTCTCAATCTACTTCTAGCAATTGATACACATAACCACCACACTTGCAAAAAATATACATGATACCCAATATCAGTATTTCATGCAGAACCAGTACTCAGCAGATGGACCGGATTATAATCTCCCACACATATATACAATCAGTGATTGGTTTATATTAAGATAGCAATTCCTTAAACTTTAATGGACAGGCTTCAATCTTCTCATCTTTCCAACTATTCAACTGTTCATTTCATTGAAAAACTGATGATGGAATGCTCAAAGCCCTTGTTGGGTTTGATATTACATAATGTCTGCAAGGGTATGGTTATAATATCAAATCTAACTAGGCCTTTAGGTATTCCATCATCAGTTTTTCAATAAAATGGATGATCGAATAGTTAGAAGGATGAGAAAATTGAAGCCTGTTCTATTAAAGTTTGAGGAATTGCTATCTTAATATAAACTGAGCACTGACTGTATATATATGTGGGAGATTATGATCTAGATGAACTGATGAGTGCTGGTTCTTCATGAAATATGTATATTGGGGATTATGCATTTTTTTTGCATGTGTGTGGTTATGTGTATCAGATGCTTGAGATGGAGTGGAGGATGAATAGACTAAATTCGTGAATTCAAATTTCTCTATTTATATATTTAAACTTTTGGATTATTTATTGAATGAAATACTTTATTCACAAAAACTAATGTTTTAGCCAAACTCCATTAGCCATTTTCAGAATTAATTTTGAAAAATGATGAATGAAACTTTAAAAATTAATAATGAAGTTGATAAATGTAATTGCATACATAATTATCCAAAAACATTTCTTCTAATCATAACATATTTAACATATTAAAAGATCAATAGTAAAATTTTGGGGTTTATTTATACAATTATCATTTATCATCTTCATTTTCGATTTTTTTAAGATTTCTTTGTATATATTTTTTTATATATATTAATTAATTCTGAGGATGGCTAACAGAGTTTGGCTGATATGTTAATTGTTTCTTATGAATAAACTTCTTCAATTCAAAAAAATAGGGAATGGAGTGATTTGTTTTTATAATTGACTTTATATTTATGTAAGTAAAGGCAAAACAATCTTTAAATAAGATCTCTTCAATAGCATCTTATTGAGGAATGTAATGAAGAAAACAGTAGTAATCATGCATGCCAATTGCTTTGAGTGAGGATTTGAGTAGTCCATACTCCCTGTTATGCTCTCTAGCTAAAATTAGTTAGATGCCCATTTATTGACCAATATTTGATGGTTAACTGAGTTATGTATAAGTTAATTATCTAAAAAAATCAAAGCCTCTTGAAAATTTACTTGGCCTAAATTTTATTCAGGTCTTGCATGTGAGGTGAATGCACTACCATTGGGTCATAAGAATATATATATATATAAGCAAATAAAATAAAATTTCTCTTATAGAAAAATAATTGTAATAAAATTGTAATAAAAGTAATGAACTATAATAGTGCTAATATGTTTCTAAATAATTATAATAAAGCACAGAAGTATTTTCAGTTAATTTCTTAACCTGCTTTAACTAAAAAGTATTTAAATTTAACGGAAATAAATGTCATAATGTTATATCCCAAGCCTTATGAATTTTAACATTAACACATTGTCTAGTAATGAAAGATATATTTCTATTTATCAAAATTTTCTCCTTAAATCAAGGGAGGAGCATGTAATGCTGTGAACAAGATCCAAAAAAATAGTTGTTTCGTAGTACATTTGATCCTACATTTGTAATAGAAATTGCCTTATATATTTGTGTATGTACTTGTGTGCATTTGAATAAATAATAAATAATAAGTGTTATAAAATACTGTTTCCAAATTAAATATCTATTTCATGAAAAACTAAATCTATATTTTGTCTACTTGTAAAATGCCATATTTAAAAAGAAATATTTAAAATATATATATATTGTAACAGGATGGGGTGGGTGAGAAGTTGGTGGAAAGTATAATTGAACTGGGGTGATGGAAACATCAGCACTCGCAGTCCATTTAATGAAATACAAATAAATTTACAAAAGTATAATATTTAAGGATATAAGAGTATGAGATCAAGAGATCTCTGAGAACATTGTGAGATCAGCCAGCTAACTCAGAAGAGCCGCTAAAAAAACTATACATTCAATCATATATCAACCAGCATTATAAAGTAAGAAATACTAAAGAGAAATAATCATTCATCATCATCACTGATGGCAATAAACAAATCAGTACAATAAATCAACAGTCAATCTTGTGACTGGATTTGAACAATAAAAAATATAAATCAACAGTCAACCTTGTGACTGGATTGGAAATGGGTCTTTTTTAGACCAGGCTAACTATTGAGCCTTTGCCATCTTGGGCAATTATTTAAACATAACTTGGATGCACCAGCAGCTTAGTGCCCATCCATCAGAATACATAAGAATCAAACAATAATGCTGGGACATAAAAACATGCTGATCAGCATCAATGCTCAGGCCACTTGTACTGGCCAACTATAAATTTAAATTTTTAATAAGACTAAAGTAAAATAAAAAAATAATAGTGCATGGGCTTTAAAGAGTATCCTCTTTTGCACCAACCAGGATGATGATTGATCATCTCTGGATGCCCCAAAGCACTAAGAACACATCCCCACTTATCTATGCATGAATCTAGCTCAGAGAACATCAAGCTCTATTATTGTATGTGAACAAAAGATGATGGAAACAATTTTAAACAATTAAATTCAAGTTTATTAATAACAAAAAAAATAAATGATATTTAAGGTCCATTTCTGATTTTGATTACAATATGAAATTTCACATGATTACATTGCAATTTACATAATTATTATTCAAAATTCAAATTGTTACATTGATTTACAATATTTACTATTCAAAATTCATGTTATTTCTATGGTTTTACACATATATGCGCACAGACGCACGATTTAGGTATATACAATTAATACTCACTAACAAAAAAAATGATTATAATTTTACATATATGAGTGTGCGTGTATATACGCACACTGACTTTTACCTATTTAAATTTGTTACAATAATATTTTATATTTTCCTAATTAATTTCATTTGGAAAACACATAAATTTCACACAAATACGTGTGTATAAACAAAATATAGATATAATTTAAAATTAGTTTCAATTTATGTTTTCAAAAGTATAGTCAATTTTTGACAGGTATTTGTTGATTAATTATCAACATTCTTACATTAAAATATTGAATCATGGATTCTTTACTTTTTTTTTTAATATAAATTTTTCAAAATAATGTCCAAGAGGTTTATTGTTCAAAAACATCTCTTTTGCCTTTAAAAGGAGATGGTCAATGAATTATTCTTGACTCTTAATTATAATTCAAGCAAAATTACTTTATATTCTTTTAAAATATATAGATTTTTAACCGACTTAAAAACAAGATTGTTCTATATAAGTCTATTTTTATATGACTTATTTTAAAATAACTGACCAGCTATATATGTTTATATGTGTTTTTCTGCATATATCTGACACAGCATATGTGTAATTAATTCTTCAGCAAGATGGAAGATTTTTCTTGGTGAGTTTGGTTTTAGTGAATGTCATTATAAGGAAAAAGTATAAGCCATGTAAAATGTTGGTCTGTAGTTGGTCTCCCGTCTGTGTAGAACTATTCCAGGCAAGCAGCTGTCTTGGTTTGATAGATTTCAGGCTATAAATCTCAGCATAAAAAAGTGGGTCATTTTCTCTATGTGAATTCAAACTCCTGCCAAGGAAAACAGTCTATTATCTTGTCTTTAGCTACATCAGTCTATTGTAACTGGACTGCCAACTCTCTGATACAGCCAACAACAAACTGCAGCTATCCATTTTAGTCAGCTAATTGCTGCTACTTACTCCAAAATTTTTAGTAGCCAAGCTGTTCTGTTCAGCTCTTGCAAAAAACTACTATTCAGACTGCTCTCTTCAAAAATCTTTACCCAGACTGACTGATATTTTTTATCAGCCCTTTTTATAAATCATCTGAGGTGATAACAACACCTCCATTGAAAACAGTTTATTTTTATCTCTATAATCCCTTTGAAAACATATCCATGTTTTTGCTTAGGGGATTTCTAATAGATAGAGATTTTGTTTAATTAAATAAAATTTCAAATGTACAATACTTGTTTTTAAATCTCAAATCAGAATAATAATAATAATAATAATAATAATAATAATAATAATACAATATTTATATTTATTCAGACTTTTTAAAAGTTTAATTTATAAAACAATATTTTAAATCAGAGTTATTTAACCCTTTATTTATTACTATTTTATTTTAGGAAATGTAGAAAAATGTCTACAAAAATTTATGTCTGTTTATTTCTACTTTTCCTTTACTTTATATATATATATGCATACACACTATATTATTATTGGTGTACTATGTAACCCAACTGGTTACAATATATATATGTACTTGAATAGGAAGTAATTGAAGCTTCCAATGACATATATAATATAATATTAATATCACTTATGTTTTTTATTACTTTTTACAATGTTTTTTTTACAACCCGCTATTGATAATTTCAATTATCACAGCAATCTTTTTCAGAACTATAACAAACACAATACAAGCACATGAATACAAATATACATGAACATATAATTTTACATTATATATATTCTGTTTTATAATCATTATTTATATATCCACATATATATTTATATATCTCCATATATTATTATTATCTTTTTATATATTATACATTTTAATCTTTATTAATATTCTATATTTATCAATCACTACTTCCTATAATCATTTATATATTATTTTTATTTCACTCATTTTTAATTTTATTTTTATTAATTTGTTAATATTTAACTCTAACATTATATATATTTATATATTTATATTTTACATTATTATTATTCATTATATTAACATTCAATGTGTATTATATTCTTTAACTTATTATATTGTAACATTTTTTATATCTACCTTCTACTTATATTTTTAAATCTTGACTCCTATCAATTTAAAATTTTGAATATTATAATTATATTTAGTAGATTCCTTTTCTATTTTTTTATATAATTAAATGTTTTTTTTTATGTCAAAATTTTTTTTAGGCCCAAATCTCTATTTAATATTGGCTTAATATTATTAATATAAACAGCTTCTTTTTTTCTATTCCTTTTATTATTTATAAATTGTATCATCTTTATACAATCCTTTCCAAACTCATGCCTTGTTTCTAATGTATGTAAATATATTCCCAATTTTTATCATATTTATGTTGTATAGTCTTCTGTATATTGATTTTTTTTATTTCTTTTACATAATTTAATTTTATATATTCCATTTATTTCATTATCTGAATTTTTATTTTAATTACTAATATACTCATTTTCTAAAATACTAATCATATTTTTTTCTCTTTTTATTAACTATTCTAACAATTATTATATTATTTAAATTTTTTATTACTTTTACCTATAACTTTATTAAATTTTTAACTACATAGCTGTCTTTACATCTACATAATTAATTTTATCTATATTATTATCATTATTATTACATTTTTCTTCTTTATTATTATTTATATAATCTATTGCATTTTCTATTAACTTAATATTATTATTTATAAATTTATTTGGATAATCATTATTTATAAATTCCTCTTTTACTAAATTTATTTGTTTAACATGATTTTCTTTGTTTGAACAATAATTTACTGTTCTATGAATTCTAGAATGTATTGTATTTATTTTGCATTTGAATGTCAATTAGTTATATTATTATCTATATTATTTTTCTTATAAATTATTGTTTTAATCCTACATTTCCCTTCTTCATTTGATTTAATCAACTTTATATCTAAATATGTCAGAATATTATTCTCTTCTTTTTCTACAGTAAATTTAATATTTTTATCCATCTTACTAATATCCTCTATAAATAAATCTATCTGTCTTTGTGTTTTATTTTAATAAAGATTGGAGCATTATTATTCACTAATATTAACTTCTCCAATTCTTTCTTATAAATATTACTCTCTACTCCACTTAATGTTCCTCCTATTAGTGAATATTCTTTTTTATTTATAAAACGTATTATTAAATTGGAACATTATTTCTTTACAACATATTTCTATAACCTTTAATTGTTTTATAGGTATATTTATTTCTTTATTATTACCCTTTTTATATTTATTAATTACTATATCTATTGCTTTCTCCACATTAATATTTGTATACATTGATACAACATTCATTTTAATCATTAAATTATAATTACTATATTTATTTATTACATTTTTAATTTCACTTATTAAAACTTTATTATTTTTTATATACAATTTATAGGTAATATTAGTATATTTCTTTAATACCTTATTTGTCAACTATTTAGAGATTTTATCATAATATGAACTATTACCATTAATAACTGGTCTTAATGGTACACCTTCTTTAAAAAATTTAGATGCTCCATAAATTTTAGTTGCTTTACAATCTTTAACCCCTAAATATAAATAGTTAGACCATTTTTATAAAAGTCACTTATTATTGTATATACACTTACATTCAATAATTTAGTATCATCTTTTTTAATTCTCCCAAATATATTATCTTTCAATATATTATTCATTTTTTCTATATAATCCTCTTTATTTATCATTACCAATTTATTCTCTTTATCTGACTGTAAAAACTATTTTATCCTAATATTTATTCTTTATTTCTTTAATATCCTTTATTTTAACAATCTCATTATCATTATTTCTTTCTTTATTTTTATGTTTCTTCTTTATTCTATAAATCATATTGTCTTCTTCAATATTAAATTCTTCCATCCATACTTTATTACTAATAATTTAATTACTATTTATATTCTGATAATAATAGATTTTGTAATTTTCTTGTATATACTTCTGTGCTACTATCTCTTTTAACATTCTTAATTCTATTATACTATTATTAGCATTATATCCATATTGTACATATTTAATCTCTTTATTTATATTTTCCTTTTCTGTTAATTCTATATATGTCATATTATAAATTTTATCCTTATAATTATTCATTTTTTTCTCATCTTTGTTTAGTCTCTTTCTTTCTTTAACCTCCTTATTTTCTTATTATGTCTGTTCTCTGTATTTTTATTTAGTAATATCTTTTTTAACCTACATAATTCTCTAAAAAACTTTTTTTTTCTGTAGTTATTTTGCTTGTTAATATTGATTCAATTTTTAAAATAGCTCTATATAAGCTTTGTTTTATACTATAACTATAATTAATGAATTCTTTTAATGGTCTCTTTTTAATTCTTCTATAAATTTGATTTTGTTTCTTATCATTTTCCTATAACTATTAATCCTTACAAATTTTGGTATATCCAATCTTCTACATTCTATTATTTAATTTAATAACCAATTTCCATCTTTCATTTAAATATTCTGCTATTTCTTTACTATCATTCTCTTTAACATAGTCTATTAAATTATTGAGGTTCCTTATATACTCCATATATCCACACACACACACACACATATATATATATCGTTTCTTCTTTCCTCTTATCCAACCCTATTTTTAGTATTCTTTATCTTCTTTACGAAGTATTATAACTTTATATTTCTTATTGCATTTCCAAATCCATATAATATTAAAATATCATTTATATTTTTTATTATTATTTTTTGCAATGTTTTTTACAACCCAGATGGTTTCCATTGCTCCAGGAATCTTTTTCAGACCTAAAACAAACACAATATAAATACATGAATATATAATTTTACATTATATATATACATATATTCTATCTTATAATCATTATATAACTATTATCTTTTTATATATTACACATTTAATCTTATTTATATTTTATATTTATCAATCAATACTTCCTATAATCACATATATATTTTATTTTTTTATTTTATTTTTTATTTTATTCTTATTAATTTTTTTTATAGAGATATATAATGTAAATAAACTCTCAAAAGATAGATGATTCCACCTGTCTCTTAGCATTTGTTTTTATATATGCTTAGTTTATTCATGTAATTTTAAATGAGGGAGTAAATTCGATCTATTGATTATATATATTTATAGAATAAATGATAAGAATCTCCATTTAAATATTCAGAGAAGGAAAGCAGAGCTTTAGTTTAAACAATCTCTAACCATGAAATGTAAACTCAATTTAATATCTGTAAATAGTAAATAATTCAGATTATATATATATCTGAACAAGAAGAAACTGAGATTTCCAATGAATTATATAACATAAATAAACTCTCAAAAAACAGATGATACCACGTGTCTCTTAGTATTTTCTTCTTATATATGGTTAGTTTATTTATGTAATTTTTAAAGGGGGAGTTAATTCAATCTATTGATTATATATATTTATAGAATAAATGACAAGAATCACCATTTAAATATTCATATATTTATAGTTAATTATAGTCTTTTAACTTGCTATGGATTTTTGCACAAATAAATAATAATGTTTTTTTAAAGCTAAATTTTCTGAAAATTATATGTGCATGTATATCTGTGATATTTTATCAGCTGTGACATAAATTTTATTCTCTCATACAGTACATTATAATTTTGTTTATTTTTAGTGACTTTTTTAAAATTGAATGATATACTGTGAATGGTAAAAGAACAAAATTTATTCACAACATTTTAAAAAAGGTTAGGAATGAGACCATAAGTAATAAATGTGTACTATAATATATATCTTTCAAGTTTCTATATTTGTCATACTTTTGAAAATGTAAAATTGCATAAGGAAAATCTATTGAGGCTTAGGATGGATTTTGGTAGTTCATTTATGTATTACACATCTAAATCAATTGATAAGTTACAACAAAACATTTTAGGTTATGATGAAAATACTATTTGAATACATTAAATTCCATAAAGATTATTAGTCCTAATAAGTAAAGGTGTTTGACAATATATTATTAAGTTAGTTATTAGTTCTTTGACATTTATTGAGATAATATTGCTGCTTTTTTCAAAAGTAAATACTACAAAATGACTAAAGATTGGTTCATGGTCTGCCTATATGAGGAAACAAATTTCAATAAATGCAATTTTTATAAGTATTAAAATTTATAAAAGATATGTTGATGATGTTTTCGTTGGTGGATAGAAGATAGTATAAATTATCTTCTGAATGAATTAAACAAATTAAACCGTTTGAAATAGATTGTTGAAAGGGAAGAGAATAAACCTATTAAATATCTTGATTTTGTATGTTACAACTTTTGATGGTTTATTAAATAATAAATTAATAATAAAACCATTAGAAGAGAGAGGTTATATGCACTGGAAATAAAAAGTACCAGGTATCCATGAGATGGCAAGTCTTAGATCATTTTTATTTTGAAATGAGAAATAATGTCATTATGAAAATGATAAATTACATAATATTGAAATATTTACAAGAGTGTTGATTAAAGTTGGGTATAATAATAAATTAATAAACAAATTTATTATACTTGCATCACTTATGAAACATATTATTTTAAAGGGTCAGATAGTTAATGATACAAAAATTCCATATCTTCTAAATATGCATGTTAAATTGTTTAAAAGTATATATATGCTTTACCTTTGAAACAAAAGAGTAATTAATATTGTGTATCAAATTTTAAGTACATGAAGGCTTCATACATAGATGAATTGAGTCACAATCTTGAGTAAAAAATCAAAAGAACACCAATTGTTATATAAACCTATAAATAATAATAATAATAATAATAATAATAATAATAATTATTATTATTATTATTATTATTATTATTATTATTATTATTATTATTATTATTATTATTTAATAACTGTATCTGCTTTCTTAGATTATAAAAAAAGATATGAGTTTACTTTCAGTTTTGATCTAAAAAATATTAAGAGTTTGACTGATATGTTAATTGTTCCTTATGAATAAAATTCTTTAATTCAAAGAAATAGGGAATGGAGTGATTTTTTTAATAATTGACTTTATATATATATAAGTAAAGGCAAAACAATCTTTAAATAAGATCTCTTCAGTAGCACCTTATTGAGGAATGTAATGAAGAAAACAGTAGTAATCATGCATGCCAATTGCTTTGAGTGAGGATTTGAGTAGTCCATACCCCTTGTTATACTCTCTAGCTAAAACTAGTTAGATGCCCATTTATTGACCAATATTTGATGGTTAACTGAGTTATGTATAAGTTAATTATCTAAAAAAATCAAAGCCTCTTGAAAATTTACTTGGCCTAAATTTTATCCAGGTCTTGCATGTGAGATGGATGCACTACCATTAGGCCATAAGAATATACATATGAGCAAATAAAATAAAATTTCTCTTATAGAAAAATAATTGTAATGAATTTGTAATAAAAATAATGAACTATAATAGTGCTAATATGTTTCTAAATAATTATAATAAAGCACAAAAGTACTTTCAGTTAATTTCTTAACCTTCTTTAATTAAAAAGTATTTAAATTTAATGAAAGTAAATGTCATAATGTTTTATCCCAAGCCTTATGAATTTTAACATTAGCACATTGTCTAGTAATGAAAGATATCATGTTTCTATTTATCAAAATTTTCTTCTTAAATCAAGGGAGGAGCATGTAATGCTGTGAACAAGATCCAAAAAAATAGTTGTTTCGTAGTACATTTGATCCTACATTTGTAATAGAAATTGCCTTATATATTTGTTTATATACTTGTGTGCATTTGAATAAATAATAAGTGTTATAAAATACTGTTTCCAAATTAAATATCTATTTCATGAAAAACTAAATCTATATTTTGTTTACTTGTAAAATGCCATATTTAAAAAAATATATTTAAAATAATATATATATATACTTGAATAGGAAGTAATTGAAGCTTCCAATGAGATATATAATATAATATCACTTATATTTTTTATTACTTTTTACAATGTTTTTTTTTACAAAACACTATTGATAGTTTCGATTGCCCCAGCAATCTTCTTCAGAACTATAACAAACACAATACAAATTACATGAATACAAATATACATGAACATATAATTTTACATTATATATATATATATTCTGTTTTATAATCGTTATTTATATATCCATATATACATTTATATATCTCCGTATTGTGCCAGACGTCTTAAATGACAAACACAAGATGGCTGCAAGCATACTTACAGCCCAAGTAAACATGTATATATAAAATACAATAAGGGAGATTGGTCTGTGTATATATATTTTCTCTTTTGCTTACACACAAAATATATTTTAAAGATGTAAATGATAATGCTAAGCATTATAGAAGTGTATATTTGTGTACAACAAATTATCATATATTTTTGATTTTATAGTTTTGTTATTAGAATTTGTTATTTTGATACATGTAAACATGGTGGGGGGTATAAGTTTATTCATGGAAACTTAAAAATAATTTTTAAGATAAAAATTTTCTAATTAAAGGCAGTGGTAGAGAAAGAAAAGGAGTGAAGAAAAATAAGTTTAGCTATGTATATTGTTTAAACACATTAGAAATTAATTAAAAATGTCAAAGCAATAGTTTGTAGAGGGGATCATAAAATACACAATGTAATAAAGGGAATATACAAGCAGTTGTTAAGTTGTCTAAAAAGAGAGAAGAAAGAGCTAGTCTTTCAAAATTTTTGGAGGGAGTTTTCAGCAGTTAACTCGTGAAGTCTTGACATCCAGAGAAAAAGAACATAAGGGCTGAAGGGAGTAGGAAAAGTCACCTTACAGTCCATTTAATGTGAGAAAGCTATAACCATGAGAACAAACTAATAGAATAAAAAAAGTTAAGCTCAAAGACTATAAAAGAAAGCAAAGTAATAGCGAGTTAAATTAAAAAACTAAATTGGAGTTTCTGTTGATTTATAAAAGAAAATGCCAGAGCGTATACATTGAAACACTTCCTGAAAGAACAAAAATGAGGGAGAGAAGAAATTTATATATAAAAGAAATCAAGAACTAGTATTTGATCATATTTATTGCAGATATAAATTTCCTACCCATGCCAAAATGTTGTTTTACACTCTTAAGATTTTTATTCTCTTCTACAGCTTTCCTTGCTAGTTCACAGTTATACTTTCTTATATCATTGTCAACTCTTTCCTACACCATTTTACAAAATTCGAGATATTCAATCCTTTTTAATACATCATTTTTGTATATCTTTTCTTCATAAATTCTCTAGTCTCAGTAGAAATTTTATTGGTCACTTGCTGCTTTTTTCTACCAGCTATCTTTGTTGCAGTTGTTAAAAGTATGTCAGTTATTTTCATATTAATTTCATTCAAATCTGAATCATATTTAAAATGTACTAATGCTTGAAACCAATTTGTAAGTTCTAATTTGAATTTATTAGAATGTTTATGAAGACCTCTGCAGTTACAATTAGCTAAATAAATTCTATTTTCAATTAGTAGTATATATCCACATTCGCAAGAATCTTAGCACCCTCTACCTTAAACCACTTATTGATTTTATTGTCTGATCATTTACATCCTCGTGGAAATCCACACACATTTAATCTGTCTTCAAGAAAAGAAACTAGTATTACTTGTTATGAACTATCAGGCAATTTAGAAGAAAGTCCTTGATGTTTTTGTTTTTAAACTTGGTAAAAACTAGTAAAATCACCACATTGACTAATGCATGTTGGTAAGTGGTCATTGATACTTGTTTACTATTTAAATAATCGTATAGTAATAATAGTTACAATGAAAAGAAAGCATGGAATAGACAATAGGAATTTGCTCAGCTTGATTTCTTTAACCTGAACATGCAAATAAAGGTCTTTTTTCAATTATCAGCCAACCCCTATCTATAATCATTTTTAATATATATAAGTGCTACATACTATTTAATCATCATTAAAAATTTACTATGCCTGTCTGGTCAATAGAGGCACCTGGCAGTCATATGAATGGCTATCCAACTGTCCATAAAATTTTAAATATAGAAATTCATGAATAATTTATGATAAGTTTAAATTGATGTTTTGCTGATGACATGGATGAGATTGATTGTTACCAGCATTCTGTATTATTGATATTAAGTTGTTTTGAAAAATTAAATTACAAAAAAAAAATTAGTCAAAGTAGAAAAAATGTAATAAAAAAGGGATTGCTGATCCTGCCTATAAAAAAATCAGTAGAATAAATAAGAAACTCAGTATAGACATAAACATAAGATGAATAGTGATGTAAGGAGCTTCATTGTTTTATGAGTTAACATAAAGTCTTACAGTTCTACATGGAAATTTATTTTCAATGCAAGAGCAAAAAAGAATGAGAAAATCTTTAAAGAATTGTCACTGAATATGGTGTCTTACAAGGTTTAGTAGCAGATTCAAGAGCTGATGGTCTATGTTTCAACATTTGGCTTTGTCACTTTAATGCTTAATCTCCATATGACTTCCCTAGCTTCAAAACATTCAATTATTTATTACCAAGTATTGCCATATCATTATGGTTTCCTATTTTTTAAATTTCTTAGACATATCTTTACAGTTTTATTACTTAACTGATAGATAAGTTTAATATAAAATCTTGGTTTATATTTTGGTATATATGTATTCAATATTTGCAAATCTATCTTAAAAATATAAAAATGAGATCTTAATCGTATATATATTTTGACATGAAGTTTAATAGAAAATTATAAGCATAAAAAAATAAACCCTGCATATACAATATATATACACACATACATATTTATAAAAACTTATATAGTTATATAATGCGAATTTAAAAACCTTTCTTTACTTATTAAAGTCCTGTCTTTAATACCACATACTATTGCATAAAGTGCTTTGTTTAAAATATTACAGCAGTTGTTTTCACAGTTTACTATTGAATTAAGTTTATTTAGAAATTTTATTATTATTATTAATTTAGACATTGTCTATATCGAGTGACTTTTTGAAAATGCATTATTTATAAATAATTTAGAAATTCAATTAAAAGCATCTATGAAAAACTTAAGATTGTGGTCCCTCCAATTTCTTTTTCATTGTAAGAGGATGCGGTTAAATTCAAATAACATTCCAACCCTTGACTGTCTCTGATAAAATTCATTTGATTTCTTTAAAGAAGTCCAACCAGGCAGAAATAATTCCTTGAAAACTGGAATATAGTAAACCTCAAAGTTTCTAAATAAATAATGTATAGGTTTTATAGGATTCATAGGCCATATAGTTCATCAAATCAAGGCAATATGGCTCTACCATTGTAGCGAATGTGAATGGCAGAGGCGGACTATTTCACAACTCCATGGTTAATGAGAGGAACGGCCCTGCCATCCCACCGTCCACACGCGCCAGCCGGGATATTGAACATTAGTTGAAATTAAAAGACCTCTCGCTAGAAGCCAACCAAGTTGTATTTGAAATGGAAATGTTTCTGCATTCATATGCTAATAAGGAGGCAAGTGTGGGCCATCGTGGCAGTTATTTGAATCAGCATCTGACACAACCATATTAGATGAACTGTTCTTTTTTTTTTTCAGATGTTTCTCATTAAACAGAAAATTAAAATGTATGAAAGTGAAGAAAGTAAAGCAAAGCTTGTGGATGCTTGTTTGCAAAGATTAACTGCAAGGGCAGAAGCTGTCTGAAAGATGTTATTAACTATTTTAAAAAGTAACTGTTCAGCAATTGAGATTATATTAGAAAAATAATTTTAATTAAACTGACAAACACATTCAGTACGGTCTTGGTAAGAAAACATGTACTTAAATGTATTAATGTGTGTGCACACACAAATATTTATATAAAATATTACGATATATGTAACATATATATATATTAGATAATATCTGAATTCACCATACACTTGCTTTTGAGAAAAAAACAAAGTAAAGGCACATACTTGTATCTACGATAATATGGTATTATTTTGTGAATTCATATTAACAAATGAATTTCATGACGTAATTTTAAAACAACAAAATATATTAGATTAAGACAAATAATAATTACAACAATAAAATGGGAAAGTTCATGGTTATACATATTAATTTAATAGAAATGTTTTTTTTTAAATAAAAGATCAGCTACATTCTTTTGTCTTGGGGATAGTTCACACGTAATTTTGAGATTATGATTGGTAATGTATTTTCTTCATCATAATCCTTTGTTTTATATCCATTATATCTTTCATGTTTTTAAATCAAATTAAATTTTAATATAGTATGCTTATATACCATTTAGTTATTATCTATGTTTAGAGGGAATTTTATTCAAAGTAAATATATATATAAATTTATTTGTATATAAAAAATATTTACATTAAAAATAAAAGAAATTAAGAGCAGAGTATGCATGCTAAAGCTAGTGTAGTGCCACATGAAAGGCCATTTCTTATGCTTGCTTATGACTGTTATTAAAACAGGCAAAACTCTCTATACCTATTGCCACTCATTACTGATTACTCATTATTGATTACTCTAGCTTGCAATGAGTGGGAATACATATAGAGAGTTTTGCCTGTTTTAATAGCTGTAAATATATCTGGAGGAATGATTTTTTTTTAAAAAATCTCTATCATTTTCAGTTTATTTTTAAAGGTATTTGAATGTCTCCTATTGTTATTTTCATAAACATGCATGTTGTACTTCACAAATTATAGAGTATAAACATGGTACTTAGGATTTACAATTCTTTCAGCTTTACAAATACAATGTAAACAAATGCTACCATTTTGTGTAACTTGATTTCTGCAGATTGACATTTGTACTACAAAGCTTTATTATCCATTGATAACTGTACCATCTATAAACAAAAATGAAAATATTGATTCATTAATATTCTATGGAATTAGCAAACATAAAATTATAAAACAGTTATCTGTACATAGAATGTTCAAAAGTTGTTTGAGTAATTTTGTGACCAGTAAAATATGATAGCACTATTATGAGAAAGCATGGAATTGACTGATAAGTGATTATTAAGTCTTTGCTATTTATACATTTTATTAAACATGTTTGATTTTTAGTAGAAAATTAACTTGACAAAAATATACTTGATATTGGACAAAAAAAGGTTCTTATCAATGACCTTATTAGTGTTTGTTAACTGGAAAATTGGATTTTTAATATTTCATATTATTTTTATTTTTAGTAATTATGATTTTAATGAAATATATCTTTTAAAAAATGAAGAGGATTAAATTCTTCTTTGTTAATTTTTAAAATTAAAGTTTGAAATAATTTTTTGATAATATCAATTTTTTTATTTTAAAGTTGATATTTTATATTTAAGATTAATTTAGATATGCTTTTAACAAAATATAACTGAAGAACAAAGCTTTAATGATATGTTCATGTTTTTTATAACATGCATAAAAAAGAGTTCATAATAGAAAATTGAAATGGATCAGAGAAGATATTGATGCAGTTGTCAAGGGAAAACATCATATGCAATATAGTTGGCCAATGGGTCTTCCATTCAATAGCATTATATGTAGCCTATTCTTATCAAATATTAAAAATAAAATTATTTCTAAGTATACTTTCCCAACTTCCAACATATTTTACTTCAGATATATAGATGACATAATGTTATGTGCATCTGATACTCAAATTATAGATATTCATCACAAATTGAAACAGACATATTCATTAATCTGTACTATTGATAAAGAAGATAAGAACCAAGGTATCAAATTCCTGGATCTTTATGTTTAAAGACAGCCACATTCACTGAAGTATAAAATGATACTAAAACCATTAAATATAAAAATCACAATCCACCCTAAATCAAAAGCGCCCATGACCCACAGATTTTCTGGTCTTAAAGGCTTCCTACATAGTAACACAAAATTGTGTAAACTTGAAATTGTTTGAAAAAACAACATAGGTGTGTATATTAAGGATCTACAAAATATGTGATACAATATTAATAAAATTTATAGTACTATTGATAGATTCTACAACAAAATAAAAAAAATGTAATCTAAACCTGAAGATACTAAGAAATGGATAAGCTTATCATATGTATCAAAAATTTCTAGCAAATTAAAAAGAGTTTGTTCAGAGAAATTTAATATAAACTTTCATTCTCCCCCAACCTTGAATAACTTACTGAACAATTCAAAAGATAAATTGTCCATTGAATTGACTTATCAAATAATTTATAAAATCTCTTGCACTCAAGCCAAATACCTACATGACTATTACAATGGATCAAAACCAGTCTATTTACAAGATTGGATCAGCACAACTATCTCTATATTAGAGCTAAAAGAAATAATGATTACTCCTCCATTTTCATAGAATATGAACAATATCTTGGCCATAAATTTAATTTATCTAAAGCAAAAATTGTTTGTACTAAGAGGGAGGATTAAAAAAAGAAACATTAAAGAGGTTTGGACCAAATCCAAAGATCAATTCATGATAAATAACCCCTGTGTCGAAGAAATTGGCTCTCTAAAAAGATTTCAAATAAAATTTACATAACTGCAAAACAAATGAATTTGAATATAAGCAAGTATACTTAAATATCACTTATAATAGTAATGTAGTATATCTATGATTATGGCACGTATTATACTGAAAGCAATTTTTTAAAAAAAAAACATATTTAACTTTTCTTTATAAATGTCTGGACATTTATATGTTTAAAATTAATTAAAGAAAACAACTGAAGAAAAAAGACAAATCAGAATGAACAAAAAAAGCCCATGAGTATGTTTGAAACAAAACACTTAACAGGTTAATTATATAATATTTAGAATAATAATTGATAATATTATTTTGCATATTTTTGAAAGTATGATTATCAAAAATCCTGTTTTATGTTGAACTTTTTAAAATTTTACAAATATTAAAAAATATTTCATAATTTTTTTAACAAATTCCCTTCAGTTTGAAAAAAAAGAACCATTCATAAAATAATATCAACATTATTTTAAAATGCACTTATAAATCTTTAAACATTATATATATATATATATTGTTAAAAGGAGATTGTATTGACAATACTTTGAAATTGTTGATTGTTAATGATATTGGGATTGTCTAAGTGTTGACTGGTTTTTAATGATATATGTACTATCAATAATTTGTTAAATAAATTTCTACTTTTGTATTTTTGGAAACAGAAAAGTGTATATATATAAATACTACTATATATAAATAAATAATTTATAGTGCTAAATATATAGATGTAATATTTTTGAGATTAACTCATTGCAATTGTTTATTTTAAATATAATTGAATAGCTCTCCAGCTTCAGCAAACGACAATGTATTTAAAGTTAAAATGATACCACTTTAACTTTGTTCTACTTTACATGTTAGAAGGATTATCTACAATGTTTTTGTTAGAAGGCATGAATTTATTTAATCAATCAGAAATTTACTGCTACATATTTTTATACTTGATTGATATATATATCTGACAAGTATACATTTACTTTCAGTTTTAATCTTACCAATGATGATTTAAATTATAATATTATGTACTAAATAATAATTTACAGTGCTAAATATTTAGATGTAATGTTTTTGAGATTAACCCATTGCAACTGTTTAATTTTAAATGATTAAATAGCTGCCCAACTTCAGCAAATGACAATGCATTTAAAGTTAAAATGATACCTCTTTAACTTTGTTCTCCTTCATATATCATTAAATTTCTGATTAATTATATAAATTCAGACTTCTAGCAAAGGAAATGTAGACAATCCTCCTGATATAGGAAGGGAAACAAGGCTAAAGTGGTATCATATTAACTTTAATGTATTGTAATTTGCTGAAGTGATATGATCTATTCAATTATATTTAAAAATAAACAATTTCAATGTGATAAGCTCAAAACATTACAATATATATAATATGAACCTTTTCATAAGATTTTGTTTTCTTGTTCTTAATTGCTGTAAATGGTCAATATTAAGTTTAAATTTAAACCATAATAAAATAATATATTTGACTTCATTTGATAGATATTTTTGTTTACAAATGAAATAAATTCTAAATATTCACTTTTTATTTCTGACAATATTTAAAAAAATGAGATTGTAATCAAAACAAAAGATCAGTTATATCATTATTGCTGGGGAAATTATTTTCATTTTCAAAAATCCATAAAATCTTTGTTATATATTTATTTTAATTAAGACAGATGAATTATGCTTTAAAAGTTTAAAATTTTTAAAGATATTTTGCAATATTACAATATTTTCACACTTGCTGCCTATAATTGTACTCATTACATAGGACATTAAGCTTGTAAATAGCTTCAGGGTAAATTTACATTTTCCAAAAATATGTTTTATTTTTAAAAATAAAACATTTCCATTCAGAATAAATTATCAATAATTTATATTCTTGATTTGTAATAATTATTGCACAATTATTACACAAAAATAATTTTCAATTGTAATAATTTTGCAAACAATCACATTTTTAGTTATTCAAACTATTTTCTCCAAACAATGGTATAAAAATTAATGATGTCATAAGATGAAGAAATACAAAAGAAACAGGGTAGAGCTAAAGTCTTATTTTACCAAATTTTTGATATCTGGTCACCTGTGGAATTTTTTCCAGACTAAAATTTTACATTTGAATATATATTCATATATTTAAAAATAAAGCCTGTGAAAATTCTCAATAGGTGGCAAATAATTTTAATAATGAAGATCAGGTGAATTTGTCACATGGTTAAGTTATAATCAGTATTCAAATGTAAAGTTACGTAGAGTCACTGAAGTAATATGACTTCAATTACACCAAACATAACAGTTGTAAAATGTATCACAAATAATTAAGATTGAAAATAGTTATATTAGAGTATTTGAAAGCATGTTCTTATAATAGTTCCACAAACTATATAAGAATTTTATTTATTACATATTAATTTATTACATAAAATGTACAATTATTTTTAGATCTATAAACTGATTTAGAATTATTCTTTCATGTAGAAAGTCCATCCAGATATTAGTGATTTTTTGAATAGATCTCTAATGTCTTAAGTAGAAAGTAATAATTTCAAAGTTAATCTGGGTTGGTCAGATGAGCATTAATATGCTGTCTATAAAAACAAAAAAATGTCTGTAACATGATGTAACCTTTATTCCTAGGGTATATGTGATATTCCTATGAAATCTGTGCCCATGGATATGTACTTTATATGAGATTTGAACACCAACTTTCAAGCTCCCTTTAGCTACTGTATAAAATACAATCAATACACATGACTATGTCCATGTAAAAAAGATAAATGATCTCCAAAATACATACTTTGTACTGAACCAGAACTCATCAGTTGGTCCAGATTATCATCTTCCCCATATATATATATATGTGTGTGTGTGATCAGGGTTAAGTTTATATTAAGATAGAAAATCTTCAAACTTTAATACACAGGCTTCAATCTATTCCATCCTCCACTTCTTCATAAGATTGAAAATATGATAATGGAACATCCAAATCCCTTGTTGATACTACTATTATTATCATGTCCATGTTGACTTTAAGTCACTCTGACCCCTCATATATAGAACCTTGTCCATTTAAATACACAGAAGAGGGATGGGCAGAATACAAGCTGAATCTGTAATATTTAAATACAAGTATAAATTATATACTTGGAATTTAGATAATGATTATTTATCCTTTTCACATGTGTGTGGTCATGTGTTTTGGTTGCATGAGATAGAGTGGTTAGTTGTAAGGATCTTGAAAGTCTGTGTTCAAATTTCCTATAATTACATTTAATCTCCAAGTATATAAATTATATTTGTATTTAAAAATTACAGATTTAGCTTGTATACTGCCCATCCCTCTTCTGTGTATTTAAATGGACAAGGTCCTATACATAAGGGATTGAGTGATTTAAAGTCAACATGGGCATGACAATAATATTGGCATCAGCAAGAGATGGCATTACATCATCAGATTTTCAATGCTATAGATATCTGAAGAGTCATTGTTGGTTCAGCATGAAATATGTATATTTGAGATCATTTATCTTTTTCACATGTGTGTGATCATGTGTACTGGTTGTATGAGATTAAGTGATAGCTGAAAAGAGCTTAAAAGTCTGTTCATTCCCTATAATTAAATCTAAACTATAAATATATAAATTCTATTTAAATATTACAAATTCTTGATTGATAATTGATTCTACTAATATAAACTTAGCTCCAATTGCAAATAAAAAGTAAAATTTTATAGCATTTATGTTACTATTTTTACTTTTTAATTACACACACACACATATATATATATATATATATACTAGAATGATTCTCTAGTAGCCATGATTATTATAATACATGCTGCTGCTTTTAAATACCTCTTGTTGAAACCCTTCTTCATCAATCTGCCAAATGATACAATCATGTGAAATTGTAGTGCTACATATATTTTTTTGTAAAGTGTGTTTTGCATATTTGTCAATTTTTGTAAATGAGAAAAAAGTTTGAATGATGTAAAATTCTGTTTTCTTTTAGGGAAAATGGCAGTGAAACATATGTTATGTTTGAAGCAGCTTCAACAAGTTTCTGTAAGAAAAAAGGTTTAAGAGTGGTTTAATGGAAGTGTCAAATTTTTCACATTCCACAAACACAAAAGCATGGTGTGTAAAGTCCAATGTTAACATGGTGTTAATATTTTTTGGATGCAAATGGCATTGTTTATTCAAAATTCATTTATAACAACCAGGAATTTAAAATCTACAAGTTCTTAAACTTTCACATGATGTGGTAAAATGTAAATGTCCTATTTTGTGGCAAAATGAGGAATGCAATCTTCTCCACAGCAACATGCTCTCCCACATGCCTTAAGTGTAAAACAAAGTTTAATTTAGCATGATTTAGCTTATCCACCAGCTATATTCACTCAATTTCATTCTATGCAACTTCATTTTATTCACCAAAATGAAAAAAAAATGCCTCAATTTTTTTTTTCGGACTTAGAAATGAGGAGTTAAAAAAACCAATGGAGATGTTAAAAAGCAACTTTCTGGACTACTTTGAAAAGTGAAAAACAGGTTTAGACCATGCATTTGGCATTAAATGAACAATATTTTGAAAGTGATTCAATTTGTATCACCTAAAAATAAACAACCCAATTTTTTATTTATAAAATATTAGTTATTTTTTGGTAAATCTCAAATACCAAATCACGTCAAACGTTAAGAAATTTTCAGCTAAGCCCTCTGTGAGTAAATGTATTAGAGTCCACATCTCAAAACAGCTAGTTCAAAAATGTACCAATTGAGGTGTGGTGTCATACATTTGTTCACAAATAGTATAGCTAAAAATTTATTAACATTTGAAGTCATTTAATATATATTATTTATATGTAGTAGCTTTTCTATCACAGTAATTACATGTTAAACTATTTCCATTCTTTAATATTAAACATTGAATATCTTCAGAAAAATTTAAACTTTTCAATAATGTTATGAATGTTATTATTGTATTTTCTTCAGATAGTGTTGGCCTGACCAATGACAATAAAATGTAAATCAAATCTGAGCTTTTAGTTTCATGAATATTGAATTTAAGTCATTGTTTAAACCAACTAAGTTATTCGACTAAATAATAAATATAAAAGGAAAAAAGAATGTTTTATGGAACGTAAAAGGCAATAAATATATGAAACAACTAAAAGTTTCTGTGTGTAAAAATAAAGTTTGATTGTATCACAAGTTGAATTCAAAATTAGTATTATCAGTTTGTGCAACATCATATTTAAAGTCTGCTTTGGTGAGTTAGAAATCAGTGCTGAATAATAAAAATTTAATGAAAAATGGGAGGAATTTGAACCTGGATTTGCAGGTTTTTTTTCATCTAAACTAAATAATGACACTCAAGCTCATTATAAACTCAAAATAACTAAAAACTATTCTTAACAAATTAAATCCTTTTTCATTATTTGTTTTGTTTTATTATTTTGAGAAGATATAATTTAGGAAATGGAACCAGTAGTTTATAGAGCTTAATTGTAAATGATTTAAGGATGAAGAGGTTTTGCTTTGACACATTATCACAGTGAGAATTTTTGTTTTCAATCTCTGTCATTCAGAATGTGGGCATAAATTACAAATGGCGCATCAATATGTTTAGCTGTAGTTATTAAATATTTAAATTCATAACTACTATTCAGGCTCTCATTTACCCTCTCTTTAATTACCCCCCCCCCCCAACCATTACTACGGTAAATAAAAGTCTCAAATGAAAGCATATACAGAAGTCCTATTACGTTATTATTAAATCACAATACTGCTTTGTTATATTTGATTAATAATTCCCACTTATATGAATTTTTAAATATTTATATATTCAAATTCTAATTTGATATGCAGTAATTTTAACATCATGTTTTTTATGATTATTATACAAATAGGTATTTTCTTAATAGCATTTTTTTTACCAATAATTTGTAATATAAATTAATACAGAAGCTAATAATCATTTAATGTTACAATATTATATTTAATGCCTTTGTGAAATTTTAATTTTCTTTTTTCATTTTTATAAAGTAAAAAGAATCCGCAGATGTGAGTTATTTTGTCTAAAATATTAAAATGGAAATTTTGTTAACAAATCTAATTTGCATGATTCGAACTGCATTTATTTGCCTGACATAAAGACAATTTCTATAAAGATTCCCCTTCTTTTAATGCGTTTTCTAATGATTATAATTGTCTTATGTAAACATATATATTTTTATATACACATAATGCTATTCGATTTCATGAGCATCTCAGTAACGTTTTTTAATCTTAATATTCTGCCAATATTTTTTAAAGATTAAAGCATTGATTACTATTTAAAAAAAAAAAACTAACTGGAGAGGTTTTTGCCTGCCTTGTTTGAATAGCAATAAAAGAATCAAGATCGATTTTTTGTTTTAAATTACCATCAGTGTTTATCATGTTGGAGACTCAATCAAGGTAAGCATTTGCAGTAATGACAGAAATACACATCAAACAAAACTAAATATTGACCAATTATCTCTTAATATTGGAGAATGGTTTTAATGACACAATACGTCTTTATTTCAAACTGTTGAAAAATATTATCGAATTGCTCAAACTGCAAATCTAAATAGTATTTAATCAAGAAAAAACGTTTTGCTAAAATTGATAAGTACCTATTTTTAATAAATCTTCAATTTATTACATCAATTAAAAATCTGTTTTTAAGATTTTTATTTTACATTTATCTTCAAGTGTAAAAAGGTAAGTAAAACAGTTTTTAAATAGCTCATTGCAAGACAAAAGCCTCTTCATAATAATCTCATTGAAGAAAGCATTACTCACCTGGCTTGTGAGATGGTGAGGGTTTGAGTAGTTTTTGAAAGGAAAACAATGTAATAACGTTAAAAAAATTAAAAATAAAGTCTACTAAGTAGTGTAGGATGATATATGAATTTAAGTAAAATATATAAACTTTTCTTATCATTGCAGTGTTATTTATTTTAACAGTTTTTAAACTATACATCATATTTTTTTTAAAGATTGAAATAAAATTAAAAAATAATTCAAGTCACTTATAACCTAGTTCTTTAGAGAAGATTGGGGGAAAGGTCACATAAATTAATAAAATAAGTTAATATTCATAACATATTCAAGCAAACAAATTGTTTAGTTAAACTTTTAGAATTGTGGATTTAAAAGTAATCAGTGGAACTCCTAACCATTTGATTCTTATAGTGAATATTGTGGATAAATAGTAAGATATTTTCTCAAAGAGACTTTTAAGTTAGAATATCCAAGTCAAGATTGTGAGTCAATCTGAGTTAGAATTTTTTTATTAACTTCATTTTTTAAAAAATAAATGGTTTTATCTTTATATACATTATTTATTTCACTTGTGAAATTTCTCTAAATAAAATTTGATATTTGTTTTCAGTTTTATTTTATTATTTGGGATAACTGTTTTAGAAGCCCATCTAACTTAATTATCATTAAAATCAATGTTAAAATCTTATTATCACTAAAAAAAAATTGTGTAGGAGTTATTTTATAGTTCATATATAGATCATAAAATTCTTTACAAGTACCATTAAGAGATGATAATTGTAATTGGTGTTTCATGATAGCACTGTAGTGCTTTGATTTTAAATTACTCTTTTGCAGCTATAATTATGCAAAAGCCTATTTTATATTCATATGATGGTAGTAAATATTAATTTATTAGTTAAAAAAAAACCCTGAAGATATCAGTAGTCCAACATAGGAAAACTACAAACAAATCTATTTAGATCGCTTCTAATGGTAGATTCTTTGAATTTGTATGTGTGAACAAACTTTTAAATTTTCTTATTGTTATTGGAAATGAGGGCAAAAATTGCATTATTTCATGAAGTTTTCAAACATTTATGATTATTTTGTATTAAAAAATAAATAGTTTCAAACTCCAAGATGTTTTAAAAAGAACAATGAGCCAGCCATATGTGAATACAGTAAATGTCAGCAATAAAAAGTGCAACATCATCTTCACAATCTGGTAAAAAAGATCAATAAGTCATTCAGAATGGACTGATTATCAGATGAACCAAAAGATATCAAACTTTAGTCAAGGTACACATAATGGAAATACCCACATTGATAATTATCTCCAAATTGAGGACTCTCATCCAAAAATATATTTAAAGCTAAAATGTTAGATGTCAGATGGAGAAATTGAGTGGAAAAATATTATAGACATTTGAGTTCCTCATTACCTGAGAAAAAAGAAAAAGATAACACAAATCTTAACTGATGGTAATAGATTACTATGGAAAATTTAATGCTGGATTTGACTTTTCAACCAAATATTTTAAAAAATGAGAGAAAGAAAACGGAAATTTTTGTTCATGTTATTGCATAAAGAAGTAAGAAGGGAATATGATTTTTTATTCACATCTCAAAGATCATTTGGGAAATTTTTATTGAAATTATGAGTATAACTGTGCTATTTATTTATCCAAGAGTGTAAAATCGTATGTAGAAGCAAGTCATATTATACTTTATATTTTGAAAATAATGGATTGAATTATGAAGTGATGACTTATCTCATTTGAAGCTGAAGTTCCAGTAGAGAATTCTTGTCTTTATATTTATGAACCAGTCAAATAGTATCTGCTTATTATTATGAGAATTTTCATGATAGCGGTTAATATATCCTGACACCCTTTGCACACTCTAAATTAATATTTATCTGGTTAGTAGTTGTAGAAGAGCAGGATTACTACATAATATGCATTAATAGTCCTGATGCCTGCACCAATTGTTGAAAGAATTCACACCAGCATTCTTACAGCTTATAAAATAAGGAGAAAATAGGCAATAATGATATTCTTCCATTAATATTGCTAAATTATGAGATTCTATTGGTAATAGATTTGTGTAACGGTATATTTTATTGACTTCGTATAAAAATTTGTATGTAATAAACATAAGATATGAAATATTAAACATGCTTTAGAAGAATAAATAAATATCAATATACACATGCAACAATATATGCTTAGCCACGCACATACCCACATATATAGCAATATTATTTAATTTTAAGGTGTATTCAGTAAAATGCAATATAATCTTTTTTCTAGACTTTTAACATAAATCTAAATTGTTATTTAACAATTATATTAACTACATGCAATAATTGCTTAATTTTACAAATATATTGCACAGTTTTTATTACTTTACCTCTCTTAAAAAATAAAAAAATAAAAATATAGAAAATCTGATCACCTTAGAACTCATGATGAAAATATATGAGGTTAAACGACCTTAATGAAGAGTAAAAGGAAATGGTCATTTTCTAAGTTTATAAATCATTTTTCTAATATTTCATATATTTTTATTCTTTTAGTTCTTTTATTGTATTATTTTTTTTTTATATTAAGAAACTTTTATTATTACTTAAGGTTTTTTTTATCAGGTGAATTAAATGAGATAGTTTAGAGAAAATATTTGGAAATGGAACATAATCCCTTCCCCCACCCACATAATTTAATAAATGATCACATCCACAATTTAAAATCTTATTTAGTCATATACCTATACTATCACCACTATAAATTTAACTTTTTTTTAAAAAAAATATGTTTTGTTTTAGAAAGTATTGTTTATTAGAGTTTATATTTTCAAATAAATAAAGATTTTTTCTGCAATTATTCACTCCAAATAAAGTAAAGTTATACATGCATGTTTTTAAATGAGACTTTATAACTTTATTTTTTAGATTGTTAAAGTTATCAAAAGTTATTCTCTTTTTATTCTAATAAATATTTACATAGAGCATTCAATGTTAACTGGAGAAAATTGATGTATATATATATATAATTAATAAAGCAAACAGTCATAAACAAATATGTCACACCACTGATTGTAAACGATTATAATCAAATATGTCACACAAATAATTTTAAACAATCACAAACAAGCATTTCACATGGAAGATTGTACACAGTCATAGCCAAAAGTGTCACACTAATTATTGTGGAGACTATGATATACTATTATGAAAGTAAAATCACTTTTCTCCACTAAAACAAGTTATTCTGCTTTTTTATGTATTTGATGGAAACAGATCATTTGGAGATCGTATGATTGTCATCTAAACTGTAGATTAAAAAAGAAAAGCTTATTAGTTCATTATAAGCTTTTGGATGTATTCATATTGGCAAAAACATCATACCAATTTTAAAAGAAGTCATCTCAACTATGAAAACCAACAACATTAACCAGTCGAATGTTTTCTTAATTCTTTTGAGATATGATATACAATATCTGAAAATTATATTTTTAATTGAAAATATATATCACAGACTGATGTTACATAGATTATAGTATATCAAACCAAAAGTGGAATGTTTGAGAAAGCTATATTTATAAAAAGTAAATAAATGTGAATTTCTCAAATTTAATATAAATTTATGTAATTAAATTTTTACCTAATACATTTATTATGTCCAAACAAAAGCACTATTGCACAATATTGGTTTTATTTCAGTTTATCAGCTAAACTAAAAATGGCAAAACAAATCTATGATGTTTCTTTTCAGCCAATTACAAGTGATGGCTGTATGATTTTGAAATCTCTTGACTTGTCTTCTAAAAGTAAATACTTCAAAATCAAGTTTGAATCTAATAAAACTATTCTTCAAAAAATATTACAAAAATATTCTGTGAAAATAATATAAATATGTAAAATATATGTTTTCATTTTTATATCTAACAAAAGAATAAATACACTTAAAAGCCTTCACAAGCATACTGTGCAGAAGGAATAAGAAATTGCCAATCAGAAATGAGGTGGCCTGGTTTTTGGTTTGTTTGTAACATACTTCTCTGTACAATAACCACATCTTTAGATTATTTTTTAAATTAATAAATCAACATTATTTTAGTTCAGTTTTTGATGTTAAATTAATGTAAGACCAGGAAACACATGAAGATAGTACAGGAGAGTGAATTAAAGTTGAAGCAACTGCAGTATTACCATGCAATATCACTTTCAGTTCTCAGAAAGGATTAATATTAAGTGAAGTAGTTATAGAATAAAAAGAACTTTAATGAAATTGTTCAATAGATAGAATGGTAGCAAAACAGGATATAAATTAAATTTACTTAAGTTTAAAGGATTTAACACTAACCTAAAAAATAATCAAAAATTTATTCCAAATAGACATCAATTTATCCAAAAGTAAATTCATTAAGATGTAAAAAAAATTCTGAAAAATTAGAAATCAAAAACAAATTCCCTATAAATTTCGATAAAAATTTTGAATTTAATCAAGTCATTATAAAAGCCACACATTCACTCTTTTAAAAATAAAATAAAAAATTAAAAACTGAATAAAGTTTATAATAAAAATAATAAAAAATATTCTCAAGTATTATTGCAAAATCTAAGTTTTTTAAACTATAAATCTTATAAAAAAATGAGCATCAAAATTCACTAATGGGCTCACAATGAATGTGCACTAGTTTTAGCATAGTTTTACTTTATTCTAAACCTTTATTATGAGCCTTCTTAAAGCATCTTGATGTAAGAAATTTAACAATTCTTCTGAGCTGATAATAATAGCATAGAACAATGAATGCCATCAAAGTGATATTTAACACCATATCTAATTGAATTAGAACAATTACTGCTTTCAGATGTGCAGTATCATTTACAACATAATCATAATTAAACTAAGTTTGAAAAATCAAACTAAACAAACTCAATAAATGAAAAAAAAAACAAAATTATGTTTTAAAAGATACCAATCCTTTAGTCTATGGCAAGTTATTAGGCTGAAGCATGTATCAGTCTGCTGACGTTCACCTATATAAATGGGGCAAATTACAAAATGGGAATACTTTCTGTATTTATGAAAAAATAGTAAAAATGTGAATGCATGATAAAAATGAATAAAAAACTAATTTTAAACACTTCTTACACAATTTTATCCAGTTTATGAACAGTATTACTAAAAGTAAAGGGATAAAAATAGTAGGTAAATAAACTCCGTATTCATAAGCATCATCTTTCAAGCTCTTATTATAGCTTTCCTTGGCTTACCATTGAACCATCAAAAATTAAAAAAAAACATCTTACTAAATAAATTTAAGGTTGAAACAACTATAAAAGCAATTTTATTTGATCACTATCATATTAGATTACAAGGAGTAGAATTTTTAAAGACCTTACTATAAGTTAAATTCTATGCCTCTTGAATGTATCCCATTCTAGTAAAAAAAGCAAGATTGTTCTTATTGCTAAAACATATGTTTAGTATAAATCTTCATGGTTGTTTTTATTATTTCAACAAAATACTTTAGGTTGTAGTAGATTAAATTTAGTTTGCCCAGATCTTATATCATGATTATTACAGCCCAAACATTCATGTTAGTAACACTTTTGCTTTTTCAAAAATCTAGAAGATTATATGTTAATAAGATATTTGCTGCATATAGTGTCTTAATATCATTAACAGTTACATCATTTATGCAGAAGAAAATGAAATACTCTCCTATGACATTATTATCAGATCTTTTAATCCAAATAACGATGAAATCCCATCTATTTTCCTAATTATCTTTTATATTTATTCTTCATTATAAGTAAATCCAATGAAAACATATTAGAAATGTTGCTTCAATCAAAAATAAAAGTTGAATAGATTGTATTATATGTAAAGAGCCGAAGCAAGAAATTTTTAATAGATTTATTAATGAAAAACATAACCCAACATGTTTCTTTAATTCTTTAGCTCTTATAATACACATTTTAATTAATGCATTTTATGTTTGTATGTTTAAAATTAAAAAATCAGATATATCAATCTTTAACTGAAGTTTCAAGTTTATATATGTGCTAGAGATAATCTCTAGTTTACAAAATGATTAGTAATAATCATTATTATATTTATCTGAGATGGATGGTGTCAAAGGTGTGAGTAAAGTGAGTTTGACAATAGTAAATAAAAATGTAACAATGCATTTTGTAATGTTCTAAAGACTCTACAATAATATTAGCATTATAATTTTTTTAATTATTTGTAATACATTACCTTACAATGTTGAAAATATGCACTTTATCTAGTTTTACCCAATACAAAATTATTTGAACAATTGAATTAGCAGTAATAATGTGCATCATGATAATTATTAAATAAATAAAATAGAAAATCATATTACATAAAAATATTAATAAAATAACAAGCACTAAAATTCTATTATGATAATAGTTTTGCCTATTGCACAAAACATGTTTATATGATCTAGCCATTTCCATAATTCATTTCAAACATCAACTCTTCCATTTTTATAAGAAAGATTAATCATTAAAGTTTTTATTAACTATTCTTTTTGATTCATTTTTATTCATAAAAAATAAACTCTGCATTGCCAAATAATATATTATAACCAGTATATGAATACACAAAACTGAGATCTGATACCTTCAAACTCAGTTTTATATATTTGTGTACTTAATGCTGTCATAATATATTATTCAACAAAGCAGAGGTTATCTTTAAAAAAAAATTAACATGAAGAATTAAAGAAACTTTGATGATTAATTATCCTGATTCTGAGGCTATCAATCTAATGAAAACTTTCTTTGATATTAAAGTTAGCATTATGAGAATGGTTATTCTTTATATATATTTGTGTAAGGGATTTGAAATAAAGAGATTTGAATTCAGGATTTTTCAATCTATTTGTTTTCCACTCCATCTCAAGGAACTGATACATGGGACCACACACATGTGAAAAAGATACATGATCCCCAATATATGTATTGCATGCCAAACCAGCACTCATCAGTTGGTCCAGATCATAATATCCCACCCAAATAAACAATCAGTGCTTGGTATATATTAAAATGGCAATTCTTCAAACTTTAATGGACAGGCTTCAATACTCTCACCCAACTATTGAACCTGTTCATTAAAGATTGAGGAATTGCTATCTTAATATAAATGAGCACTGATTGTATATATGTATGGAAGATGATAAACTGGCCCTGTTGATGAGTACTGGTTCAGTATGAAATATTTATATTGGGGATCATGAATCTTTTTTGCATGTGTGTGTTCATGTGAGGGTTGCTTGAGATGGTGTGGAGGATGAATAGACTAAAAAATCCTGAGGTCAAATTGTCTATTTAAAATTCTTTAAATAAATATATTGTACCATTTATTTATATGGTACAAATATATTGGCATCCAGTAAGATATTTAAAAGCTAAAAAAAAGAGTAAATTTAGCGATCTTTTAAAAGAAAAACATTTTTAGATTTTTCTGATTAGTATAATTTATTTTTTAAAAAAAACGTACAATGAAACTTAAAATTGTCATCGTATTTTTTTTTATGTAATTAAAAATAAAAGTTAAATTGGAAAGAATAAATGACATACAGATTACTGATCCAGATAAGTAAAAATTCCAAATGTAAAAAGATTACAATTAGAAAAATCTTTTTAATAATTAAAAATGGCAAAATTATGCTAAAAAAAAAAAAACTTTGTAACTCAAATTTAAGAGAAAGTGTAGAAGATTATTATCTTATATGCTGATAAAAGAACAAACAAAAGATATGCGCAGAAGTTTCAAAACTGGATCGGGGTATAAAAAAAGGAGGACAACCTTGATCTAGGTCTTCTCTATACCTTCTAGTTACATGTCTGAAAGCTGGAGGTTTCCATGAGCATAACCTGTGGCAGTAATAGACATCTGCACAGGTATGTCATTTGCAGTACCTAGTCATCAAGAAAGCAATGGAGACAGGCCTTGTGAAGACTGCTTTTTGCAATAAAAGGGTCACGACAACCATGCCTTTTCTTCACGAGCATAACCTGTGGCAGGAATATACGTCTGCACAGATACACCACTTGCAGTATCTAGTCGTCAATCAAGCAATGGAAATGGGCCCTGCGAAGACCGCTTTTGCAATAAAAGGGTCACGATAGCCATGCCTTTTCTCCGGTTATAGAACGGAACAATAATGGAAGACGCCGGCAGGAGAAACCGATGGAAATTTTAGGAGCTAGGGATCCCAAAAACACACACCAACTTACCGGTAAGTTAAGAGTAACTTTTTCTAATTGTGACAAAGTTTGCAAACAATTAAAAAAAATTGATATCAAAATAATCCCGATCAAGACTTCAAATTTTATTCTTTAAGAGACTTGTGTATCCAAGAACTATAATCATTGAACTGTTTTTTTATTATTAATTAATTCATATTTAGATTAGCATGTGTGTCATCTTTCCAATTAATTAAATCATAATGTTTTTGTTTTTATTATTTATATTTTAATTTGTTAAAATAAAAATCTTTATTTATAATACCCCTATTCATTGTACGTTATTAATGATTATTAATAAATTTATTAAAGTTAATTATGATTTGAAAATATAATTTACCTTGCCAACGCTGTACCGAAACTCAATCCTCCAGAGTTTCTAGATAATTTCGTCATAGCTAAATAAATAAAAAAGGGATGTTTGTCAGTGAATTCTAATATAGAATTCTGGTGCCTTTCAAATAAATTAAAAGCTGGCTTACTTTATCCCATTATTTTAGTAGCTACATTAGTTAAAAGAGTGTTATGTGACCAGGAAAAATAATTGCATCCATTAAATCTTACTGAATTGTAGGACGAAACAAATTTAATAGATAGGACGTAATTTGGTCACCGAGTACAAGTAGTTAACTCATTTAAAACACTAAAATTGTAGTGGACATTACAATATATAAAAACTATATGATTCCTATAAGCTAACTAGTTTTAATATTAAAGAAAGTTTTCATAAAAATGATAGCCTCCGAATCAAAATAATTAATCATCAAAATTTCTTTAATTCTTCATTATAATTAATTTTTTTATTAAAACACAACCTCTCCATTGAGAGGAATATGTATTTTTTGCATGTGTGCAGTGATGTGTATCAGTTGCTTGAGAAGGAGTGGAGGATGTATAGACTGAAAAAACCTAATCCCTCCATTTCATACAAGAAACATTTAGTATAAGCAAGTTACATATTGCCTTAGAATTAAATGATTTTATTGTTTTAAATGTTTCAATGTTACAAATTTTTTATTTAATGTTCAAATTATTTATTATAAAAGCATATTTAGAAAGGTACTAAAACCTGAAATAGTCTTATAGTTAATAGTATATAGAATTGCTTAATCATATATATTACATATTTACAAAAATAAAAAAAATAATGTTCTCTTTAGTATTGCTTCATATTATTAGAGATCACACTCTAGTGCCATGAATTCCACTGAATTAAGGCCAGATATTAAAGTAAATATTGTGTATGGAAAAATGTTCATCTCTTGCTCTGAGTGATTTTAATTTAATCAAGAAATATTTTGTTGATTTCTCATCATTATATTATAATAGAGATAAATAATTTTTTAATAATAAATGCTTTTATTGATGTGCTCTAAAAATAAAAAAATAATTGTTTCTTCAACCACAATTAGGGTTTTTAGATTTAACATGAAATAAAAGCATGGGGGTCCAGAAATTAATTAAGTCAATCCCTTGTTATAAAAAATAGGGATTGACTTAATAAATTTCTGAGCTCTCCCCCTCCATGCTTTTATTTTAAGTTAAATCTAAAATTCCAATTGTGGTTGAAAAAACAATTGTTTTTTTTTCTTTTTAGTATATGGTCAATAAAAGCATTTAATATAATTTGTTTTTTATCTCTATTATTTTTAAGTTTTTAGTATTGTCATACATAGTAAATGAAAGTGTAAAATTATATTGTATTTTAAATTGACTGACACTTATAGTTAAATATATTTTGCTATAAGTTAAAATGTATATCCCTTATCTATATATCATATTTAGTATGTGTATATAATAACGTATGTCTATATAACTGATCAAAAATATGAACTATTCTTTTAAATGAAAAGTGTTCATTTTTACTTTGATTGGAATTTTTTTTTTTAAAAAAATGCTTACCAAAATTATATTGTAAATGAATTTCATTTAATATATGTAATTTTACTTTAAATCAATTGAAAGAAAAAAAATCTTTAGAGTACCCTCTTGTGAATTAATAAATATACAAACAAACTGATTTTTTAAATTTAATAAAAACATTAAAAAAATGTATCTTGTGCACCAAAATTCATTATAGATTAAATGTCTTTATAAATAAATGTGTTATGTGTTATTAATTTTTATTTGAAAAGGTCTATTTGTGCAATATGTGAAATCATCATAATGATAGAACTTTACTATAACTTTATTATTTATGACTTTCTTAATATTATATGATTTAAAACAGGCAAAACTCTCCATACAGGAGTGTCACTCAGTGCAAGCCAGAGTAATCAATGGATCTATCTGAATTTGCACTGATTGACACTATTGTATGGAAAGTTTTGCCTGTTGATTCCCCAATTCAATTTGATGAAAAAATAAAAACAACTACCAGAATCTTACTGAAAGCAGCAACCCCAGAGGCTGTAATTTCAGAAATATACATATATTTTCAAAAAATTAATCTACTCTCTCTAAATCCAATAGAAGCATGGTTCACCTTTATAAATATCCTCTCTTCAATAATCACTTTTTACACAAAAAAGAACAAAGGCCCATTCACCCTCCTAAAAACCATGGAATCAATTAGAATCGTGATTAAAAACATGCCTGCAACACCTGCAGTGATCACTGCAATTATGGATTTGAAACAACAATATAACAAAAACCATCAGATAATTTTAGAATACTTAGTCACCAAGAAGTCAAGGGTCCTTCTGAGTAGACTGCACACTTGGCTTCAGAGAAAAAAAAACCCACTCTCTGCTTTAATAATTGGTAATGACACATACACAGGTGTATCAATGATAAAACAGATACTCGAGTATTACAGAAATAAACTCACTGATGCTTCACTATCATCAACCCAAGATGAGCAATATAATCCTACAGAAAAATAATATGGGATAACAGCAGAGCGAAAATTGCATCCACATCACAGAAAACACATCCAGGCCTCCATGCGATACCAATATTTATTCTATTACACCTAGAGGCCTTCACAGTCCCTATAATTCAGAACATATTGAATCTACTTTCAAAAAAACAACTAACTATTGAGGGATTATATCCGATTGGATTGGTGCCATTTATCAAGAAAATCTAAGACCAATCTTGATGACTCCATTAATTATCAAAATAATGGAGTCAGTGATTAAGGATAAGATCTAGGACAAAATACTTCATCATATATCTCCATTTAAATTCACCAAGAAGGGAGCATCCACAGCAGAGGCATTAAGTCTACTTAAAACAATAGTGGATTACACCAGAGAAACCCAGAAGTCCAAGCCTGTAGTGGTTCAGCTGGAAATAGCAGGAGCCTTCAACACAGTCGGAACAAACCACCTCATTCACCTTCTTGGTGGATATGAAACCCCCTCCACAATCATAAATATAATAAGTAACCTATTAAATAATAGAGAAATAGCAATAACATTAAATGGAAAGATCTCAGAATCTTTTATACCCACAAAATCAATCCCCCAGGGATCATCCCCCAATGCACTACAATTTGCGATCTATATCAACCCTTTTCTTAAGACAGTGGATGAAAACCTCCCCAGACTCTTTATCTCAGAGATTGGAAAAAGCATAACACATATTGCGTACATGGATGACCTTGTTTATTTCTACCCTCAGTCAAATTTATACCAGAGCTAACTAAATTCATGGGAAAATTCTCAAAAGAATCAGGTCTCTTCTTTAATTTGAACAAGTCATCAGCGTGGAGACTTTCTTCAGGGAAAACAGAAACATCACAATTCTCAGTGAAACCTCAGAAATATCTAGGAATCCCTATGTAGTTTTCCCCCCTTCACAGGAGGAAAGAAATACAAGAAGCCATGATGGAGACAATAAACAAGATAACAAAGTCATTAGCAAAAAATTATCTATCATTACATGCCAAAACCTAAATATGCTGGTCTTCCCTAGAATAGCATATTACATTCCATTCATTAAGTACACCAATAAATTCATAGCTAAAATCAACTCACTTTGCTTCTGTCTATTCTTGAAAGGGAAGACAGTCACAATGCCTTTCCAAGATTTAAAGACATGCCAAATTGAATGGATTGTCTTTGCATTCTATCAAAACAAATGTATCGATGAACATATAACCTAATACATAAATTAAGTAAAATCATCCCTCAAATTAACCCACATAGTAAGATAAGTCCCACAGATACACTGCCACCTTTGACAATAGGATGGATAACAAAACTAAAGGCAGAAATAGCAAAAGTCACTCTCAACCCCCTTCAGAATAACACAACAAAAATAACCTACTGGGAAGCATATCATTTCACTAACAAAATAACTGATCCAGCCCACATTGTTGAATATCACCAATCACAGAATACTAAAGAAGTTCAAAAGATGGTCCCTTGAACCTAAATTCTATGATTTTTTAGTCAAAATAAACTTGGAGGCATTACCTACTAATTGATTTCTGGTATACCGCAGACACTTTAAAAATATAGACCCTATTTGCCTACTATGCAAGAGAGAAGAGGATACCTTAACCCATATTTTAGAATGATGTAGTTCCCTTCAGGATTGCAGAAACACAATCCAAACAATATACCAAATTAAGCAACCACTAACCTCCCTGATCAGATATGCCATCAATAATGGAGACCTCACCACTGTGAGAAGCTCAACCTTCCTTGCTTTCAACCTGTGGCTTATGAGATGCGAAGCAGTATACAACCCTAATAGCATGGCTCTATCCCAATCTTATAGGAAGAAACTAAACAAGAAAAGAACTCATGACCAACTCCATGCACCCCAGATGACCTTCAGGCTGACATGGGAAATGATTGATCTAAATAAATAAAATATGAAAGAGGGCAATGGGCACCAACAAATATGACAGTAACTATGTAGGTGTTAGCATTAATAGTAGCTAGAGCAACATAGATGGAGACTTATCTGAAAACAATTAGCAAATGAACAAAAGAAAAGCAGAATGAGCCGTGATTACAAGGTTGAACTTTTATAAAAGACAATCGTCACATAGGAAAGATGCCAAGACTATTTTTAGACAATGGAAATCTTTATTACTACTTTTGTACCTATGTATCACTCATAAACATTTATAACAATAATAGAGTTATTACATTAATAAAAAAAAGTTTTGCCTGTTTTAATAACAGTTATGAGCAAGCACAAGAAATGGTGATCATGTGATGTTTAGTTGTTTAATTATATGATTTTTTTTATTTTTTTTATTATTACTAGTATAGTGTTGAGAACATTGATTTTTTTGGCTTTTTATCTTTTAGTGAATGAAGAATAAAACTTTTATCATTTAAAATTGTTTTCTCTCTTGTTAAAATTAAGCACTCAAGGCGCCTGTACTGAGGTTATATCTTTATATAAGTATTTTTCCAATTGAGTAATTTATAGTAATGGCTCATAAATTTGAATATTCCAATTCACAGACATGTAATCATCCCTATAGTCAATTAAATTTTTTATTTTATATTAGCATGTTATTTTTTTATTTTAAACAATTTTTAAATATTTTTTTTATAAGTTAATCATTAAAAATATTCTAGAGATAATTATTTTAAATTTAAATAATAATACAAATAAATATAATAGCATTTAATTAACATAAAAATATTTTTGATTACTTAGGTTATAATTATTATCAACTAAAATTATGTGTCAACAAAACAAATGTTACATAATTTTTCAAGAACTGTATATTTTAATATAGTGTAGAGATGGGGAACCGACAGCCCATAGGCCATCTCTGGCCATTGAAAGCTCTGAATCTGGCCTTCAAACATTTTCATAATTGTACATAAAATGAACCTGTATAAAACTTCTATTTAAACATGCATGTATTGCAAATATTGAATTAAGTGTTAAGTAAAATAAAATATTTATTTTCTCAACCATATATTTTTTCTCTCCAATCTTTATAATAATTCTACTTCATTTTATCAAAATTGTAATATTTTAACAAATTATTTCTATTGAATGGTTTATTTGACTACAGATTTAATCTACAGAGTTGAGAGTATTTTGTTTGTTTTTATAGTGATTTTCACAGATGAACATATAAGTGGCAAAAATAAAATTCAAATTTTATTTCATTTTCTTTTTATTATTTTGTATTTATTTTTTTATTTTATTAGGATGGCCACATCATGCAAAATAAGGAAAATTGATACAGAAAATCATGCATTTTAAGAGAAATGGATCAAAGCATATTTTTTTATAAAAAAAAATTGTAAATTTATATGTCTGGAAAGTATTTCTGTTATTAAAGAACCCATTATTAAGAGGCACTCTTTATTAAAACATTCTGATTACAACAAAATTATTGGAGAAGAAGAAATATTAAAATAGAAAATTTGACAAGGAGCTTCATCAAATAGCTGATATGTTTTATAAAAAGTACAAACAATTCTGAAAATTCTGTGAAAGGGTTATATTGTTAAGATTACCAATATATGGTTTGGCTGAAGATCTATCAGCCCCATATGGTTATTTGAGTTAGATAGCTGAATTTGAAGACATGTAGGTGTCTAAAAATTTCAGATTTTCTCCTCAATAGTTAACTCTTAGATAAATTCTGGCTTTGGGTTAGTATTTTTAGATCTGGTGTCTGAAGCTACCCTAGCACTCACTGAGGAGTAAACAAAGCATGAAACCATTGGTCTGAAGTTTGGATATGGTTGCTGATAGATATTTCAAATGCTTTCTCTTGCTATCATTTTATCAACAAAGCCTGTTAGAGCAATTAGCAAAACTCTTTGTTTTTATTTACAAGCTTAAAAAATTGGCATGTGATATATGACTCCCTTTTATTTTTATTCACTATTTATAGTCTTTACTTTTAAGTCTTAAGTGATGTTACATTGCTAAGACTACAGTATATGGTTTGGCTGAAGATCTCTCAATCCCATATAGCTATTTGAGTTAGATAGCTGAATTTGAAGACATGTAGGTATTTAAAAATTACAGATTTTTTCATCAATAGTTAACTCTTAGATAACTGGCTTTTGGTTAGTATTTTTAGATCTAGTGTCTGAAGCTACTCTAGTACCTAACTGAAAAGTGCCAAAGCACAAAACCATTGGTCTGAGGTTTGGGTGAGGTTTCTGACAGATATTTTAAATGCTTTCGCTTGCTAGTTTATCAACAAAGCTTGTTAGAGAAATTAGCAATACTCTTTGTTTTTAACAGTAATGTATCTGACAGTAGTATAAAACAAAAATTACCAATTCAATACATACATGACTTGGAGCACTATACTTTCTTTACTTCTTTCTTTACTCTAATCAAATAATGGCAATTTATTTTTTCAAAAATATTAATATTTAAGCATATAATTTTTTTTATTGAACTTTTAAAAATCGTCAATATCTAAATAGTTTTGACTGCACATTCTACATATAAAATAGACTTTTATAGTTATCAAGAAAATAAGATACTTATGTATTTGATATGCTGCCTATGTTTGCAATCACAGAATGTTGTATCTTTTTTCAATGTAGGAAGGAGGAGGATGTTTGTGACAGCAGAATGCCATATTAAAAAGTCACAACTATGATATTCTAGTGTAACAATTACCCCCTCTCCCCACTGGAAAAAGTATACAAATATATCTGTAAATAGCATTTACTAAATAACCATTATTTTTAAATTTTACTTATTATTCAAAGTTTTTATTACAAAAACAAAATAATTAAAGAAAAAACATAATCATTTATTATTTATTTAAATCACAAAAACAAAATTACTGCATTAGTATAAGAAAGTAATTTTATTCTTTATGAAAAATTAATGCAAATGACTATTTGACTTTTTATGAAAATTAGAATATTATAAAATATTTATTCTAATTACATAAATTCATAGAAGCATTTTTCAACTCTGGTATTATAATGGTAATATAAATCTTTGAAACAATATTTTATAACTTCTTATGTAATATGTCATAGATTAAACATGAATAAATTTCTGGTTGTTTAATTGCAATAAATGATCATCTACTCAAATATTTACATTGCCAGGCTTAACATTATATTACTTCAGTCGGTAAGTATCTAAGATATTTGTTATAACAAACCTTTTCAGTCAATTGTTTTATTAACTAAATAAATTCTGCTGGCTTTATAGGAAATACATAAGTTTTTATTTTCCCAGTTTATTACAATGTTAATGTCCTAAATATCACAAAAATAACATTCTGACCTGACAATATCTATCTCACAAAAATTCTATAGTTTTATCAAATTATAAAATTATTCTGGAATTGTATTTTAATTATCATCATCAAAACCAATATAAACTCTTGATATTTTCAATACTATTGGTTTGCATCTCTATAAAAGATCAAACATCTTGAAAATCTTTGCCAAGAAACAAAGAATCCAAGCCTAGTTAACTTCAAAGTTAGTTTCTGGTATTGAACAAATATATATTATTGAGGTCAAATTATAATAGATTTTTTTTTCTCATAATGAAAGTTCTTTCAATTAGTTTTAAAGATTTGTTTTATTCTAAAAATTATTATAGTGTATTTAATAAATTAAACTTAATATTAATACCATATATTTAGAAAACACATTGAAAATATTAAATACAAGTATAGCAAAGATTTTATCAGTATTTTCGATGTTTTTTCTAAATATATGGTATTAAAAACAATTTATTATATATTTTTATGATAGAGCTATGAGAATTATTCACCGGACATAGTAAATAACTCAGATTATATGTAACTAAAAACTGAAGCTTTCAGTGAAATGAGTCATAATTTTATCTATATATTTTTAGACACTTATTTTATTTTTATTTAATACTTAGATTTAGAATTGTTGATTTAGTTTTAGAGTTTCATCGGGTAGCTTTTAAATGTTCAAGATAAAAGAAAAATTAGTATGATTTCTTAAGCATTTTTTTTTCCTCCTAAAATCAAGGCTATTACAAATAATTTCAAAAGTGTGTGCACTTGATAATGGATGGACATGGTTGGGTCATATATAATCATTGTAATCCAATATTCCATGTGTTATAATGGATGTATTTAATGTGCACATGTGATATATAGAAACATTTTCTGAATTTTTGTGCTTACATTTTTTGTTGCTTTTGTGTTAAATGTATACAATTTTGTTATCACTCCTGTCTTGCAAGACTTCAATTATCATTTGATTTAATGGTAAATTTAAACATAATAATATTTTGATTGCCAGATAAGATGAATGCATAAAAGAGAGTTATTCTGGCAAAAAAAGAAAGGAATTGTGAGGGATTCCCAGGGTAAGAATCTTACAGCTTTCTATAAAGAACAAAGTACTTGGATAAATGTACATTTTTGTGCTTGAATAAATGTAGATATTTTGTACATGAAAAAATAAGACATTCCCCAAAAATAAGCCCTCTGGTATCTTTTGGGGCAGAAATTAATATAACATCTGGTCTTATTTTCTCGGAAACATCATAACAGCCACAGCAACAAAAATATGGAGTGGATATAAGAAATATTGCTCTGCTAACTTCTTTTAGGCCCCTCAAAGAGTAACCAAAGGAGCTCCTTTTAGTTAACAGTAAAGTCCTTTCTGCTGCTTTGTTTTTTTAATAGATAAGTTTAATTGTTGGAATATCATAGAGTTAATTTCTTTATTGATTTACTGTTAACAGTAACATGTTAGAGATTATTTAATCAATTAAAAATGCTTAGTGTATTTTAGGTTTTCGATTTATGTGTGAATTAAATATAATCATCTTTTAATGAGTGTTTATTTGTTCTTCAGATGAAATATTTTATTTCTCATTCCATTTCAGAATAAGGTATTCATCACACTGAAGAAAAAACTCTATTTCTTTATATTTTACCCCTAAGTACTTTGAACAAAAAGCTTACTTAAATTGGCAATTCTGTCCGAGTTAGAATATAGTTTGTGACATGGCATTATTTACCACTTTTTTTTAACCCTCTATTATGCTTTAGAGAATCTAATATATATGTTTTTTAGTTTTATTCTAGTTTATGGAGACTTTTTCCCCCACACAAAATATTGCTTCTCTCCAGGTAAAATAATAAAGTGTAATTATAAGATATAATTATAAATGCAATTATAGTCTTGATTAATATTCAATAAAATACATGTTTAATAAAATATAATTTTAATAGTTTATTTTTATCTTCTTTAAAAACATTTAGACATGTTATGATAAAATAGTTGATAAGTTTTGCTATCATTTGCCTACAGAAAAATATCTTCCACTTACGCTACTAATAATCTAAAATATGAGAATATATATAAACATTTACTATGAGAATTTAATATTAAGAGAGTGCATTAAATATAAACATTGTTTTCCCTTTGGCATCTACAATGATTTAAAATACTTCTCATCTTAACAACTCCAATCAACACACAACATAAACTTGAGAGAAACATCACTGGCTTATTTTTTAAAAATATAGCTCATATCTTGCAGTGTGAAATTCATTGTAATAAATAAAATCTTAGATACGAATAATCTATAAAAACATTTAAAGGCATTTAAATTTATTTAAAAACACTGAAATACCTTTAATATTATTGCAAAAATAGAAAAAAAAAATCGTTCAATTTAAATTGGTTTTAAAATTGAATGTGTTTTTCTTTTAATTTCAATTTTAGCATTAAATAAATAAAAACCATGATAATGGTTCTAACATCTTAAGGCTATAAGAAAATTTACATAAACATCTACATATTGTTTATCATTTACAACTTTCAATATTCTGAATTATTTATCAAGTTCACATTCAAAATATTTTTATTTATATAATAAGTAAGAAATATTAAAAATTTTTTTATATTCATTAATAAAGTTGAAAAAAAGTAGAGTGTAGAAATGTAAAGAATTATATGTCTACTATTGTATGTAAATAAAAAATATTTTATTATAACTTAAAGAGCGAGATAAATATCAGTGATTAGCATTTGCTTAACTCTGTTTTCATCTCATTTATTATAACTTTTCAGGAGAAAGCACAAATGGTTAGGTAATTATTAAAATGAAATCTGATTTATAAATTCAGTGGAAGTTTGAAATACATTACAGCAGAATTCTCGTGTACATGATGCAAAAAACTTGAACGTAATGTCAGTTTTAAAAATGGCTGATCTAACGTGATGAAAACCTCCATATAGTAGCACCACTCAGTGCGAACCAGAATAATCAATGGATACAGAAGGTTTCTGCATAAAATCCCTATCTAGTGTCTACTCATCCAATATTCCCTGACTAGTTTGTAGCTTGTGGCTTTTATCAGTGAGGAGTCTTGGATCTGAGAGCACTGAATCTAGATCGTAGGATCTAATGCAATCCTCCAGAAGCCACCTTTTATTTTTAGCTAACTATAAAGCTTTGAGTCCAAAATGAAAGTGCAATAATATTTTCAAGCTAAGCTCATCAGCTTGCATAGTATATAGATCTAAACTCAGTTCAGCATCCATACTTTTTGTTGTCTTTGGTTCTTTAATAACCACAATCACCATAATCATACTGGTCAGGATTGGTATTAATCCATCAAACATTACATGATCATTCTTTAGGCTTTCACAATCTATTTTTCATAGAGGCAAAACTCTCCATACAGTAGCACCACTCAGTGAAAACCAGAATAATCAAAGAATGCTGGAAGGTTTGTGCATAAAATACCTATCTAGTGCCTACTCCTCCAATATTCCCAGACTAGTTTTTAGCTTTTGGCTTTCTTCAGTGGGGAGCCTTGGATCTGAGAGCACTGCACCTAGATCTTAGGATCTGATGATTATTCTGGTTTGCACTGAGTGGCATTATTGTATGGAGAGTTTTGCCTCTGTGAAAAACAGATTGTGAAAACCTAAAGAATGGTGATTATGAAATGTTTGATGGATTAATACCAATCCTGCCCAATAGGATTATGGTGACTATGGTTATTAAAGAACCAAAGACATCAAAATGTATGGATGCTGAACTGAGTTCAGATCTATATAACTATACAAGCTGATGAGCTTAGCTTGAAAACATTATTGTGTTTTCATTTTGGATTCAAAGCTTTATAGTTAGCTAAAAAAGTAAAAGATTGTTGATGAAGGGTTGCATTATATCCTAGGATCTAAAACCACAAGCTAGAAACTAGTCTGGGGATATTAGATGTGTAGGCACTGATAGGGATTTTATGCACAAACCTTCCAGCATCCATTGATTATTCTGGTTTGTACTGAGCAGCACTACTGTATGGAGAGTTTTGCCTCTGTAAAAAACAGATTGTGAAAGTCTAAAGAATGGTGATCATGTAATGTTTGATGTGATGAAAGTGTTGGTTGCATAAAACAAAGGCTTTTAGTAATCCATGTAAGATTAAATAACAGCATACAGAATTGAGGTTTGTATAATAGAGCCAATAAAAATTTGCATAATCATTTAAAATTACATTTCTATAACTTAAAACTCTTTCAAAAAATCACTCCAAGACTACAGATTTAAAAAAAAAATATTGTGACCATTTCCGTATAAACTGACCTGAAAAACAATCAGAGTTGTAAGAGAAAATGTTGATATGGATATATGATTCCATATATAGCAAGAATTGGAATGTCAATAGAATATTTTATAACTATAAATGTCTGTAATTAGATGTCTATAAATTTTCTATCTGCAAAGTAAAAACTTAGCAAGTCTGAATCTTTAAATTTATTTAAAACCACACTTGTAAAAAATAGAATTTGTTTATATTTTATACACTGATTGTTATTTCTCATATCTTAATTCAATTAGCATATACTAAGATTTCTATGAATTGTTCCCATATCTCTTTATAGCTGAAAATAGAAATTTCAATTGATTTATGTAGTACATATGGATGTACTGCTAAAAATTTGACACAATCACTTAACAAATTAGATAAATTTAAAAATGTTTGTGTATTGTTTCACATAATCATATTAATATAAATCTGATTTTTCAGAAAACTAGATGGTTTATAAATGCAAATTACATGATAATAGCCAAAGCTTATTCAAATCATGAATCTACAATCTATTGTCAAGGCAACCTCCATAAGTAAATATGGATTTCATCTTTCACTTTGATGAAAGATTTTAATATAGACAAGAAATCTAATACTTGAACTGTGAGAGATTAAGATTTTTAGATTCTAAGAACTTTAAATCCCCATTAAACAAATAAATATAAATTGTTTTGAATGTAGACTAATAAATAATCATTTTTAAAACTTTCAAATTTGATTGCTATTTATTTATTAACTATTTAATTTTGTGCATAATCAAATTCATTAAACAAATAATATTGAATGGTAATGGGATTTTGAAATATTTAAAAATAACTATTTATTAAATAGTTAAAAAAATGTAAATTACGTGATAACAGTGAAAGCATACCAATACCATGATCCACAATCTGTTGTCAGGGCAACATCTATAAGTAAAAAAAAGATTTCACCTTTCACTATGGTATAAAATCTTAATACAGATAAGAAAGCTGATACTTGGACTACAATAGATTGGCATTTTTATATTCCAAGAAGTTAAAATAAACATGTTTAACTGGCAAATATAAAGTGTTTTGAAAGTAGATTAATAAATAGTCATTTTTAAAACTTTCAAATCCCACTATTACTATTTACAATTCAAGTGTCAGCTTTTATGTCTATTTTAAAATATTATATGGTGGAATCCATCCTTATTTATAGAGATTGTCTGATAAATGTTTATAATTTAAGCATTTGTTTAAGCCTAGATGTTATCATGTGATTTACATTTAAAAACCAATTAACTTCATATAAAATCAAGTTTATTATCTAAATAATAATGAATAGTAAGTTTTAAAAATGGCTACTTATCAGAATTCTTTCAAAAAAAGTTATATTTGCTTGTTTAATGGGATTTATTTAAATTTCTTTGAATATACAAATATCAATCTGTTACTTTTCAAATATTGACCCCTTGTCTACATTTTGATCAGAGATCACATCCCTTTTTTATCTTTAAAGGTTGTTGTGATTGCAGATTGTAGATTCATGGATTGGGTACGCTTTGATTATTATCATATAATTTCTATTTATAAACCCTTAGTTTTGTGCAAAATTAGGCTTATAATCTAAACAATAATGAATAGCAATTGGATTTGAAAGCTTTAACAATGGCTATTAGTTCACTTTCAAAACATTTATATTTACCAGTTTAATGGGTTTATTTAAACTTCTTGGGATATAAAAATGTCAATCTGTTATAGTGCAAATGTCAAATTTCTTGTTTATATTAAGATTTTAAATAAGAATTAAAGGTGGAATCCATTTTTTACTGATAGAGATTGCCTTGATTACAGATAGAAGATTCATGGTGTAATATTTGATTATTATGTCATATATCTACATATAGTAAAATTAATTTAAATAATTATGCTAATGTTTTTATAAAGAATATTAAAATTAGATGATTTTTCATTTGCTATTTTAAAATATATTACTTTTAAAACATTTTGATATATATATATATGTGAATTCATATAATATAGTGGTTAAAAGCTGCCACATCTTTGACCTAGAATTCAAATCTCAAGTAGCTGTGGATTTGAAACAAGCTTAGGATTTTTTTTTAAATAGTTGCTTGGCTTTAATTAAATCCTTAGAGAGGAATCAAAGATCTTTCATTTATTAAAGAAGTTTATTTTTACAACCAAAATCATTATATGTATATACATAAAGCATTATGAGATGTAAATAAAATTAAATATTAAATATGAAATTTAAAAAAAAAAATATTATTCTGGATCACTAATGAAATTATATTATTAATACATCAGAAAAAATACTGTTTTTCTTATGATGATATGACTACATCAATATAACTTCAATACCTGTTTCATAAGAAAAGTAATAAAAAAAAGATAAAATACAGTTTAGATAGGAGCATTGATAAGATTTTAATGGAGGAATTAATATTATGATTTTATGAAGATAAAATAAAAGCTGAGTTTGAATGCACCCTAGATACATGTTTTGAGGACACATATGGATAGACTTGATTTGTTTCCAATATTCACACTTGAATTTAAAAGCATGTTTTTTAATATTAAGTTTATTTAATAGGGAAGGATTTACAATGTTAAAACTGATGAAGTCTGTACAACATGTGATAGCAATAAAATATTAAAACATATGTCTGAGCACATTTAAATCACACGAACAAAGTCTCCCCTCCCCGAATAAATTAAACAAGTATATCACTTTTATGTGGTGCACAATATTGAGCAGTGTGATCCATATATATAGTACAAATAAAATGTCTATTAATTAAAAAATATTGTAATAACAAAAATGATAAATATAATGATAATTAAATATATATATATAATTCAACAATAAATGCCAACAAAAGAGTTTTTATAGGTAATGGTGAAAACTTAATTAGCTTCAGTGAGATTGTCAATTAGTAATAATTGATAGTTGCCTGGCAACATCAATGGCAAAGTTATCTCTGTTTACATGGATTCTGTTCTTTATTAGAATAACAATCCATGGAAATATTTAATTCAATATATTATGTTTATTAACCAATAAAATAAAATCCTCCAAATGAACTAATTTACTCAGCAATGAGCCAAGTCATTTTTATGATCTTTCTGACTTAACACTGTTCATGTTGTCAACCAAACCCTTTTATACCTTTGTTTAGCAATTCATTATACACAAATTTTGTTTTGAAAATTTGAAGTGATGAACAATTTGCATATATATAGATTGTATGTTCAATTTAGTTTGGATCACTAATTTTAGCATTTCAATGAAGTGTATTAAATTAGACAATTCACAAGATATAACAGAATAGTATCCAGATTTTATTGCTGAATTGAGACTTTCATTGCAGCACAATTCAATTAATAGTTAGAGATATTTGATGGTAAGATGAATAATACTGAAAACAAAAGTATGAATGATCCTTAATTGTTAATGATAGGAATGTCAAAAGTTTAAAAAAATATTTGGAAATAATCGGAATAAATTTTTCTAGTTCAATGTCTGTATTTGTAAACATTTAACAATTCATTATAATATAGTGGGTATAATCAATAATAGATAGATTGTATCTAAATAGAAACTATTATTTTTAACAGTTCATTCCTTTTATCTAACATTTATGTAAATGGGCATCTTTTCTATTATTAACTTGACAGGAATTGTCAAAATACTTTTTTTTTGTTTTCTATTATATTTTTGCATCTAAAATTTGTAATAATAAGAATGTTGGGATGTATGTGATTACTTGTTTATTTTCACTTTCTATAAATAATTGGATGGGGGAGGGGTAAATTTAGCACACTGGTTAATAAATATTTTGACTACACCTGTATGCACCTTTATATATACACAATTCAATTACAGTATTTTACTGGATTGATGAACAGCTAAATTTGTGTTTTTGTAATATCTTTTGAGAGAGATAAATATTTAGATGCCAATGGAAGATGCTGGCTCATTTTATAGTACAGGATGATATAAATAAAATGATATTTTATAAAACATTAAATTAAGTAATTATTGTACTACAGTAAAAACAAGAAAACTCATCAGGAATTATTGTAGCAACTTTTGACAAATAGATGATAAATGAATGTAAATGTAAAGTTTAAATTAAAAATGTATACTTTAAAATACAATATATAATTGATATTAATTATACAGTTTTACGTTATAAGTGTGATAGCACTATTTAATATCATAATTTGGACAAGCGTAAAATCATAAATCTACAAGTTATTACTTGATATATAACTTTGTAAATTCATATTTTTTCATTAGCATTTTTTTTGTAGTTTCTGTAAAAAGATTTGATTAAGATGTTTATGAAATCTGCCCCAGCGTAAAAAACAGGTTAGGTTAAGGACCTATAAAAGAGAGAGAAGTATATTTTCAATCAGTTTTTTCTCCATAATAAGATATCACAAACTTACAGGAGATTTAATCCATTAAATTTATAATCAAGAGGCATATTTTTCAAATTTCCAGCTGAAGGAAACTTTTAGCCAACATTTCTTTAAATCAAGAATATTGTCACCAGTGTTTTCCAGCAAGTAAATGCTAAATAAACATGCTAAGGGACTTACCCAGGATAATTAGAATCAAGATTGTAAAAAATAATTTTCATCATACTTTATAGTTATTATTACATATATTATGTATAAAATCTGAATTGCTAGATGTATGAGTTAACTTAACCAATATGTAATCATTGGGGATAGATTGAATATCATGCTGAAGTCTCTTTGTTAGAAGTTCAATTAAACACTTGTTTCCTGTGTCTGTCATAATAAATTAAGTTTTGGAGGACATGGCTGCTTAAAAAGGATTATTGAAAAACCTGAAAACACTTGAATATGGTTATACAACCTATTGAAAAATTAGCATATATGTTTACTTTTGGAAAACAATTTTATTTCTATGTGAGTAAGCTGTGTATGTGAAAACTGCCAGGTATACTAGTAAAAATTATATTTCATAAATTAAAAGCAAAAGTAATTAATTTAAGTTATAATATCTCATGGGAAAGAATTTAAAAGAATTCCATTACATTTTAATTTTCTTTTTTTAAAATAATATGTTTTTAGTTTTTTACTATTTTGGAATTTTTTTTTTTTTTACATATTCTTGGAAATATGTATTTTATTAGATGGTATATCATTTAGTTTTGGTGAAATTTTTTTAATGCATTATTAATATCATTCTTGAGTATAATCTATTAAACATTTATTTTAAGACCATATAATTCAAATTAACATTATAGAGTAGAGCACTTAAGTTGCACCATAATTAGTTAATAAAGTCTTTATAAAACTGTTAATAAAACACTCATTATAGTCGTATTTTTATATTGGATTATTTCCATCATCTAATTAATATATGTATTGAGTGTCTTTAGAAAAATTTAACTTTATTTAAATATTCCAGATACATTCAATTGTTAGTAATAAATAGTACATCAAACAGGTTAGTATATGCACAATGTTTTGATAGGTATTAGTCTCCCCTCTTCTTCAGGTATTACTGGCCTGACCAGTGACAGTACTAGCATGGGATTGGAACCTGGGTCCTTAGATTCTTGAGTTTTGAATTTCTTTTTTTAAGGTAACACTCTAACCAACTGAGCCATCCTGCCAAAAGTGACAGTCTGTAGTAATTTCATATACTTATCTATAAAGTTCCTCCTGATTTCTCCACTTTTTCCTAAAAGCAAAGTTTATTAGTGGTTTCCATACATTACGTATAGTCACACTGGGTTGGCTTAAGGGATTTTTTGCCATTATCATGTGAGTAACTTCTTTAAATTTTCTTCTTTGTACCTTTTCTTTTCTAGCCAATATTTTTGTATTTTCCCAATTGAACATATGTTCATTGGCACATACATGTTCTGCTAGCTTAGACACATCTGTTTTCTTTCTTCTAATCATCAGTTTGTATTCTTGAAAGCACTTTTCAATGGGATATAAAATCAACTTTTTAGTGAATATTCTAATTTCAAATATTACCATAAATTTTTTTAATTGATTGAGTTAGATACTTGATCAAATTAAATACAAATTACTATTTATTCCTGACACTTTTTTATATTTTCCTGGTAAAAAGTGCATCTTACTTCTCTAAAATCACATTGAGTCTTTGATGATTATTCAACTACTATTGGAAGGAACATTATTCTACATGAATAAAGCATGATAAACAGAGCACAAAAACATTAATTATAAACAACAATTAGCCAAGCGCTTTCGGTACTGTATACCAGAATCATTGGTGACATACTGGAACTGAACAGTTAATATTCCAGTGCATGCTCAGTGGAACACTAGTGTTATGCTGATTAATAAAGTTTTTAGACTTTGCAATAAACCAAGCCTCTTTCAACTTCCTTTTCCGGTCATTTGACTTATTGCAGCACCCATACATTTTGGTGTCTTTGGCTCTTTTACAACCATAGCCACCACCTTCCTATAAGGCTATTGAGCTTAGATTGAAAATATCTGTGTGTTTTCAATTTTATTCTCATAGCTTAGTAGTTATGTAGAGTTAAAAGGTGGCTGCTGAAGGGTTGCATTAGATCCTAAGATCTAGGTGCAGTGCTCTCAGATCCAAGGCTCCTCACTGACAAAGGCCATAAGCCAGAAACTAGTTTGGGGCTATTGGATGAGTAGACACTAGATAGGGATTTTATATCCAAGCCGTCTGGCATCCATTGATTATTCTGTCTTGCTTAGAGTGGCACTACTGTATGGAGAGAGTTTTGCCTATTTTAATTATGAGCAAGCATGGAAGATAGTGATCATGTGATGTTTTAAGATTCTTCTTTTTAGTGAAAACAATTAGTCTGATCTGTATTTACAACATACTTGTCAAAAGAATCCATATTTTTGTATTATATCAACACTGAAGATGCAAATTATTAATTATAGTGTTTAATAGTTGTTAAATTTATATCTGTTAGAATATATGAGTAAAAATAAGCAGATTAAGAGTAAGACCTAATTTTTAATGAAATTTTAATTTTAACATTGAAGCACTAGACTATGAATTGTCCAACAATCTGCACTTATAAATGCTTATGTAGGATGAACTTTTTTTGCAATCTGACTTCCAACTATGTTCTACAAGAAGGTATCCAAAAGTAACCAAAATTTTATAATAAAAAATTATTTATTTTAAAGTGTTAATATCCATTTGACACAATACATTGCTCTAAACATAATTTTCATTTTTCAATATAGTCCAGAAACACTTGCAAAGTAAAGCCTTTTAACACCTGTGACATTTTTTTTCACCATTTCTAATTCTACAAAAAAAGAGACATATTTTTATTTGAAAGATTAAAAAAAGTCACATGAAATGAGATCAAGTGAATATGGCTGATAGGTAATCTGGGTCATGCTCAATTTAACTAAAAAGTGTTGCACACTCAAAGCTTTGAGAGATGACACTTTGTCAGAATGAAGCTTGCAATCTTTTCATTACCACAAAATGGAATACATGTTACCACATCTTGTAAATATTTCAGAATTTACAGATAAAATGCCTGACCATTCTAAATTAAATCTGAGAGAAAAATTCCATTTGCATCAAACAAAAATTCAGCATTGTTTTGACTTTCATTTACGACATTTCTTAGGGAGGTGGTGAATTTAACATTTTAATTAAACACTCATAAACTTTTGTTTTTATGAGACTAGCTTGCTTGAAATCTGTTTCAAGCATTGTATCTGTTCTCCCTGCTGTTTTCTGTAAACAAAAACATAATTCCACATTGTTTGAACTTTTCAGTCTTTATAAAACTCGACAAATACATGACACTCACTTTACAAAAAATGCTATGTAGCACCATGATTTTACATGATAATGTTATTTGGAAGATTGATGCAGAAGGATTACTGAAAGAAGTGTTTAACAGCAAAAGCATATACCACATTCAGAGAATGATTCATTTTGGTGTCCCACTTATAATTTTATAAGATTCCATTTTTTTTAATGTAAATGCATTCAAGTTTTTAAACAGTGATTGTTCTACTCATATTCTTTATGCTAATAAATCTGAACTCTCTAAATCTAATGTTGGGGAATAAACTATAAAGTATACATACATATCAGTGAATAAAATAAATGTTCATAATTCTTTCATTAAAATATCTAGAAATTCAGAGTAGGAAGTAGCAAAATAGACCTCACATTATGCCATTTTTTTCATAGGTTGATCTCCCATCTTTCCATAAAACTTGTGGCCAAATAGGTATTTTATTAAATTTTCTTCTTCTAGAGAGTGAATTTCATTTACAACAATTATACAGATCTTAAATTTGATGTGCTGTGATGCACTGTGACTTCTTATATGGAGTCAGGAATCTCTCAGCAACTATTCCCAGAGAAACCTGTTAGCCACTTTAACTTCCCTTTTTATTCCTCGCTCTATGTTTTCCCATATTCTTCTCTATCCTGCTCCATCCTATTTCCACAATATAATCTTTGTCAACTCCATGGCTTTTATATCTAAATCCCTCTTATCTTTTCCCAAACCCAGCATAAAAATCAATAACCCACTTTCTGTATAATCACTTTGTTTATATTTATTTTCCACAACTTCGTTATTTATATCCTTTCTGCTTTCAGGCATTTACATTCAATTAACAGATGCCTAATATTTCCTATGCCTTTCTTACACAACTTGCAGACTAAATCACCCACATTTTTTCCATTTATGTGCATATTCTTTTGTTGCTAAAGATCCTATTCGAGCCTTAAACAATAAACTACTTTCTTTGCTATTATCATAAATTAACTCGCACCCAATATTCTGTTTACTTCTATATATATTTAAACACTTTTTACTCTCCATACTAGTTCTCCATCTTTTCAACTCCCTATTCTTTATTAATGCTTCTATTCTTCTATCCCATTCCTTAACACTATAACACTCAACAATTCTCCTAACACAATCATCCCATTCCTTAACACTATAACATTCAGCAAGTCTCCTAACACAATCATCCCACCTTTTGCATAAGTATACTGACATAAATTCTTTATCAAAATCTTCTGCATATTGCATTACCTTTCTCACCCATCTTGTTGCCTACCCTTTATTCATAACTCAATTAAATACTATTCTGGCTATTTTTTTTACTATTCTGGCTATTTTTTTTTTATTATCCATAAACTGCAATCTACTGAACAGTTTTATTTTGGATTTTTCATGTCTCATATAAAAACTTGACCATCCCATTTCTCTTTGAATTACCTCCTTTGATGTCCACACATCTGCATCTAATGCAGGTCTTCATATTTTTTTGTACTTTTTCTAAGTAATCTAATAACCCTTAACTAACCCATAACACACCATTAACATATGTAACCCTGATACTGCCACTCCCTTTCATACAATTCTATCTACATCATACTTATTATATGAGAACACTTAATTTCTTTATCAATCCCTTTCTTTATTTTGCTTCATTTATCAATTTCTTCTCCCATTCATCCAATAAAATTTTCTGAATATTAAAATAATTCTCAAATAATTATATCTGTTCACCCACTTAACTTTATATCCTCCAATAAAAATTTTTTGTCTTCTCTTTTCCCAGTATTAATCATTACTTTTGATTTTTCTTTACTAAATTTAATCCCCATCTCTTCACTCACCTCTGCACATGTCCTCAGCATAACTTCTATATCTTCCCTTCTTTCTGCACACAAAAAGACATCACAGCAAATAATTATGTGACAATATATATATACTCTCTTAGATACCTATTAATGGTATCTCTACTCCTCTTTCTAGTCTTTCTATTGCTCTCTCCATTTTCCTCAAATACAACAAAAGCAAAATAGGTCACATCCTTGCCTTAGCCCCACCCTATTTTTAACTTTAACTGATTCTATATTCCCTAATTAATATGTATAATAATTATTTCCATATAATTTCTTAATAATATCTATATTTCCTAATTAATATGTATAATAATTATTTTCATATGATTTCTTAATAATATCCACTAAAGCTCCATCCTTGCCCTAGCCCCACCCTATTTTTAACTTTAACTGATTCCGTATTCCCTAATTGATATGTATAATAATTATTTTAATATAATTTCTTAATAATATCCACTAAAGCTCCATCCATTCCCAAATTTATTAAACTTACCAATAATCTATTTCTATTTACTTTATCATACATGTTCTCTATATCTATAAAAACCATATATAACTGTCTACCTGTATTCCTACTCATATCCATAAGTTCTGTGACACAAATGAACTAACTCCTATATGTCTATCTGATCGAAAACTTCTTTGCATTTCTCCCATTATATTATATTCTTGCATCCATTTTTCCACCTTTCCAGTCACCATATATGAGAAAACATTATATACCACTGATGTTACTGCTATCGGTCTATAATTGTTTAACTTTTTTGATCCTTATCCTTTCCTTTAAATAATAGCCTTGCTCTTGTATTACTCTGACCACTTGGGAAAATCTCTCTTCTGTGTATCTTTTTAAAATATGATAATAGTTTTAATTTTACCCTATGCCCTAAATTCATTACCAACTTTGCTGGTCAACCATCCAAGCCTTTTGCCTTTCCACTTTTCAATTTTTTATCTGCTTCATTCAGTTCATTTTCTGTAAACATAATATTCCCATTACTATATGCTTTCATGTTTTCTATCACTCTGTCCTTCACATCTAACATCTTTTCTATATCTATTACATACTTATTTAAGATTATCTCTAATTCTTCTCTATATCTACATTCTATTCTCTCATCATCTAGTAACATTATTTCTCTCACCCCTAAATTCCTTCTTTTAATGTATTTCCAAAATTTTTCCTCCCATCTCTTCCACTTTTATTAATATATTTCAATAATTTACTATTCAATTTTATTTTCTCTATATAGTTATCTATTTTAGCCAACTTCATTTTTTCTAAGTACTTTTCACATTTAGCATTAATATCTTTTTCACTTTCTTTGTTTTTAATAGCACATTTACATTCTCTGCATGCTTTACCCTTCTCTTTTACACTTTTATTGAATCTCACTTTCCTATTACTTTTATTCTTCTGAATATTATCACCTAAAACCCTATTTGCCAATTTTTCTAATTCACCATATTAGTCCTTATACTAACCCCCAATCAACTCTTCCATAATTTCTTCAACTTTTATTTTATACTCTTCTAGCTTATTTTTATCATTCACTGTTCATCCATATCTTTCATTACCCTTTCTACTTTTACTGCTATTTTCCATCATATTACTAACAATTTCTATTATAAAAAAGTTATGATGATACTTAAACCTACTGGTGCAGCCATCTATTCAGGTCTTAAAAATTATTATAAACTAAAGGTCCCCTACTTTATGCAGAGTGGAGCCAATGCAAAATTTTAAAAAGAACTCTGTTTAATACTTATAACACACACTTTAGATATAAAAAAACAAAAGGGCTTATGAGACACATTTGCATAGAAAAGCATTGTTTAATTTGTTTTATAATAGCTATACCAATATTAATGTATCTGTATTTAGAAAATAAACTATCTTCTATTTATTTTCATTAAAATGACTGATTTTAAAATTATTTCTGCTACTTTAATGAGTGATTTGTCAGATCTGACAATCTACTGAGATTGGTCAATATGGATAATTTTTAGACCATTTTTTCTGTAGGCAGCAGAATCCCTAAATAAAACTGCATAATAATAAAATCTTTACTCAGAATTGAAACTAGTTCTAAACCCAGCTTAAATTTGATTCATTAGTGATTATACCATGTTGTGAATTCTGATAATCTTACAACTATCATTTTCTAAGCTCTTAAATGTAATAAAAAGAGAATAAAAATCAAAGAAATTATGCAGTTTTTCACTGCGATGAGTTAAAAGATGAAAATGTGATTGTATAAACTTATAAACTCACTGTTACAGTTGGGTGTGAGAGATTCATGAACACAAATTAAAAATGATACATGTCTTTAATAAACCAACATCTCATTACATAAAGCTCAGCAAAAGATAGTTTCCTCCAATCACATATTGATTATTCACATTGAATCTTCATATCTGAAGAGTCATTCCATTATTCACCACCTGTGGAGCCTAGTAATAACTTGAATATAATTATTTTGGCTATATCATAAATCCTTTATATACGAGTCTATATTGTTCTTTTAATGAGCCTCAAATTTTTACACAATTTATTATTACTATACAATAAACTTTTCAATCCAGCATATTTATGTGTCATTGGGATTAAAGACTTGGTATGGATTGCTCCTCTAAAATTTATCAGCTATATTAAAATCATTCTCTTGTTCAACATATTAACATTTCTCTCAATAAATAAATCCAAAAAATTAGTGCCTTTATATCTGTCTCCTCCTTTCATAGTCCAAATTAATGACAATGTTTTCTCTAAATCATGATATATATTTGTAATCTGTGTTTCCGTTGAACAAATTCATGTATCATCAACATACCTAATATAAATTGAGTGCAGATTTGATGATAAATATTTTGGAATTATAGCCTTTTCAAATTTTATAAGAACTAAACTGCATATAATGACCCAATGGTAAGACCCATCAACCATCCATGATCCATCCTATAATATTTTTCATTTGCTACTGTTATAATGTTTACATATCTATTTCAGGATTTCAATAATAAATTCTTTTTTTGTTCAAATCAGTCTAAATTTTACAGGAATTCATTACTTATCTCAATGGATTTAGATCATGTTATTGAACCAGACAGTTGTTTAATGTCTAGAGATGCTATTTTGTATTTAACATTTACTTCCATATTTTAAATTTTATCAGTGCAGTTAAATGATGATTTTATCATCTAATCTCTCAATTTTATATCTTCTGTCAACCAGTTAGTGATAGACTTAGCAGCTTTGAAAAAAATATGATCCCCCAAAAGATATTATCAATGGTAATAAATAATTCTATTTGTGTAACTTAATGTTTGCAAAAATTCTTGGTGGAATTGTATATGAGGCGTACATTCTAAGGAAAAAAGACTACATATATGCTCTACCATAGTATTGTCTCAACATTGATGAAATAAATTCATTTTTAATATATTTCAAGTTGTAAGATTTTATTTATGTAAATTTTAGCTATGATTTGCATGTTCAATTTCTTCAAATAGTCTTCTTTATTTATCAAAATTTGCCAATTGCCTTTATCTTTTCTTAAACATGAATTTTATCTTTGACATACTTTCTTATTTCATTTATATTTTTAGGTCATGTATTTTTGCACTTGTTTGGTAATAAATTCAATAATTTCACAGTCTTCTCAATTACTCTATCTCTCTGAAGATCATTTTTAAATTTGGTTTTTATATCAGCTACTATCTCCATTTTGGGATTTTTCCAAGTCCTACCTACAAATTTAGAACCATTGGTTTCTGATATATGGTGGTTGAATAAGTTGATACAATTATCTTTCTTTTCAGATATTACAAGCCTTGTTTATTGACAAGAAATTGTAATTTTCTATCATATTTTCACTTCCATTTTAACGCATTCCATCTGCACTTCACATCAATCTCTTTGAGAACCACACTTATTTATCAACTAATTTTCTGCATACATCTGCTTTAGCCAACTTTAGACACCCTTGAATTATTGACCTCAATAATACTTCTTTTAACTTTTTTAGTATTTTCTCTCATTGAATTATTACTTTGTCAATATATACATTGCTATGTTTTGGGAAAAAATTAAATTGTAAGTATTTTAGTAGGAAATCTTTCTTGTTTTCAAGCCAACTTATTATAAGCTTTAAATGCTGATTTATATAGGTGAAAGTCCTTTATTATCTTTAGTAAATCAAAACTATTTCTCCCTTTTCTGTATTACCATAATGTAAAAGTAATTTAAAGTGATTATTTACTAATTTCATGCTTTCACTTTTAGACACTTAAGATTTGCCCATACAAAAGTGTTTGGGTTCGAAAAGATAGATGACCATTCTATCTTTTCCCAAAAACTTTATCATGTGTTTGAAGTGTTTGTATTCAGTCATTTATAGTTAAAAAATCTGCAAAGCGCATGTGCACAGCTTAATGCTGTTTAGTTATTACAGTTTATAAAACATCGCGCTATATAAAATAATTGATTTATTTACATAATATTATTTAAATGTTATATATATTTAGCAGAAAAGGTAGACTTTTATATAACTTAATCTTTAATTATATATTCATATTTATGGATCATGAACAGAAATCAGAGCATAAGTTTGATTTAACAATCGCTGAAATTGTATGTTTAAAAAGAGAAGACAGGAAATGCAATATCAAAGAAGCCTGTGGAATCACAGAGGATTGCAATGCTATAAATAAAAGAGTCATGTATACCTCTCAAAAAATGGATAATTTAAATAAATAATAAATTTGAATTAAACAATATATTTAAATACTAAAGTAATGACTGAAAGAATATAAATGATGTGAACACTAAATAAACTTAAGTTGCTATGAATATGACTTATCCATGTTGAAAGCATGCTCAACATGGGTAAAATTAAACTTAAGTTATGTAAAAGCCTATCTTTTCTGCTAGAGGGATATAAAATTTAAATAATAATATGAATGATAAGAAATAATCAAATTAATACATTACAAGCATTGTCAAAATCAGATTTCTTTATAAAAATCTTTATATATAGATATTTAACACAAATTGATTTGAATCAACTGATATTTAAATTTATAATAACTTTTTATTTATTTTAAAATTTTGCAAATAAAGCATCAAATATGTAATAAAAGATAATTATAATGTTATTTATATATAACAATTGAAGTGATACATTCCAAGCACTGTTGCTTAAACAATTTAGGTAATTTCCATATTTCAATCACTTCATGTTATAATAAGAAAACAGCTATTCCATGCTGTGTTTCAAAAGTGCCACTTTAACTATTTCATATAATTTGCATTGGAATTATCAATCATTATATGATTGTTTATTTATTTGCAGAGTTTTAAAATGAATATAAATATTTCTGCTTTGTAAATTTAAATATAGATTGATTCAATTTGCCTTATATATTTGAACTACTAGCATTTGCTTTTCTGGTTGAATGTGATACAAGAAGACTTTTCTTATAAAAAATATTGAGCACAAAGTAAGAAGCATTCATTTTCTTAATATGAAAAGTTGATTGAAATGCTCAATTGTTTATATCAAGTGCTTGAGAGCACCACTGCAGCTGTTATATATAATTAATCCTTTTGCACTATCCTAGTGTTCTGACAGATTACTTTGTTCTCATTTACTTTAAGCTTTCACTTTAATATTAAATCATTATTATTTATCAGAATATAATAAATTTGATCTCATTTAATAGATATTTTTGTTTAGAAATTAAATAAAATTTAAAAAATCATAGTTGATTTTTATAATTATTAAAAAAATTAGATTTTAATCAAAACAAAGTGCTGTTTCCTCATCAAATTTCAGATGGAGCAGATTCAATTTGCAAAATGAACAAAATCTTGTTTGGTATTTGTTTTAAAAATCTGAACAAATTATTTTTAATATCTAATAAACCTATGAATTTATGCTTTAAAATTTTTTGTACTTTTTATATTATCACTAAATATTATAACACACTGTTGAATGACATAATTTCAAGACAGTTGAATTTTTCATGACTCTAATCTTTATGTTAACAATATTCAGAAATATATATTCTTTTATATTTAAAAATAAAATATTTCTGTAAAAATAAATATATAATAATGCATATTTTTGATTTCCAATAATTATTACCCAATTATTATACAAAAATGATTATAAACTTTCCAAAAAATCAAGTTTTATATTTATAATATTTTTTCAAAGTAATTTTGCAAAGTTTGAGATTGCCAACCACATAATAGGCACCCATAAATCTATATTTTGAAGACCTGCTTATTTTATTATTCTTATATCTTTGAATTTTTTTGAAAATAAAATATTAGAAAAAAAAATTTGTAAATTTTAAAGCTGTAAAAAATAAGCTTCACAAAATTTCTCAGCAGAAGGCAAAAAATGCAACTACATTTTTTTGACTTTGGACTGAGAAAGTTTCATAATTAAGAACAGAATTATTAACATTCTAATTATCTATCACTACATATTTGACATTTGATTATTTATTTGTAGAATTTTAAAAACAAATAAAAATAGTTATATGCTGTAAATTTAAATATTAGTCTTTTCAAAACAATTTGTCTTAAATATCTCACCAGATTTAATATATATTTTTGGTTGGCTTGATTTAAGAAAGTTTCTATTGTAGAATCTAGGAAATGCAGTAAAAAGATATTTTTTTATATTACAATATATTGATATTGTAGCAACTATAGGGCAGCTCATTTATATTAGTAGGGTTTGTAGTTTATCACTTTGCCCTCAACATATACATTATAAGTAACCAGACTGGTGCTGTGTGTCATAGTATTTGAAAAAAAGAACTTTGTTGGTTTTATTTAATTTTTATTTCATTTGATCTATGGATAATGGAGGTAACTATGGCAACTATACTATTCAAACAATATTCTTATTTATTATTAACATTTAGCATCAATTTATAAATCTGTCATGACCAGTCTAAAAAAATGAATATGTGAATAAATAAATAGATTTTGGAAATAATTAAATGAATTATAAAAGCTTACATGAAGAGAATCAATATTATTATTAAGTATTACACCTTTCAATTTCTGTTATTACAATTACCATAGAAACACATTATAAAATTAAATGTTTTTTTGTTTCATATATATTGTTCATAAATTAGTTATATAAAAATATTATTAAAAAACATGTAAAAATATATCCATTAAAATGTATTAGAATTATAATATGAATTCTTTATTTTGGTTTAAAATGAAAAATAACTTGTAAAACAGTATTTTATTTTTACTGTATCCAATTATTTTAAAATCTCCATTTCATTTATTAATTGGAGGCAAATTTTCTTGAACAATTTCTTATAGCATTGAGTCAAATTTGAGCAATATTCAACAGTTGTTGTGACAACAATAATGTTACCAAGAGTACTTTACAAATAGAAGAGACATGCTGTAATTTAGTTTTTGTAATTTTATCATTATCATTGCCTACAATAGATGTTTTAGATCTGTCTTTAAAAATTTATTAAATTTTATTATTTAAATGATTAATTTCTAAAACCATGGAAGAATAAAAAATTTGACTCTGCCTGTTCAATTGGGGCAGTTTGCTGATGAAATTCCAAGAGAAATAGCAGGAATGTGAAAGAAAGAAAAACCCATCAAAATGCATTGTATTGTAGGTCAGCTATATAAAGATATTCTATGATTAAAAAAAATCCAGCATTACATTTATTTATTTGTGATGGATATAAACCTTCAGATCAAGGAATTTTACAAAATCGAATGGCACAACTCATGCATGATATTAGGCAATTTAAACTTCACTTTCGGAATTTGAAAAGAGAAGAAAATGGCTAGTGTTTATTCTTCACTTGATTAAAGAAATTCTCTTTGCAGATTATTATCAATGAAAAAGAAAAATTAAAACTAGTGATGGGTAATTTTGCATCAAATAAGTATCTACCATTTTAAATGCTTGGATACATTTATATGTTTAAAAGAAAATACTGGAAGTTAGACACGAAAATAATTGGATTCATATTTGCGTTAGTTACTACTCATGTTTATCTTTTCTACTTAAAGGAAAATCATTTCTATGTATTAGGATTGGAAATAAAGAATCAGAAGCTATGATGAATCTGTGGATAGTGAATGAAAATGGACAGACTTTCACTTAGGTGTTATGATTTGTATACATATTTTTTTTAAAAGAAAAGAGTTTATATATTGTTTTTTAAAAATCATAGGGAAATAATATATATATGGGTATGATAGAATTCACACAATGAAAGGGTCAGAGAGATTCATTTTTTTTCTTATTATTTAAACTCTTATCTGATGATATAAGTTAATATGACATGATGTTTTAAATATTTAAATTTTTTTATATGTTCTAGATTTAACGTGGAGATTTGGATAGAAAAGGGTTTAAATATAACAGATTTCCTTTTAAGTTTGTTTAATTATTTAGAGATTACATTAATGAATAGATAGAAATCAATTCTTATTTGATCACTTTTTTTTTTTTAATCATTGTAGATGTTATTTAATATCTCAGGCAGGGTGTTTAAAATCTCTCCTTCCATTTTATATATGTAGTATTATTGTTTTGCAGCACATTTTTTCTGGAATTCCATACACATAAATATCATTATTTTTATCGATTTTAATCTATGGTAAATATCGATTGCTTAGTCTATATTTTTATTATTAATGTTAAATTTTTTTATTATAAATAAATAAATTTAGAGTTGATTTAAAATCCAGTGAATCTATCTAATTATTTCTTTTGAATGTATGAGATAATTTCGGTACTTAAAGTTTGATTCAAGATCAAACCCATCTTGGTAAGTGAGATAGAATTAGATATATGTATATTTTATAAACTTATCTGGTTACAAAAATTTTAATAGATTTTTATTTTATTATTAGTCAAAATGATCTGTCTTAATTACCTTCTTAAATTTCTTTGAAATAGAGATCATACATTTTATTAATTAGTAAAGAACTGAATATTTTCTTTGGTTTGGATATAGTTTGATTGTTATCCATTTTATAATCAATTGATTGGAGATTTAAGTAGATGAATAATATTAGTGATTGTAAGTCAATAAGTATCCAAAGAAATCTATAGTATATTTTATATAATGTGATTGGGTACTCTAAAATGTGAAATTATCTAATGGAATTTATTGATAAATTCTTGTGGAGTGTTTCATTTTAGAATATAGCTGAAGCAATAATTGCATGCCGATCTAATGTAGGATATGAATGAAATATTTATATTATATTTAACTTTTTATTAAAATGGATACAAAACTGAGTAAAGGTTTATTTTATTTAAACATTATAAATATTGTATAGTTTAGAAAACATTCTCAAAATGTAATTATAATTATTTAGAAACTAATTGATTTAAATAGAATGTTACTAAATATTAAAATAAATTTGCATAACTATAAATAATATTAGATTAGTAAAGTGTGTTGGAATTTAGTTACTTATTGATTTGAATTCAGTTTTATTCAATTATCAATCAAATAGATGTCTTAAGCATGCATCATCATTTATGGCAATAATGTATGATTTTGCTGCTTATTGCAGTTTACTTTGGGATCATGGATAGATTTCTTGATGTCTAAAGCAATGATCTCATTTGCTTTATTTTATTTTAAATATAATCTGAAGAAATTAGATTTTAATAGAGATTGTTAGTATTTTATGATAGTGTAATGGTCAATTTAAATAATTATATATGGGAAATATTGTTATTGCCTAGTGTGAGCAATAACTGAGCTAGATAATTTTACACAGGTTCTAAGAATTATTATTTGTTTATGCATGTTGTTACTCTGTGATAAATAATATAAATCTTAAGGGCATTGCTTTATGACAAATGTTGACTAAATAAATGTAGAGAGGTAATAAATCCATTATTATTGTGACAAAATAGCAACTCAATGCTAGCCGATGATAATCATGTACAAATGGAGATTATTATAAAATGCCAAAATCAACTTTAGAGCTATTATAAAATGACATTCCACATTTAGGCTAGATCTATATTATTATGAATGGTGTCTCAATTCTGAGATATAGTAAAGTTTTTTATATTATCATCCCATATTATAATCAATAGTCCACTACAAAATGTCCAATAATCAGGCTATGTTTTATTCAGATGGGATTGATCTTCCCAGCATCATCATTTTTATCACATTAAAAAATATATATATCATTTCTTATAATCACTTTCCAGTAACTTATATGAATACTGTTGTCAAAAATTTATAATTACTTAATTGAATTATACATAACTCAAAATAATAGACAACTAGTTTGTATATAAAAATCAATTTTCATTCACAAATGAATCTTTTCAAGATGACATTTTTAAAATTAATTATGTGATCACAAACATTCTATATCTTTATACACTCTCTAGTGGTTATCACTAGAAATAAAACCATGAGTAATTTTTAAAATGGCATCTTGAGAAGATTCATTTAACAAAAATTGATTTTTGCATACAAACCAGTTGTCTATTATTTTGAGTTATGTACAATTGAAATTGATTAAGTATATATATATTGAAGTAAAAAATCTCCAACTTCTATCCAAATAATGTTTTATTTTACTGTCAATGACAAAAAAAGAATCTCACTTGTCTGAAATCATAAACAACTTATTTGTGTATTTATTTACTATTACAGTTGGCTAGCCTGAATATTGGCTGAGCTCAGTTTGCATGTTTCATCTATTTGTTACTGTTACATTTAGCACTTGAGTGTGCTTCATGATAAGATAGTTTTGAGTATAATATTGAGTCAAATTATATTCATATAAAAAAAGTTTCTATTTCAAATAAATAATTGTTAATGTGACAGAAGTATATATAATTATTACATTGTTCAGTTGATAATTTAGTGTATAATTTTACTCATCCTGAAGGACTATCTATATCTGTTGACTTAAAGCTTCCAGTTCAGATTCTATTAACTTATTTGATAGTAAAAATACCCTCTAAAAATCTATTTGTACTTTTTAATATTAAAATCGATGACTGTGAAGCATGTCACAATATCCGACTGAGAGTTTAAGTAAACAAAGAAGATAGATTTCAATGTAATAAAGTTACTTTGGATAAAGGTGTCAACATTATAACAGTATAGTTATAATAAAAGTTAAACAAAATGACAGCATTGAATAATTTTTAGTATTTCCTTATTTAGGGTTCAGAATACCCTATTAAAAAGAGGGATACATACATGATTGTTAAAGTTATTCAAGGCTGGAAAGGAAATACTTTAATATATTTATAAACTTTGTAGTATACATTTATGAAAGCTGCCTAGTTAAAATATCTATCTTTCTTTTTGAGGAGGATTATGAATATGCATAAACTTAAGATGTGATATATTGGACTATTTCCATCATTTATGAGTGAATGTTGAATGTATAGAAAATTTTAAACTTTATTTAAACTTTACAAATACAAACAACTTGTTAGTAACACACAAATAGACAATACAGGTTAATAATTATACAATGTTTCAAGTAGTATTATTCCCCACTCTTACCTGTATTGTCTATTTGTGTGTTACTAACAAGTTGTTTGTATTTGGAAAGTTTAAATAAAGTTTAAAATTTTTTATACATTCAACATTCATTCATAAATGATGGAAATAGTCCAACATATCACATCTTATAATATACCATCATTACAAACCTTCAGACAAATGCATAAACTTAGTTTGTAAAGGAGAGTTTGGGTAACCAAAAAATGTAATTGCTGAATATATAGCTTTAAAAACATTTGATAATAGGGAGAATTATAAAATACAGTCAAATTAGATATGAAAATTCATTTATCATGAAAATGAATGCATTGGAAATGTAAAAATACTTTCAATTATACATTTCTAACTTGTGTAAAGACATAAAACTATTAAAAAGTATTATTTGGAAAGTATAATAAATAAATAAAAAACCCTATATAACAGCTGCATAAATATATATATTTATGCAATGATAACTATGCACAGTGTAAACAACTAATAATGTATATAATCAAAAATGAGAAGCAAATGATAGTTTGGGAATAATCTGTTAAATAAATAATCAACAATTATATAGTGATATGATAAAATTGGAAGAGTATTATTTGGGGTTTGACTTATATAAATTACCATAATATAAGTATTAACAAACATTTGCTTCTATAACCACACATTCAAAACTTTTCACATTGAGAAGCATGTTCTCAGAGTTATGGGGGAGGCATTTCTGCAATTTGTATATGTGGCACTAATGCTGTATAAATATTAGCACGTGTTATATAAAACAAAAGGTATTATGACTGTACACTGATTATATATAATTAACTTGTGTATTTTTAGGAAATAGGAAAGCATTATATCCAATACTTGCTTTGTATATACATAAAAATAATCAGACAAATTAATAAATAATAAAGTAATTTATTAAAAAATCAATAGCATATTATTTGTAAATTCCCTCTTGAATACTTCTCCAGTTGGATATCAGAAATGAAGAAATTTATTTATTTCAATACAGCTTTCATTGAAATAGTCTCATTTGTATTATTCTCAATGAATTGTAACATAATTCACTCCATGAATAATTCAAATTCTAAAGATTTTATTATCATTCATTCATGAACAAAATATAATGTCTTCTTTGACAATCTCAAATTTCATTTTTAATTCTATATTCTTTTATAGTTAAATATACCTTTATATTTATTCATCTTGAATATCCTAAAACAGTGTAAAACATTATAGCTTCTTCCTTTTAAACTATCTCTATCATTTTGTCTTGAAAGTCTTTCTTCTTTTTTTGAATATTATCACACAAACATTGAATATAGTTATATGTAGTGTTGTATTTTATTTTGCTTAAAACAAAAAACTTTCTTGGCAATTTATTTGCAAGATGTTTCTTTCCCTCTTTAGTAGCTTTTAATAGTTGACAGGGGAAAACACTGGATAATGTTCTGAGGATAAGAGCTGATGTGTTACTTCAGTCTAGTGCTCCATATTAAAAGAGTATCTGAATATAATGAGTATTGTCATAACTTTTAATAAATCAAAATAATTAAAAAAATTGACACTTGTATAATTTTTAACTTGATAGTTAATTCTTTTCCACCTCTATCTCAAACAAGAGCTAAAAAGTGAGAAAGGGAAAGAGAGTCACTTATCTCATATATTACTAACTTCATTTACATACAAAATCTTTTTGCTTTATTTATAAACTTTTGGGATTGTCTCCACTACAAAAATTAGTTAAATGAATATACCACTGCATATTTAATGAATAAATAAAAACTTTATTCATGTAATTATTTTCTGCAAGTGAATATTTCATTCCTCATTTGTATATTTTATTTTGTATGTATGTACACTCATAAGTAAGCACACATGTTATTTTACAAAATATACTCACAACGTAACTTTGACATTGCTATGACAATAGCTACAATATATATTAAAAATAATTATCCATAAAGAGCCTTTTTTGGCACATAGGTTAGAGCCCTTTTCAAATGTTAATCTATTTTAATGTTAACCAAATATTGCATACATAACACCATCTAGTGTTCCATAATGGAAGTAAACTAATAAGAAAATAAAATATCAGTAAAATAAAACCTATATATAGAAATTCAATATAAGTTCAAAGAATTGACTGTATAACATAATATATATATATTAAGCAGCATTATATATATATATAATATAATTTTTCATTCAATTCCAGTTATTAACTACATTTACAGAAGTTTTGTAAATATTTATATAATTATTTAAGTATTTTTAATGCAATTTGTTTCATACAGGGAAAAAGTTAGAGGTAGCCAAAGAACATAACAATGCAATATAATAGATGAGATGATAAATCTGTTTTATACATTCATTACTTAACATATGGACATAAAATAGATTGCTGCAACAAATATTAAATCTTTAAATTACATTAAAGATCTAAAGAGAAGGCAAACATATGAAACATATTACATTAAAAATAACTTACATATTTGTAAGAATATTTCTATAAATTTTGTTAACAACTGGTCATTTGGGAATGAATGAAAAATTATATAAGACTATATATATATATATAAGTTGTATAATATGTATTTTTTGTATACTGTTGTTATATAATCAATTCTTTGAAATTTTATTGGATCTCTATATGATGGTTTTATTTTATTTTACTGATATTTTATTTTGTTATTGTTGTTATTTTATTTCCATTATGAAACACTAGATAGTGTTATGTATGTAATAATTGGTTATTGCAGTTTATGGATAATAAAAGAATAGTCAAAATAGTATTTAATTGGGTTATGAGTAAAGGGCAGATAACAAGATGGGTGAGAAAGGTAATGCGGTATGCAAAAGATTTGGATAAAGAATTTATATCAGTATATTTGTACAAAAGTGGGATTGCTTGTGTTAAAAGGATTGCTGAGTGTTATAGTAGTAAGGAATGGGATAAAAGAATAGATTTATTAATAAAGAATAGGGAGTTAGAGAGATGGAGAAATAGAATGGAGAGTAAAAAGAGTTTAAATATATATAGAAATAAACAGAATATTAGGTGTGAGTTAATATATGATAATAGTAAGGAAAGTAGTTTATTATTTAAGGCTAGAATGGGATCTTTAGCTACAAGAGAATATACATGTAAATGGAAAAATATGGGTGATCTATTTTGTAAATTATGTAAGGAAGGAATAGAAAATATTAGGCATTTGTTAATTGAATGTAAATGCTTGAAAACAGAAAGGGTACATATAATGAAGTTATGGAAGAATAAATATGAAAAAAGTGATTATACAGAAAGTGAATTATTGATTTTTATGATGGGTTTGGGAAAAAATAAGGGGGATATAGATATAAAGGTTTTAGAGTTGACAAAGATTATGTTGTGGAAATGGAATGGAGCAGAATATGGAAAAATTTAGAGTGGGGAATGGAAAATAAAGTGGCTAACAGGTTTATCTGTGCATGATTGCTGAGATATTCTTGACTTTGTTTAAGGAGAAGCCACAATGCATTACATCACATATCATTAAAATAGATTATTAACATTTGAAAAGAGCACTAAATCATATGCCTAAAAACACTTTATGTATAATTATTTTTAATATATACACCTGGGTCTCTTTTTATGCGGACTTATTTAACACGATTTTGAAGTTACGCGATTCACGTTTCACTGGAAGTCGAGCTCAGATAATGCGCTATTACTTTAAATAATAAATTTCATGCACTTACGTTATATTGAAAGTAATAGCACATTATTGGAATTCGACTTTCATCTTAGTAATTTTAATATTTTCAGTGCTTTATAATAGTAAAATTTTATGCAACAATGAAATTAAAATCATGATTTCCACATTTTATGTATACACACATTAAATTTTACAAGATTATAATGTAAATTTGTTCAAACATTGTGCATGTTAATTTTGCATTTTAAATCACATTCTGTTTTTGCTTTTTAAAAAAGAACGTTTAATCAATTATTAATCATTTAGTGTCCGCAAGTTTATTTTTAAAAGGTGAGTAATAGCAGTGAAACGAAATTTGATTTTTAAACGAAATTGAAAATTAAAAAATTAAAGACAAAAATAAGAATTTAATTTTTAGTTGTTAGTTTTAATTAAATTTTTCCCAGCAGTGGTGAATAAATGTCTTTTTATTATCATAAGTCTAAGTTCATAAACAATTAATAAAATCATCATCTCAAAGATTAATTACTAATTACGTTGTCAACAGAAAACCATTAGCACAACATGAGATCGGCAAATACCGATAATAATTAAAATGTGTATAAAAAAATGTAAATTACTGTACTGTAAATTATGCATAAAAATATATTATTTTGAATAAAATTAAATATTATAGTTAAAAAAAGTTTGTCTTGTATCAATTTTTTTCAAATTTGAAATTTTCTATTAGTCATATTTTATTTCGTTATTTTTTTTTTTTTTGCGCGAATTTTAAAGTAATTTTACGTTGGTGCTTTGCTTTTACGCAAATTTTGAAAAATCACAGACCGTATCCCCCCTTTTTTCAATGTAAGTTACGTCTATTTTTGCACGATTTCATTTGCGTGTGTTTTCTGAGGAACCTATCTATCGCATAAAACGAGACCCAGGTGTATATATTTACATAATGGATTTAGTTAATTTCCATTTTTGATAATATTTGGAAAATGAAGTGTTTTTAAAGGCAATAACTATATCAAGATTTGAACAGTGAATAAAAAGATCAGTATATTCCAAAAACATTGTGCTCAGGTGGGTGGATTAGTTTTTGGACTTGGAAAACATGCTTTTTGTTAAACAGGAAGGACAGGATTTTATGAAGCTTAAGAAGCAGTGTAAAGAATCATATAAGTCAAATCCATCAAGATCAAACCCTAATCAAAGACACACCCATATCCAGCCTTAAGCTAGTCAGTAAAGTCAGATGGAGGAAAAAGAATTTCAGTAATGTTCATTGGCTATTCTTCATTGTAAACATTGATATAAGACCATCAAGAAATGTAGCTATCATTTAGGATGGCACTTAGCAGTATATTTCCTTAAAATGATGGGAAGCCAAATTTATACATATAGCTTTATCAATTGGTCTAGCTAAGAGGCAAATACTATGTATGTTAACTTTCATGCGAAAAATGTGTTAACATGATCCAAAAATGATATGCTTTACTATCTGTGTTTTTCTGTGATGGCTAAGAGCTCAGAAAAGTTTTAAAAATCAACCTATAATTTAACCAAAATAAAATTATTCCATGCAATCAAAGATAACTGTATTTTGTAAAACAATTGAATTGGAAAAGTATAGTAGATCTTCAAATTCAAGAAATGAAGCTGACCAGTTAAAGAACTAAGAAACATTTTCAAATTTAACCTGTAAAGATATCGGATTTGTTGTTGTTGTTGGTATTTTTTAAACTCCCTCTTTATATCAAAATTGTAACAAGGAAATATTTTCACTTCTTGTAGGAATAAAGTGGATAGAGAAAATCTGACAAATCTTAAAATTATAAGTGGAATAAATTTGATTCGTTTATCAGATATTGACAAAACCCTAATATTACAAATAATAATTCTATATTTATTGGTGAGTAATAAAAATTAATTAGGTTAAATTAATATTTAATTATATCTTAAAAGTATATGTGACAAATATACTGCTTCAAACTTCATAGCATATTCTCTATATCTAAGACATGTTTATGTGACATTCTTTGTTATTTATGTTACGTATTTTAAAAAAATTAATCTAGTTTCATTTTAATTTTATTCTCTTGTATGGAAATTCTTTTTCCCCAAATGTTTAATTAATTAATCTACATGAGAGATCATTTTCATTGTCTATGCTATTTGCTAGCTAAAATCAGAAGTTATAACAGAGATTAGTAGATGTATGAAAAGGTTATAATTAAAATCTGAAGGATAGCCTTTCAAATGTGAAATTGACATTTATTATTATAGTCTGTACCAGGGCTGAAGGGGGCAGTAAGCAAGGCATGAGGGTGCCAATACAAGAGGGGTGCAAAAACAGTGCAGAATTAAGAATACAGTACATTTACTTTTGTTCTGTTATGACTATTAATTATTGTGACTTGGTTCATTATTTCTACAAAATAAGAAAATATAAACATATTAAAATAAATAATCACTTCTTAAAATATGATTTGTCAATTATAGTTTTTTATGGCTTGTTTTCTCTTATGATATTCTCAATTATGTCTTCTTACCCTGGATTCACACGATGCATATTTCAGATGTGAAAATAAAACAATCCATTTTACTATTAATATCCATTTCATATATAGATATATTGTGATGGCTATTTTATATTTGTAAAATACTAATAATAATAAACATAACTTCAACATTTTTTATTGACTTATAAAATAATATCTTAAATTACCATATCAAATAAAATTTTTAAAAAATCCAAGAAGTTTGCTTGTGTTTTTATAGCATTTGAATTCTTGTAGCAAGGCTGGTTTAGTTTTAAAAACAAACCCTTGTAATAAAAACTAAAAGGACAATACATTAATAAAATGCATAATATTGTATATATGTGGATAAATTAATTAAAATAGAATATTTATATCAGTTTACACATAATGATAAAGCTAAATAGTGTCAAACTTTTACTGTAATAATTAAATGTGTCAATATGTGTATGAATATTTGTGTTTCTCTGATATATTTAAATATAAAAGAATACTATTTTAAAATATTTAGTTAAAGTTATTTTAAATGTGAAATACTGTTCTAAAATTAATTGAATTACTCTATAAACAATTAAATAAGAAATGACTAAAACTAACAAATTTAATTTCTTTTAAAAAAAAAAAAACCATTAATTATCTTCTTTGCATCTTTAAAAATGAAAAAAAAAAGCCCAATGTGTTGTCAATTTCTTAAAGTTTATCACATAAATGGATTGATTAAAAAAAATAAAATTTCATCATTATTTATTGTTCTATCAGGAATTAGTCTTCTCACTTCTCTGTGATTGTACAATTAAAATACCTAAGGTTTTCAATTATTTTTTTTAAAAGAAAAACATTCTAAAAGATTTCACTGGGATAAAAATAATTGAAACTCTTAAAGATTTGAAATATAGACGATTTGAACTCAGACTTTCAAGCAATCTATAACTATCCACACTATCTCATACGACCAATACACATGACCACACACATGTAGAAAAAATAAATAATCACCAATATGCATATTTCATGCAGAACCAGCACTCATCAGTTGGTCCAGATTATCATCTCCCACACACACATATATATATAATCAATGCTCAGTTTATATTACGATAGCAAATCTTTATACTTTAATGGATATGCTTCAATCTACTCCAACTCTTCAGCCATCTATGCCATTGAAAATCCGATGATAGAATGCCCAAATCCCATGCTGATGCCAATATTGTTGTTATGCCCATGTTGACCTAAAGTCACTCTGACCCCTCATGTATATGATAGTATCCATTTAAATACATAGAAGAGGAATGGGCAGAATGCAGGCTTAATGTGTAAGATTTGAAACACAGGCATTCTTATACCTTGAACTTAATTATAAATATAGGAGGTTTGAACTCAGACTTTCAAGCAACCTTCAACTATCCACACTATCTCATACTACTGATACACATGACCACACACATGTAAAAAAGATAAATAATCACCAATATATGTATTTTGTGCTATATGTATTTCGTGCTGAACTGATGAGACTTTAAGTAAACTTTAGGACTATAAAGGATATTTGTTTTTTACTTATTATATATCGACTATATAATGTAGTTGCTTTAAAGTTCTTACAAGAGAAAATCTGGGGTGAAAAAAAAGAGGTTCCACATGCAATATAATTTAAATTATATATATTATTGTTATTTCAATAATAATTACTTAGTATGTGTGTAATTTGTTTTGGAGAGAGATTGTTAATTAATGTTAATATAGATACATTAAAGACTGTATGATGAATATTTATATAATTAATTATTTTTGTCAAGTATAAATAAACTCAGTGAAACTGATTTAAAAAAACTTTTAAAAGAATAATTCAATCTACAAATTCATTTCAGTGACAGTGATAATAATAAAGACATAAATGAAGAGAAATTGTATAAAGAACTATGTCTGTTTAAAAACTTATTTTCAAATGAATTATCTCCATTCAAAAATCCATTGGCTGCTCTAAGTTATATTCTTAAAAATGATTTGATCATTTCATTCCCACATTTGAGAATATCATTAAGAATATTATTAATTCTTCTTACAAGTGCAGCTAATGGGGAGAGATCATTTTCAAAGTTAAAAATCATAAAAAATTATTTACTTCGACAATGACACAAGATTGTTCGGTAAATTTGTCAATGGCAGCTACAGAGAATGACATATTCAATACTGTAAATACTGATGATATTGTATCTAAATTCAATTCTGTAAAATCTCAGAAAGTAAATTTATAATTATGTAATCATTACAGGGAATTTAAACACTGACTTTCAAGCTCCTTTCAGCTATCCATTCCATTTTATATAAGATACCCCTGACCACATATATGTAAAAAAGATAAATGATCTCCAATACACATATTTTATGCTGAACTAGAACTTTTCAGTTTATCCAGATCATCATCCCCCCATATATATATACAATCAATGCTCAGTTTATATTAAATAGCAAATCTTCAAACTTTAATGTCCAGGCTTCAATCTTCTACACTCTCAAACTCCTGCATTGGTTATATAAGATAGAGTGCTTAACTGACGGGAGCATAGAAATCTGTATTGCATATACTGTTCAGTATGTATAATATACTTGTATTTAAAATATTACAGATTCAGCCTGAATTCTGCCCATCTCTCTTCTGTGTATTTAAATAGACATATTAAGCTCTTACATATAAGGGGTCAGAATGACTTAAAGTCAACATGGTTATGATAACAATATTGGCATCAATAACAACTTTGAGCATTTCCGTCATATGGATGGCTCAAGAATTAGAGGGTGGAAAAGATTGAAGCCAATCCATTAAAGTTGGAAGCTTTGCTATCTTAATATAAATCGGGCACTGATTGTATATATATATGGGGGATGATGATCTGGATCAACAGATGAGTGTTGGTTCAGCACGAAATATGTATATCGGTCTTTTATTTTTTTACATGTATGTGATCATGTGTTTCGATTATATAAAATGAAGTTGATAGCTGAATGGAACTTGAAAGTCTTTGTTCAAATCCTCTCTAATTATAATATACTTATATTTAAATTATGTAATAGGAATTTTTTTGGTTGTTATCTTTAATAAAACATTAAAACTTTTTAGGGGGGGGGGCTAATTATTGTTTTGCATAAGGGTGCTGACGAACCTTCCTCCGGCCCTGGTCTGTACGGTGTGCCACTATAAATAAAATCTTGCTCTCACAGATTATATCTTCTTTCTAGCATTTTAGGATTAGAATTGTGTATCCGAAAATTTAACTACTACTTTGAAAAAACTTGATGAAGGCCGAATAGCACAGAGTTGTTGGATTGATTACCATAAAAGGTAACTTAAAATCTAGCTACGTAAAGCCATGTTCTTGAATTAAACATATTTTTGAAGTTAGTAAAATAATTAAGTATTTCTTCATTAATTATGTGCATTTCCTAAAATATTAAGTGTCAAAATTCCATTCGTGATTAATGTTAAATCTGAAGACTTAGAGAATGACGGGTTCTTCATGGAGAATATACCATTTATTTACAGTGATTTTAAATGGAGTTCCATAATTTTGGAAAATATAGTAATCCCTTCACATGCCATTAAGAAAACTTATGTATAGCTATCTCATACTTAAAATTAATTTTGATTTTATCCTACTTCTAAGTACATCCCCTTTTTCTCTCATTATAATGAGAGTGTATGTGTGCGTACATACATTCGTAATTCAATGGTATAGTTTCAACATCTGCTAGTATTTTAATATTGGGAGAAAAATAGATTTAATGCATAAGTGATTCATTTATTTTTTTGCTCTTAACATACATTTATGACTGTGTGTATACACATGTATACTTCAACATCTGCTTCGACTGCAATATTGAAAGAGTGGATAGAATTTAAACAAAGAAATAAATTATTTGATTTATATATTTAAACTTTTAAAATGCTAATTTAAAGTGTTCGTATACTTATTAATGAGTACGTTTTATTTATAGTTTTCCTTCTTGGGTATTTGTTATTTTTAGATATTCAAGTTTCCCCTACATAATATTTATTTTCTTTTTATTTGTTGTAAACTGATAAACAATGAATAATTAACTGTGATTGTTTTAGTATTTGTTCTCGATGCTTCTTATTTAATACTTTTTGATAAAAAAAAAAAAAAAGGAGTAGTTCTAATAATAAGATGAACTAGTAAAAGGCCCAATTAAAAAAAAACTCCGTTAGACGGAGAGCTTTGTTCATTGTTTCTGCCTCATTTTCTTCGATTTTATTCATCTTTTTATGCCTCGGGTGCTGAAGTAATGTTTAGCACTTTAGAAAGGCAGCGAATTTGATCAAGAATGCTTCATTATGAAGAGGGCTGGCAATTCAAGATTTGGATGGATAGCTAAGTCTTTGCCTCCTTCGGGCTCAAACTACTTAAACTGAAAAGCGTTCTAGTGTTCGATCAGATCAGAAGAGATTCTTCGATCTTACCACAAGCTAGTGAATTGCATTGCAGCTAAGTTTACTGCAAAATATTATTGTAGATTTTTAAATTTATTATTATAAAGAAAAGCAATTTATAATATCTTAATTAAAGCAGCTTTATTTTATATATAAAAAGAGTATTTATTTCTTTAAACATACATATTAATTTTCTAATTACAGTATTTAAGTTTATTGCAAAAAGCTGCAACTTATAAATATAACTGAATTGTTAATACTACATCTATACTTTCGTAAACGAAAGTAAAAAAAACTATAAACATAACCCCCTGTGAGGATCATACGTATTAGACCTACTGCGACGGCAGTGTCGCACCTTTCTCCAGTGGGAAAGAGGTGCTTGCGATGGAAGATTGCCGTAATTGTGACTTTTTAATACGGTATTCTGCCATCGCAAACACTCCTCCTCTCCACATTATGCCATCGCAAACACGGAAACATGCCTGATACGTTAGTAACCATTGTGTATATGAATATACTGACCACCGTTTTTTTTTTAATTATCGTATTGTAGTTATAAAGATTATGTGCAATGAAACATAATAATTATATATAACTGGCAGGATATTTTTTTTTAGATGATTCAATTGGGAATGACTTTATTACAACTTTGGCTGTTAAGTCTGCCATTGAGATAGTGACTCAAAGTCATAGATTGTCTATTTTTAATGCTAAGTAATAAACTAATATTCTTCTATTACTAAGTGTAAAATATTAAAACCAACATGTCTGTTTTTATTCAACAGAGACAATTTAAAACATAGTATTATATAAAATCAAATAATATTCAAGTGCCACACTTATGTGTCCTTATCAAGGCAACTATACTAAAAAACATATTCAATAAATATCCAAGAAAACTAGTGTGAAAACAGAAACAATTAATCTGAAACTAGTCAGTTTAGTATTAATTGCATATTGTGATCTTTTAATTAAATATGATTCCTTAATTTTATGTTTCTTATTATGTGGCTCATAGATTACAATATTAGACCTTTGGAGAATACAAATATGACCAATTACACTTTGATGTAAATAAAACACTGAATAAACCATGTGATCCTCCAATGATTTTTTATACACATAATTTTCTGATTAGTTGTTTCTGGTATTCACATTAGTTTTCTTAGATATTTATTGAGTATGTTCTTTAATATAATTGCCTTCATAAGGACACATAAATATCAAAAGCACTTGGATATTATTTGAATGTATATAGTCCTATTTTCAAATTTGCCACGGTTAAACAATAACAGTCATGTTGGTTTTAATATTTTAATGCTACATAAACCATTGTCTATAATAACAATGATAATGATTTATTTTTAAATTAATTGGTCTTTTATCAGATGACATCTTCTAAAAGATAAGTATCTCACAACAATGAGTATTAAATTTAAAAGATATATTTTGATTTTATTTAGAACAATGTGCTATATCTATGATCTGGAATTTGAATCCCGATAACATTAATGCTTTTTTTTCAGTTAGTTAATTTATTGCTCTTCCTTAAATTATTATGACTACTTTATCTTTTTAAATTTTTACAGGAATAACTGATTTTTAAAATATTTTTGATAATTCATTTTCTTTAAAAGCATCTTATTTTTATTACTTTATACAGGTTCTTTTTTTAAAAAAAATTTTCATAAATTTATGCATCTCTAGACAAAGAAAAGTACAGTGATCATGGAAAAAAATTATTTAATCAGTATTAATATTATTTTTTTTTAAATTCATTACCTAAAACTATTAGAACACCTCCCCCTAACTTGAACAGACTACTAAATAACATCAAAGATAAAATTTCCTGGGATCAAACATCTCAGATCATGTATAAAATTGAGTGCAGTAACATCGCTTGCAAATTAGTACTAAGATCAATCTAGTATAAATATAGCCACCGGAGTCTCCCAACACAAATACTTGTATGAGCAAGCTAAATATAACTCAGAATATAAATCTGTTTTTTGGAGCATGAGAAAAAAAAACTCATCATGTTTTTGATCCAATAAATAAATATTAGAATTGTTTGCACTGAGCGAAATGATAGAAAACATAAAGTGAAAGAGGCATGGTTTATTGCTAATAAAAACCATGTTATTAATAAAAAAGAAAATAGTAACCAATTCTAACAAATGGAATATTTTAATGCTACATGAATCATATGCCAACAAATTAATATACAGAATAAAATTTTACTTAACCAGTGTTCGAAATGTTGAAGTAAGCCAATTAAAACTATTTAGATATAAACCCCTGAACTATTACCTCCCCCAAAAGAATGGCTGACCATAGTGCTAAAGTTTTGGAATAGATTCTTACTGGAAAAGTGGGAAAAATCTTAATTACATTAAATGAATGTGCTCTATCTGCCATTTTGTGTTGAAATGAAAGTTGATGATGTATATGATCAAACTAATCATGAGATAAAAACATGTATAATAATAATATTTCTAAATTAGTACAATAATGATATTTAAAACTCAATTTACCTCAGATCCATATACTTACTTGCCAAAATTGCTGAAACATGAGTTGAACAAATCTTCAGAGTTATTGTCATTTACATAAAGTGTGTTTACAAAATAATTTTATTATAGAAAGTTTCTAAATATATAGAAGTGACAAAATAGCTAAATTTTGAAAGTACATGGTAATATATATATATATATATTCTAACCTGGTCCGTTTGCATCCTCATTTCCGGGCAATATATTATATTAAATAAAACGGGTTCTAGCTCAGTTAATAATTAATAAATAAGATATTCAGCATTAAAATTAAATATTTCACTAGCTCAAACTTAAAATACGAATAAGGTTCAGTTTATAAAAAATAAATAAATATTTAATATTTTCATGAGACTTGAAGTGAAAATACAGGTGATAAGATAGATTACATTGAGCCAATATCTTACAGGATACTACCTCAATGGCATAAGAACACTATCCCCCCTTATTACTATTTCAAATAACAAACTCATAGTATTCTTACGACTTTAATAAATCTCAGGTTCATAAATTTATTCTAAGTTAATTTAAAATTACGGTAGTAAAATATGAGAAGGGATTTTATGTCATAATCTACTACACTAAACTAATAATAATAAAATAATAATAATATTCTTCATTGTATAACTAATTCTGTATCTCTTTTCTTTTACTATATTTATATTACCATAACAAAATAATAAAATAATATAATATGATCTTATCTTCATGTAATAATATAATAAATACATGGTAGCATTTGATAATCTGACAAACAAAAGTATGTGTGGCAACTGATAGCATATAATTCAATATACTATTGTGATAACTGATTTATGACCAATAAAATAATGTAAAATTATGATTACTTAATTAAATGAATACCAGTAAAATATTCAAATTCTCAAAAATAATTCCTTATTTATCTTTTGAGCAAAATTATATGTTTGTTCTATTATTATGGATATATGGTGATTTCATGCAGTGTAGTGGAGAAATAAAAAAAAAATCCAGACACAAAAATTTTGAAAAAAAAACAAATTTTAACAAAGGTTATTACTAACAACAAAATAAAAATAAACAATTTATGTACATTATTTACAGTGGATATCCTTATTTTATACTTTACATTTATATTTACTGGGTTATAAAAAATAATTTATACTTAGTTATGTCTTTATTTAGACTTAAGACAAAATAAAAATGTTACCATTTGGTTTCTCGTTATGGTTAACTTATTACAAATATATTTATTTATTTTATTAACAAAAATATCTCCTCCTTAATATTATTAAACTATATTTTTCTTAAAACACATTCTACAGAAAAACATTCTACAGAAAAACAAGAGTAACTTTATAATGAGTATGGATTTCTTAAAATATTAAAAACAAATTTTCATCTTGCAATGTCAAAGATGTTACATAAAATATTTATCCAAAATTCATTACTAGATTTTAGTAGATATCACTTATTACACTTTGTTTACTAAACACAACATATTCCCATTTAGCCTTATTTTGGCATGATATAAGTATAATCATCGATATATTTCTGTTATTCAATAAATAAAAAGTATACTATGCCTATTCTTTATATCATTTACTTTGTACTATTGTATTTTAAAAATATGCAATATTTCATTTTCTAAAAATAATAACATAATAAGCATACAAAAGTTATTAACATTTTAAAGAAAATATCTTTGTTTTAGATACTCTATTCTAAAAAATTATATTTCATTTCCGAAATAAATTCAAAATATATTCTATGATTCTTTCCTTTAAGATTCATTGGACCTTCAATTTCAAGTTATAAAATTCTATTCCTTCTAAGCAAATAAACCAATCTTATACAAACGATAGCATAACATAAGCTCTAAATTATTTACCATTTCTTTTCAAAATATCTTACTGAATGATGCAGTTACATGAAATAAAGATAGAAAAATAGATGCATAGGACTAAGGAAGAAAGATAAAGTATCACTCATAACATATCTCAAAAATCATGGCACAGTGCATTAACAAGAAATGGAAGTACGACCTTTACCTGTCTAATATCCTCCAATACATAAACAATGTTAAAGCTATTCCTTCAGCTTTATTAGAACATCAAATATTTAAAGAATATAAACACTGTCCAAATAAAATGTGTACCAGTCATAGGGCTTTGTTAACTATGCTGATATCTACACAAAGACTATAAATATTATTCACATCCCTTATAACATCCTATTTTTAAAAAACATCATCTTGGTTTCCTGTCTACCCAAGTACTTCCAAGCCACTATCTCCTTAGTATTTCTCAAGATTTTCCACATCTTACATCGATAAAATAACTATCTGCATTTACAAAAACAATAAATAAAATTCACTGATAATTTAAAACAATCTCGCTGTTCCACAAGAAAAGTTTGTCTACTTCATTATTCTGTATGTTTAATCATATACAATCTACACAGATAATATTTGAATATCCAATAACATGAAAGTTTTAAAAGAATCACATAAATATTTGTTACTACGTTGGATTATATCACTAATATAAAAATCATTGTATGCATATTTTCAAATTGATCCTAATCTCATAATGTTTTTAAAAGTGTATGGAAAAAAAATGCGTTTACATATAATTAAACATTTATACTCCATTCTCACTATTCATAGATAATCTAAAAGAAAATAAAGAATACATATTATAAATTATTAATATTCATTATCATTACCAAATAACCTTTATCTAGTCATCATGTTCAGTAGGCTTCCTTCATCCACTAGATACAGAGCATTGCATACACAAAAAATACACATCCATATGTTTTTATTTTTAAAAATGTTCTTATCTAAATTATTAGATTATTCTATTATAAAATTTTAATGTTATTAATAAATTAATGTTCATGTTTTCCTAATCTTATAAAAGTAGAAAAACTTACATTTTAACTAAGTTACTAAAATAAAAAATAAGACTATAATTACGTATCTCTTCCCTTAATTCTTCACTTGAGAAAAGTTCATGATAAGCTCAAAAATATTTATTATCTTCTCGAGAGCTATGACGATGAACAAGAACAATTCATTTCCTGGGTATGTGTTCTATTAACTTCCGGAATAAGAATTTCAAGTTTTAAAAATAAAAAAAATAATTCAACGTCTTTTAAAAATCTTTAAAAATTAAATAAAATAACTATCAATCCATTTAAATAAAGTTTTATAAGAAAATAGTTCTAGGTTTTATTGTTCAAAATGATAATTATTAAAACATAATATTAATTAATCCTGTGAAGCTTCTTAAATATTCTCTGCTGGCGTATCTGATGCATCACTCCATCTAGCTTAATTTTAAAAATATTCGGTAAACTTTTTTCACAATATTTCATCTTTTATTCAACTATATGTTTACTTTTTTATATAGGTTTCCTTCTTAATACATTTAAACTTTCGTTTGGTATTTTTTTATATATCAGTTTTTAAAAAAAAAACTTCAAGTACTTTTAAACAAATCTTTTCTAAATACATTTTAAACAATTCTAAGATTGGGGGTTTTAATATCAAAACGCTTCAGTAACATATTCTCCTGGGTTCTTTCTTTAATTCTTGAAAATATTTTTTTAAAAAATGTTACCTTCAGAAAGGATATACCATTTTTTTTCTTTTGATATAATATTTTATAAAACAATTCATAAGATATAATTGTCTTATTACTATTTTAAAGAATAAATCCTGGATAAGCTTATATAAAATAATGCATCTCATTATTTTTTTAGATGACAAATAGCTTTCCACTGCATCCGTATAATGTCTGAACTGTGGTTTTGATACACTAGAACAGTTCTCCAGTTAAGCATTAATAAAGCTGTATCAATAAATATTTCAAACATTTTTATATTATTATAATTTATATACATTTTATTTCGTAGTATATCCATTTATATTGCATAGTTCTAGGTTAAACTTAGAATAAAATAATACTGGCAAGTAACTTTAAAATTAGCCAATCATTTTCATGAAGTTTCCAAAATATATTTTATTTTAAACTCTCTTTTAAAAGTATATAAAATATCCTATTAGTTATGATAAGTGAAATATAGGAGAGTACTATAAATTGACTAAATAATAAAAATTTTAAAATTATAATCACCTGGATAGCTTCTGATATTATTCAGCTACCTTAGTATGTTATTAATTACCACTAACACATTATTAAAACTCCCTTGATACCCCCCGTGCAATTCGTATTTATATTCTAGAGAATACATCATTTAATTGGTTGATTCTCACTTTTAGTTTGAGATCAAATTTACATATTTTCAAACTTGCAGAATTAAATTTTAAAAATAAAAATTATGACGTAATAAAACTTAAAAATATTATTTAAAATATAACTTTTTAATTCAATTATTATTTTTATTTAAATTATTTGAACATTTAAAATAACTTTTAAAATAATTTTAATAACCTATTCCACTCTTAATATTCATTTTATCTATTTTTATTTAAACAAAAATATTTGATTTTTTTTATTATAACTGTATTCGTCTTTATAATACTACTTTAAAACATTTTAGAAACATTTTATAATGACTATTTAATATTCACTTCCATGATAGATAATAATTCTATTCAATTCCATAATACAACTTTTAAATATTTCAAACTTTGTTATTAATTTAAACAAGCATGCGTTTAACCATGTATTAAAAGTCACATGATCAATATAAAATTGAGACAGACGATTTTCAATCTATTTTTCTGTCTGGATTAATAAAATTGCAACACTTTATTATATTTCATAATATAATTATAAAAATTTGGAAAAATAATTTGGAAAATATAGAACTAAATACAATTCACTATCATAAACCTTACTTTTTTAAGATAATCATATTTAATTGTGATTATTAAATATGATTTTATAAATTTAAATATAACATTTATTAACTATAAGTTTTAAACTATTAAAATTTAACATTTAAACATACTTTTAACTATTTATAGCTGAGATATTTAATATGGCCAGCTTTTGCAACCATATTCAACAATATTTAAAGCTTTACAGAACTATTTTTAAATGATTCGCTATAATTTTATATACTACATATTTTCTTTAGCTTCAAATTGTACTTTAAAGATATAATTATCAAAATATAATCAACATATCAAAAGAACATATTCTAAAATTTAAATTTTTTAGTAATTGACTGTAATTGACTATTTCTGACCCATAGAAAAGGGCACAATATATATATAATTGTGAGTTGATAATAAACATATGATAGAAAGTAGTTGTCAGTTTTATAAGACTATGAGAAAAAATTATAAACATGTCTGATTCTAATGTAGATCAAATTGCTGATTTCTGATTAATGAACCATGAGTGTCTAAAATATCTGATCTTTAACTACTACTTTTATATGTATCAAAATTAACAATCTCAAGCACAATGACCTTCCATATTTAGTGAATAAAACTGATAAAATCAGCAGTAGTATCAAAACAATTCTTATTTAGAGAAAGTAATAAATATTACAAAAGATTATACCAAACAAATAAACCACAGCAGAACAAACCTTCATAAAGGTCAATTCATATCTTAACACTAATATCTACCTAATCCTAAAGTAAGCAAAGAGAATAGGGCATTTGATATCTGAAAGTAATATCATATGATGGAATAAATAATCATATTTTAACTGGCCACTTAAATGTTGGTGATTATGAAAAAGAGCATATCAGTTAGTAAGTGAGTTGCTGAAAGTGAATCTTCATAACATTGTATTCTCATTGTTCAGTCATTACTCTAAGCAGATGGATTGCTGCCAGCATAGAGAATATTTAAATATTTCAAAGAATTACATTTCTTCCCTGCAAAAGCTACTGTATTTAGAGTATAATGCCATATTTTAATATAATAATTTTATATAGATCACATAGTAAAATATTGTTTTACAACAGCTTTCAGAGAATTCAATTCTTTTCTTCATAAAAAAAAAATTATATTTCTCTACACATTGCTTAAATATTATATAATTCAATTTTACATAAAAAGGAAAAACAAGTTCTCCATTATCATTACTTTCAACATGATTTAAAATCAAATGTAAAATATATGGATATGTTTACACCATACAACAAGTATTGTGTTTGATAGAGAAATATTTAATAATAGTAATAATAATAATAATAGTGATGATGATAAAATAAACAGCCAATTAAAACTGACAAGATTAAGAATTAAAAAACAATATATGTAAATAAAATATTTAAATAACGATAAATTAGTTATGTATTATAAACCTAATAGAAAGAACATATATGAAACTATTAGAATTAACATATATATAAAACATTAATGAATTTAACTAATAATTGGTTAATAAAAAATGAATGCAAAATTATATAATATATATTTATACAGTTTTTTTTTCTTTCTTGTATATATGAATTGGTTCTAGTTAATTATATATATATCAGATGAATCTACCCTTATAAAAACTATGTTTTTTTTAATAGATTGCCTTAACAATTTTTTTTAAGATTTAACTTAAATTAAACAAAAGATTTTAAATGTGAGAATGGTGGAATACAAAAACTCCAGGCTTTCAGCCCATTGTTTTTGTAATAATTGGTTGCTTTAACAAAATTTTTAAAACTTTTTTTCTTTTTTATTATTATTCATTTCTGTATTGAATTATAATTATGCATTTTAAATTTGATCATTATTTATAATAGAAAGTAAATTTTATACAATAGTAATTTATAAAGTAGTATATTTTTATGTTACAGTTATAAGTAACTTTTAAAAATAAAAATATAAGTGAGGTGATTTTGTTTTTGAAAAGCAATTAAACTATTCTAAATTTTAATCTACTTTGACTGCTAATACATTTTTTAAATTAATGTAGAAAAATGTTAAAAAAATTATAGTTTTAGAAATATATTTTCTGATGAATTTACTTTATTTTATATATATATTATTTTCAAATTTGTCATAAAGTTGTAATTTAAGCGTAATATATATATATATAATACAATCTTGTAAAGGCTCATTGTTTTTTTAATTGGCTGGTTTAATTTTTTTTTAAAGTTTAAAGTTGTAATTATTAATTTGTAAAGTCCATACTCATTACGTAAGTAATATATTAAGTCATATGTAAGTAATATATATTAAGTAATATATTAAGTAATATAATTAAGTCATATATATTAAGACTATGCACCTAAAATGTGACAGTAGGGACCTCTACAAATCTAAACACAAGATTAACAATTTTAAAAGACAAAGGTTTAAAGTAAATTAAACAAAAGATTTTAAATGTGAAAATGGCAGAATACAAAATCTCCAGGTTTTTAGCCCATCATTTTTGTAATAATTAATTGCTTCAACAATTTTTTTTAAAGATTTAATGTAAATCAAACAAAACATTTTGATATTATATTAATAAATTTCTAAATTTTAATAAAGTTAAATTAAAATTTATATTTTAAAATATATCTGTTATATTTGACAGTGCACACATATATATATCAGAGATGAAGTGTGACTTTTTTAGGAATGGAAGCACACTTTTTTTATGTTTTTATTTCACTTGCCACAACAATTTTTATGTAATAGTGCCTAATATATATATATATAATGCACATCCAGAAAAATATGAAACTCTATTATCTGTAAATCAAAGAATATATTATCAATACATTTTTATCTTCCAATTCCTTTTAACATTCTTAAAAGTTTCAACTGTAAATTAGATCTTAGCTTTGTTTGAAAACTTCTTATGATCAACCGAGAATGTTTAGTCAAATTCATTCTTTGCATATATAAAAACAATTCATCTGTTGGTAAAAAAATAATTGAAAGTCAACAATAATTCTATACAAAAAAATAATGAATTTGAAATGCTCATTCTAATCAGATTGTGATTAATTTAAGTATAGATAATCCATTATCAATATATTTTTATCTTCCAAATCCTTTTAACATTCTTAAAAGTTTTAACTGTAAATTAGATCTTAGCATTGTTTGAACTTCTTATAATCAAGCAAAAATGTGTTAGTCAAATTCATTCTTTGTATATATAAAAACAATTCAACTGTTGGTAAAAAAGTTGAAAGTGAATTTAATTGAATTTTAATTAAAGCTTCTGAAAGTTTTAGTGAATTTTTTTCAGAAGCACTCATTCCATTCAATACATGGAAACTTCATCCCTGATATATATATACTGGAACACTCTCTGAATAGAAAGTTTAATTTTTTTTCCCAATTTTCCAACAGCATCATATAATAATTTTTTTCAGTTTTATTAATAATTACCATTTATTAATGTCAGAATACAAAAATGCTGGTCTTTGTGACATTATTTTTGTAATATTTTTTATTAAATATATTTATAATATTTTTTAATTGGTTGCTTTAACAATTTTTTTTAAGATTTAGTGAAAATATGTTTTTTTAATAAACATCGCTAATTTATAAAAGTTTGTTACATTTTAAATTAACATTGCAGAGTATGTCATTAATCTGAACTATATTAGAGCATTGACAGACCATGAAAGCACAGAATGCCTTAATTTCGAATTATGACTCAACATTTGTGGCTATTTCTGCGACAAAATGTGAATCTTGACCATGAAATATATACTATATCTCTAGTTAAAGCCACCTATAATGATTTTTCCTCCAGCATTTTTTATTTAATTGGCAAAATTACTTGGTTTTCATAAACATAGTGTTGTGAATTTGATACGTGACATTGGACAAACATTTATTCAGCAATCAGACAACAGAGATAATACAGAATTTATATATAAGGTAAAGAATAGATGTCACAATGTATGCAATGTAAATTGAAGTTTGAAAATAGTTCCATCACACTGAAAAGAACAAATATAAATATTTTCAGAAAAAAGCTTTTCTGTATTATTATTTTTCTTATATATGTATAATTAATTATTGCTGTTATATAAAGACATTTTGTATTGTGTGATTTATTAAATATCATATAACGCTGTCATTTTTATAGATGTTGTGAATTTCAAATATAAACCAAAATTAAAGAGGTTAATTTTTGTTTGAAGATTGTTAACAAATTTGTTTTTTTTTAATTACTTCCGAATGAAATGTGATCTAAAATAATGTACTGATACAGACTGTTTTTATTTAGTTCTTTTGAAAAATAAATTGTAGCTAAAAGTGTAAAAATGTAAGAAAATAACATCTTTAAAATGTTTAAATACAAATATAGTATACATACTTAAGCTATATGTAATTAGAGTGACTTTGAACCCAGACTTTCAAGCTCCCTTCAGTCATCCACTCCATCTTACATAATTGATACAAATGATCACTTACATGTGAATGGAATGGATGACTGGAGTAGGCTTGAAAGTCTGGTTCAAATTCCGTATAGTTTAAAGTGATATAAGTGATTATTTGTAAATTGGAAGAATTATACTTAAATAAGTGTATATTGTCTAATTATACTATTGAACACTATAGAAGATTAGAATGTATAAACTGACTTAATCAGACAGTGGTCTACATTGTCAGAGACTGAAGTTATTTTATATCTATTAAAGATATAGAACCTACAACAATTAGAGAATTTAAATACTTCCAAATTTGCTATGTATCTCTCACTTGAAATGAAACTACATTATTCAAAGCTGTAATGAGCTGCTTCTTAAAATAAAATTTATCATTACAATGGAATAAAACTTATGTAAACATTTTATTTTCTTTTTAGAAAAAATTATAATAGAAAAAATCTCAATATACTAGAAGGAAAAACACAGTGTTTTCATCACAAGGCAATATATGTGTAATGTAAGTAAAATCAACAAGAACTATAATCTTGAACTATTTTATGTATAAATTTGTCAATATTTAAATTAGAGTAGAAGAGTTTATTTTGTTATTTATGTTCAGTTGTATAAATATTTTTTATAATTCCCCAATTTTATAAAGCCAGTACAATTGATTGTTATTTGATGTATATAAATTAGAGTATATGTATACAAATTATATATATATATACACACACACATATATTGAAAAAAATTGATGAAAGTATCATAATGCACTGGTTGTTTTATCAAGACATGTAAATTGCCTAATAGTATATACATATAGAAATGAAATTCACATATATATTCAATTCAGGTAGTTTAATGCTTTATACGATTTTAAATAAATAGAAGTATGTTAATCAATTACAGTATAGGAAAAAAGGTTTAACATTAAAAAAAAATCCATAACTTATATTTATCTTGATGGAGTTGATTTTGATTATTTCGCATATTAAAATCATTTTCAATTAGCACTCATTTGTTAATTATATTTACTGCATTGGAATTGTTGTTAATGATTACCCATCTATTAATCATTATTAAAATTTAAATACAAAAGGAGTTATTTTCACTCTATCCTTTTCAATTTTATTAAAAGTATATTGATTTGTACTATAAATTTTGTGTACAGATATATTTAAGTTTTGTTGTATTTTTTTTATTTAAATCAATTCAAGTGAATGCAGTGCTCAAACAAAAAAATGAAAGAGTAAAAATTTTTGCTTTATATATAAGTATGGGATGATGAATTTATGAATGTAAGTTTGTTTGGTACTTGTGAGTTTTCAACTAAACCAAAATGGCAGCCTATATTTTTAATAAATCTCTCAAAGGAGGGAGGATTGTTTACAAAAAAAAAATGCCTGTTAGGAAATGTCATATTCAATATTTACATTTTATTTTATATTATAAATCATTGTGGAAAAATTAATTACAATATTTACAGGTTATTTTTTTTATTAACTTATGAATCAGAAAAAATATATATGAATACAATATTCACACTTTATTCATGTCAGCGATGTGCAATCATATCATGATAATTAATGCCCACTTTTCTGGCGAGCAGGATCCTGTACCTTTGGAAATAGTCCAATGCCTTACATTGTGTGACAGGGAGATCCCAAATTTTCATTATTATGACAATTTACCAAAAAAAAAACCCAAACTGCTGACAATAAAAAACATCACATTCATTGATTACTCTGTTTGGCACAGGGTGGCACTACTGTATGGAGAATTGAATAAATGATAAGAATAAGTTGGAAGAGTATAAAATACAAGTTGAAGAAATAATGGAAGAGTGGGTTGGGGATGAGTATAAGGATCGGTGTAAGGAAGTAGAAAAAGTTGCAAATAGGGTTTTAGGTGAGAATATTGAAAAGAATAAAAGTAATAAAAAAATTTAAATTAGTAAAAGTGTAAAAGAAAGGAAAGAAGCATGTAGAGAATATAAGTGTGCTATTAAGAATAAGGAAAGTGAAAAAGATATTAATGCTAAATGGGAAAAGTACTTAGAAAAGAAGAAGTTGGCTAAAATAGATATTTATAGAGAGAGAATGAAATTGAATAGTAAATTGTTGGAGGATATTAATAAAAGTGGAAGAGATGGAAGTAAAAAATTTTGGAATTATATTAAAAGGAGAAATGTAGGGGAGAGAGAGTTAGTATTACTAGATGATGAGGGAACTGAGTGTAGTTCTAGAGAAGATTTAGAGAGAATCTTAAATAGTTATGTAATGAATATAGAAAAGATGTTAGATGTGAATGATAGAATATTAGAAAATATGAAAGAATATAGTAATGGGAATATTAGTTTTTCAGAAAATGAACTAAATGAGGTAGAGAAGAAATTGAAAAGTGGGAAGGCAAGAGGTTTAGATGGATGGGCAGCAGAGATGGTAATGAATTTAGGATATAGGGCAAAAGTAAAGTTATTATCCTGTTTTAATAAAATGGCACAGAATAGAGTTTTCCCAAGTAGTTGGAGTAATACAAGAGTAAGGTTATTATTTAATGGAAAGGGTAAGGATCATAGAAAGTTGAATAATTATAGACCGATAGCGGTAACATCAGTTTTATATAAAGTTTTCTCGTATATGGTGGCTAGTAAAGTTGTAAAATGGATGGAAGGGAATAATGTAGTGGGTGAAATGCAAGGAGGTTTTAGATTAGATAGGCATATAGGAGATAGTTTATTTGTAGTTACACAACTTATGGATATGAGTAGGAATGCAGATAAACAGTTATATATGAGTTTTATAGATATAGAGAAGGCATATGATAGAGTAAATAGAAATAGATTATGGATAAGTTTAACAAATTTGGGAATGGATGAAGCTTTAATAGATATTATTAAGAAATTATATGAAAATAATTATTATATATATCAATTAGAGAATATAGAATCAATTAAAGTTAAAAATGGTGTGGAACTAAGGCGAGGATGCCCTATGTCACCTATTTTGTTTGTGTTGTATTTGAGTGAAATGGAAAGAGCAATAGAAAGATTAGGAAGAGGGATAGAGATACCGTTAATAGGTAGTAAGGGAGTATATATTTTGTCAGGTCTTTTTTTTGCAGATGATATATTTTTGTGTGCAGAAAAAAGAGAAGATATGGAAGTTATGTTGAGGACATGTGCAAGGGTGGGTAAAGAGATGGGGATTAAATTTAGTGAAGAAAAATCAAATATAATGATGGTTAATACTGAGGAAAGAGAAGATGTAGAATTTTTATTGGGAGATATTAAGTTAAGTGTGGTGAATAGATATAGTTATTTGGGAATTATTTTAAGTAATCAGAAAAATTATTTGGATGAATGGGAGAAAAAATTGATAAATGAAGCAAAGAAAAGAAAAGGATTGATAAAGAAATTAACAGTATTTTCATATAATAAATATGATGTAGCTAGAATTATATGGAAAGGAGTTGCAGTAGCAGGGTTAACATATGGTAATGATGCATTATATGTTAGTAAAAAGATATTAGATTATTTAGAAAAAGCTCAAAGGGAAGTAGGAAGACATGCATTGGATGCAGAAGTATGGACAGCAAGGGAGGCAATTCAAGGAGAAATGGGATGGTCAAGTTTTCATATGAGAGATGCAAAAAGTAAAATGAAAATGTTTGGTAGATTGCAGTTTATGGATAATAAAAGAATAGCTAAAATAGTATTTAATTGGGTTATGAGTAAAGGGCAGGTAACAAGATGGGTGAGAAAGGTAATGCGCTATGCAAAAGATTTGGATAAAGAATTTATATCAGTATATTTGTACAAAAGATGGGATGATTGTGTTAAGAGGATTATTGAGGGTTATAGTAGTAAGGAATGGGATAAAAGAATAAATTTATTAATAAAGACTAGGGAGTTAGAGAGATGGAGAAATAGTATGGAGAGTAAAAAGAGTTTAAATATATATAGAAATAAACAGAATATTAGGTGTGAGTTAATTTATGATAATAGTAAGGAAAGTAGTTTATTGTTTAAGGCTCGAACGGGATCTTTAACTACAAAAGAATATACATGTAAATGGAAAAATATGGGTGATTTATTTTGTAAATTATGTAAGGAAGGAATTGAAAATATTAGGCATTTGTTAATTGAATGTAGATGTTTGAAAACAGAAAGGGTACATATAATGAAATTGTGGAAAAATAAATATGAAAAGAGTGATTATACAGAAAGTGAATTATTGGTTTTTATGCTGGGTTTGGGAAAAGATAAGGGGGATTTAGATATAAAGGTTATAGAGTTGACAAAAATTATGTTGTGGAAATGGGATAGAGCAGGTTATGGGTAAATTTAGAGTGGGGAATGTAAAAGAAAGTGGCTAACAGGTTTATCTGGGCATAATTGCTGAGATATTCTTGACTTCGTTTAAGGAGAAGCCATAATACATCACATCACATCAAAGTATGGCAATTTTAAGAGCACCTCGTCATTTCCCATGTTATACTATAAGTAAAAAAAAAATTGAAATAAAAATTCCTAATGAAATTTATCAGAATTTATTCCCTCTTTTAAATTTAAGAATTGATTTGTTACTTTTTTAAAATTTAACAACTAATACATCTTTGGTAGATTATAGGTCCTTGAAACTATACATTTATCAAAAATTCAAGATGCCATCTTGGTCTACTTGAAACCTCCCAAGTTCCAATTGTTTATAATGATTAATTAAAAAATAAACAAAATGAAAGAAGTGTAGCAGTTAGAGAAGAAATAGGGCCATTTTTAAAACATAATCTATAAATTATAGCATCAGATTCATGAAAAGAGAAGATATATTTGAACATTATGTTTTGTTAGTGCATCTATTACCCAAACTGAGATTTTTTTATTTCTTTAACTAGAAATTAATCCTGGAATTTTCAGTTCTGAGTATGTCTTTATTAGCATTACAGTAATTCTTTTCTAGATGAAATCAAAACATCTAAAGAGATGTTAAGAGTGAGAGTATAGATCGAATAAACTTTCACTACTGATACCCAAAGTTTCTAAATGTAAAGGAAGAATTTGAGAGCATAACATGAAATTGGATTTTTTTTCAATATATATATAATACAAACAGTATAAGTTATAGAAGGGGTTAATAAATACTAACAGATGGGAAATATTTTTCTCGGATTAAAAAAAATTCATGTTAGAAGTGAAAATAAAAATAAATCAGAAGTTAGAAAAGTTATGATTTATTTATACCTCTGGATTTTCCATCTAGCAATAGATTTCTACAAACAATTTCATTAATCCACTAATGTTTAGACTTTTGTTGCCTAAAATATTGACTGAAAATTTCAACACTTAAGTTTCAAATTGTTATACTGACCATATTCCATGCCATATAAGCTAGTATACTTGAATATTTCAAATGCTATAGAAAAAAAATATGCTATTTTTTATAAGATTTAAAAATACAAATATAACTTATTTATCATATGGGAAAAATGGATTATCTGTTAATATCTTATGCTATTAAAATGTCAGAATTTAACTTAAGTGAATGCCTTCTCATTACATATTAAAAAATAACAAAATGGATTTTCCATAAGTTTTATGGCAGTAATAATATATCTTACATAAGAAAATCCAACTAAAATTAATATTTTATATTTAAAATCCACAATGTCTACAATGCAATTTTGTGGCATTTCAACTACAATTGGTATCTTATATTGCTCCTAAGAAAACTATTGTTTTTATGGTTTCAAATTTGATTTTTTAAATTATATTATTTACAATATATATTATATTTTATTCCAATATCAGCTTTTCAAGCTAATTGAGCACGTGCCTTTTGAGTGTTAAATAAATGAATACTCTCCTCTTCAATCCAAGATATAGTATATATGCAGGAATAATAAATACTATATCTTGGATTGAAGAGGAGAGTATTCATTTATTTAACACTCAAAAGGCGCGTGCTCAATTAGCTTGAAAGGCTGATATTGGAATGAAATATAATTGCAAGCATGGTGCTAGATAAAATCTTTGCTTATTTACTCATAATTAAGTTTCAGTAAGAATGATGTTTAGTAAATTCTAAGTAATTACACCGACGTCATTCAGCCAAAAAACATTGTAAATAGTAATTTAAAGTGAGAATCTACTCACGCTCTTTTTAACAGTTCTTCAGATTTGCTCATATAAAAGAATTTGAGTCGTAGGAATAAGAGGGATTCTTTTTATTCCTGCATAAATACTATATCTTGAATTGAAGAGGAGAGTATTCATTTATTTAACACTCAAAAGGCGCATGCTCAATTAGCTTGAAAGGCTGATATTGGAATGAAATATAATTGCAAGCACGGTGCTAGATAAAATATTTGCTTATTTAATATATATTATAATATTTGTATTAAAAACCCCATTGATGTGAATAAAGGAGGAGTAGAAATTTTTTTATTTCTACCACTTTCAATTGGGATGGTTTGATTGCTAACTTCTTTTAGTAAAATAGTGATTTTTTTTATAATAAATAAAATAATAAGTGATATAATTAAATTATTTGATTTACTATTTACTTGGATGTTTTATAATATTTTTTTGGGAAGAATATATATGTATTTATGCAGATATTCCAATTGAATTGATTTTGTTTTTATAAGGATTTTAAGTATAATATAGATAATTACAATTATAACATGGGAAAAGTTATTGGATATTTAAAAAAAAGATTTTTGGACAATTTGGATTTAAAAAAGTGTATTGATGTCATTAACAAATGGATGAAGAATAAGTTGAAAGTTGTCAAAATAATATTGGACATTAAATTTTTAAGAAAGTGTTTATTAAATAATGTAATACCTAAATTTATTTCTTTAAAGAGATTTGTGAAGATTTTTGAATATAAGTATATATTAAAATGGGAGAAGATAATGTTGAAAAATGTTTTAAAATTGGCATATATAAAAAAGACTGAATTGTTAAATTTTGTTAGAGATATTTATGATAATTTAAAGAGATTAATTACAATTAAAGAAGAAGAAGAATTAAAATATATTTTTATTAAAAAGATATATTTTTTTAAAAATAAGATTTTGGAAAGGCATTGTAAAAAATTTAATGATTTGATGGTTAGAAGTTGTGATAACAAAAATAAAGATAATAATTATTATATATTTGGTAGTAGTAATAGGATGGAAAAAAAGAATTTTGTTATTAATTTAACTAATACTATTTTTAGTGATGAAGAGATGAATGTTTTAAAAAGGGGGTTGAATTATGTACCATTAAATAATTGTAATATTAAAAAGCAGATTATTAAAATTGGGACAAAAGTGCAATTAATTGAATATAAATGTAATAAAATTAATGATAATATTAAGAATAAGAATTTTTTACTTAATGAATTGAAATTCGGATTTAAAAATTTGGTATTTGAATTAAAAAATAAATATAATAGTAAAGAAAAGGGGAATAATTGTAAGTTTAATGAATGGTATATTATTAAAAATATGCATGATAAATATTGGGATTTATTATTTTTAAAAGATGATAAAACATGAGTATGGTTTATTTTAAACAAGAGTGAATATAATAAAAAAATGTTAAATTTATTAAAGGAAGAATGTTTTCTAAAAATTAATAAAAATAAATGTTAATGAAAAAAAGGTTAATAATGTATTAACTTTGTTGTATGAAAAAGGTTGTATGGAAAAATTAGTCATGCTTAAATTAAAAAGAATGAATATAAAATGTGCAAAAATCTATGGTTTATCTAAAATACATAAGCCTGGTATTCTGATGAGGCCAATTATTAGTAGTTGTAATACTTATTATGAAAAAAGTTTGAAGTGGGTGTATAATAATATTTTTAAAAAATATTTTACATTATTTGAAAAAAATTGTGTTAATATTTCTATACAGTTTATTATTGGATTGTCCCCATCCCCAGACCAGTTTCGACCTATGGGTCTCTTCAGTGAGGAGTTGGGACATTAGATCTAAAAAACCAACTCAAGCAAAGCCCATATGATTTTTTTCAGTTGGAGAGCTGACTTTAAAGACATGTAGATGTCTAAAAGTTTCAGATCTTCTTCTAACAATTATCTTTTAGATAAATGCTTTGCTTGAGTTGGTTTTTTAGATCTAATGTCCCAACTCCTCACTGAAGAGACCCATAGGTCGAAACCGGTCTGGGGATGGGAACAATCCAATAAAAATGATTTGAATGCCTTCTCTTGTAGTAGCATTTATCATAAATAAATAAAAAAAAAGCTTGTTTAGAGTTATTAGCACGCTCTTAATTTTACATATTTGTAAGTGCAAGCTATATATAAGTCATGTGACATCTGACTTGTTATTATTACTATTATACAGTTTATTAGTAAATTAAGTTTTTTTAGAAGGTAAGGTTTTTAAAAATTTGGTTTTTGTAAAGTTAGATATAGTTAGTGTGTATACTAATATTGATCCGGAGGTTGCTATTTGTTGTTTTATGGATTTATATAATAAAGATAAAGGGGTAAAACTAAAAGTTGAGGGTTTTCTTTTATATGAGATATTAGTGATTTGTTGTAGGGACCTTATTTTTAAATATGGGGATGGATTTTATAAGCAAAAAGAGGGTTTAAGTATGGGTAATAGTCTAAGTGGGTTTTTTTTCAGGGATATATATGTATAAGTTTGAAAAGAAATTTTTTAATTATAATAGGAATAAACCAATTTTTTATGTTAGATATGTTGATGACTATTTTATGGTTTTCAATGGTAATAAAAGAAGTGCAGATAATTTTTTGAATTATATTAATGGTAGAGTTGAAAAAATAAAGTTTACTATGGAAAAAGAATATATTAATGTTATTGAATATATGGATGTTAGAATTTTTTTTTAAAAAAGAAAGGAATAGTAGTGTTATTATAGAAACATCTGTGTTTAGAAAAAAAACATTTTTTGGATTCTCAAATAATTGGTTTTCAGATATTGATAATCATAGTAAAATTAATATTATTAATAATAAAATTATTAGGGCAATTAAGTTATGTTCAAATAGTAATTTGTTTGAGAATGTGGTTGATATTGTTAGGAATGAATGTTTTATGAATGATTATCCTAGGGGTGTAGTTGAACATTTATTTTCTGATAAAAATATAAATAAAATAAGAAATAGAATGGGATTAGATAGAAATAGGAATATAAAAAAGATTATTTATGTTGGTTTTAATATATCTAAAGATTTATTTATTAAAGTTAAGAAATTAGTTCAAATGATTAATAGGAAATATAATGTTTCAATTTGTCCAGTTTATAAATAGAAAACAAGTTTAAATTTTTTAATTAATAATAATGGAGACTATAATAGGTTAGACATTATGAATTCAGTTTATTTGATAAAATGTTTGAATTGTTTTAGACAGAATGTAGGAATAACATATGTTGGGACTAGTATGAATAAATTAAAAACAAGATTAAAACAGCATTTAAGTGATAAAAATTCTGCTGTTTACATTCACATAAATAAATTTAAGCATGGGGATTTTGAAATAAAGCCTTTGGAATGTATTAAGTCATACAATGAAAGGATGATAAAGGAAGGTGTGTACATTAATGAAATAAAACCAGAATTAAATAGGATGTTAATGGAAAAAGAGAAAAGAAATTAATAGATTTTTAATTAAATGTTTTAAAGGATATATATATAGTTTTTAAAAGAAAAAGAAATAAAATGTTTGTGTTTAGGTTGTGATTGTTTGTAATAAAAAAAAAGAGGGGAGTGGGAGATAAGGTAAATTTTTGGTTATGAATATATTTTGTAATTTTTAATTTAATATTTTTATTTTTTTTATTTTTTTGGAATATGTGATATTTATTATTTATTATATATATTTTATTTTATTTTAGTGTACCTTGAAAAAGACTATATGAAATATTCGAAATGTTGGATTTCTTTTTCATCATTATGTTGGATTTCTTTTTCGTCATTATAGTCATATAAAAAGCAAGTTTTAAAAAGGAGTTGGTTTGTTTTATTTCTATATTGGATATTTATGAACTATTTTGGAAAGAAGAACTGTGTGATTGATATATTAAATTATAAATAAAAAAGAAGTAAACATACTTTCATCTCTACTTACTGACTGCTGGGATGATTTGATAACTTACTTCTTTTATTAAAATAATGATTTATTTTTATAATATATACATTTGATTTTTATTAAAGTAGACATTAGTTACAATAAATAAATATATTTATCTAAAAAATAGCTAGAACTTGCAAAAGATAAAGTAAATCTATTTTTTAGTGTAAAAGCATTAGTCTCATAAACCTGAAAAACTTATATGAAATGATGATATTTAAATATTTACAGCAGTATTCACATACTGATTGTAGTAATTTCAGGTTAAATGATTATTTAAAAAAGTGAGATAACATTTTATTATCATTGTTTAACAATAGTACAAAAACAAACAAACAGTAATAATTCATTGTTTATTATTTAGCATAAGTTTTAGAGATAAAGAAGAAAAAACTCACAAAATTTATATTTAAAAAATTTGATTAATCATATATCTAAAAATATGTAAAGAATTTATTTCTTGACTCCAGTTTTATATAGATTTTGGTAAATTTAAGTTAGTAGGAAACTTTACATTTATATTTATTATTTTTCCTAATAAGTGGATTTTAAGTTTATGCAGAAATGCCCTTTTAATTTATATATTGCCATTAACATAAGTATTGTTTCAGTCAATAGACATTAGATGGCAATACTATATATATGTAAACTAACACTTGATTTTTCTTATAGTGAGAGGTTTTAATAGCATTGCATCTATCAAGTGGCCAATTACAGTCAATTTTGCTATCAGTGCTTATGACCAAACTTTTATGATTCTAAAGTTACGAATTTACACCACTTATAAGCTTGTCTAATATTTGGATTTAAAGGCAGTTCAAACACTATATTTTAATTACAACTTTAAATTATCATAATATATTTCTAACTATAAGATCTTTCCATTGACTCATTGTAAATCGAAAGATTTCATGAATATTAATGTGTAATAAGAAATGTGGACTTAATCAATGAAGTATTGAATAGCTTCACGCTTTCAGATCTAACCACTTCAGCTTCACCTATTTATATAGAAAGTTGGTTGAAGTGAAGAAGGGTTCCCCTCTTTTCTTCCAAAATGTTAGCTTGTGGTTAAGACCTGTAGAGGTTGCTATTATCGCAGTTTTACATGCACATTCTTGAAGTTACAGTCTTAGTAAATATTATTCTCCATTATAAATTAATTACAAAAACTTTTGATAATTTTTTTTTAACATTGAATATCATTCAGTAAACATTGTTATTTAAATGATTGATACATTAACAAATCTATCAATGGAATAAAAAAAATAGATAAAATAATTCTAATATGGCTTTTAAAATTATATTTATTTGGTAAGTACTTTTATTATTTACATAAAATGAATTCATCATTAAGTGTCTAAAAATATTTTAAAATTCAGATCTTATGATTTATCTGCCCAGAAAAAAACTCTATTTTCAATAACTGAGAATGTTTTAGGTTCCAAAAAAAAAAATAGTTACTCTCAAGTGTTGTTAAATATCCCCAATCTCTAATAATTCTCACTGTCTATGCAAAAAATCCCAACCTTTATTAAATCTTCCTCAATTGGTTCTCTTTATTAAAACCATTATTTTACTGATAAAGAAACAATATTATTTATTGAATAAAAAGGAAACGTTTTGAAAACCGTTCCTTTAATTTGGCCAATCCAAATTACCTAATGGTCAGAAAAAATAAAACAGTTTGATGACCAATTATTATCTAAAATCTCTATAGCAAATGTTGATATACTTAGTATTATAATTAATGCACTAGCATTATTGACTAGATTTTATTATTCTCTAGTTGCAATAATATTGCTGTTCTTCTTAATTGCTAATACTCAGCTTTTTTCATACATTTGTGTTGAAAGCAAATAGACTACTTGTATTTCTTGCCAATGCTACATAATTCTAGATTTGCTTATTGATATTGATCATACTTCTTATCCACATAAAAATTCATCAATTTTCTAGTTGTATTTTGTTAGTAATATAACACCCTTTATTTTATTTATTGCTATTATTAAGCTGCTTGCATCAAATTATATGTATTTTATAATAATATGTGGTACTTATGAGTTTTCAGAACCACCAAAATGGCAGCCTGTATTTCATCAACAATCTTTCAATGTTTGCAAAATAAAGGTAAATTTTAAAAAAGGGAATAAATTCTGATAAAGTTCATTATTAATCTTTATTTCAATTAAAAAATAAAGTAAAAAATTTCAATTAATTTAATTGACAATCTTTATTACAATTTTGTTTAAAAAATTTACTTCCTAAAGATGGGTTTAGTTAGATTTACAAAAAGTGAGTAGAACTACAATTCCCTGAAGATATATTAGTTACATTTGCAAAAAATAAGTGGAGGGTCTACAATCTCCCAGAGATGTCTTACTTACATAAACAAAAAAAAATATGGATACAATTCTTTTTTAAAAATTTAACATTAATTTTGTAAACGGAAGATTTTTAATGAAATATGGGGCTGCCATCTTGGTAAGCCTTCAAAACTATATATTTATCAAATTATTATTAAAAAGTACAGACTGCAATCTTGGTAGTTCTGAAAACTCACAAGTCCCTAATATGTTTATTACATATTACTTGGTTAAAATTGTTAGCTATAGTATGATATAAAATACAAAATCTACTGCAATTTTTGAAGAAAATTTTTTGATTATGCTACAATATATTGATGCTGAAGACTTTTAATTTACTATACTTCAAAAGATGGATAATCATATTATATAGTTGCTAGACATTTCCAAAAATGTGCTGTTTGACAAAATTAGATAGTTTATTACATTTGAAGAATTTATTCATGAAACAATATTTTTCTTATTATACACTCAAGAAATTAACATTATAAATATTAAACTTGCTTACTCAATTGATAATCTTCATATTACTTTACTGCATATTTGTTTTTACTACTTAACACACACACACACATATATATATATAAGTACTATCAGCAATTCTTTACAGATCCAGAACTAGTCATATTTTTTCAGTGCAAAGTACTTGATCCCTTATATATTAATGCCATTAAATGTTTGTTAATGTAGTTAGTCACCTTTGCCATTCTTTCTCATATGTTAATGTTTTTTTATTGTTTTAATTACTTCTGTGCTTCATTATTTCCAGCATGAAATACCAAGTTTAAATTCTTTTATGAGCTATCACAGATTCATCTGTTATAATTATTTTTTTTTTGCAATTAATTCTCCAGTATTCTATTTCTAGTCCAGAGTTTGGCAAACTTTTTAACATGAAGAGCTATTTTGTTTTAATGCCCCCATTCCTATAAAGAGCTGCAAGGGAAGAGGTGAAAAATATGTTCATGAAAAACATGAATTTCAGAATAGCTAGGATATATTTGATCATTTATTTTAGCAATAGAACATAATAGAATCTGTATATGTCCTAATAAAAATAAAAATTACTCTTAAAAATAAATAAACTTCTGCCATTTCTAAGAGAAATAATAATTATAAAATGGGATATTCTGTCAAATGTCCCAGGAAGAATAAAAAGTTCTATATATTCTTTGTGCAAAGACATTGATAAAATGAAGATTATGATTTCTTTTGTCTTACACAAGTCTTTTAGCCTATATATCAAATACATTTTAGAATAGGGTACATGGTTAGTTAATTATTAATTATATATGTGGAAGGAATAATTTGCATCAACAGATATATATGTAATTTAGATGGAAGAAAACTACCCTTACACCCATACAATATGAACAGATAGTTCTCCACATCAATACATGTCTTAAAATAATGGACAGTCTATCCATTCATTAAAAAAATTGATGTGAAGTGCTGTCTGTTTGTAATGCATAGATGGAAGGGTAGTTTTTCCATCAAAATTATATATATTGCAACAGTAATTTTGGTCAATAGAAGCAGAAGTAACAAAATATACAAGTAAAATAATATGAGACTAGTAGTTGATTAACTAAATTAAGCTCATTCTTCATACAAATATTCATTTGTTTTAGTTATTATATACTCCAAAGGTTACACATCAGAGAGCATGTTCTCAGAACTATGGGGAGGAGTTTCAGTGAGTCGTGTGCTACTTTAATTATGTATATTGCAAATGTTATGTATAAGATAAAAATATTATAGTGTACACTAACTCAATATAATTAATTAGTATGTTTTATAAAATAGCAAAGTATTTTATTCTATACTTGGACTTAGTGAATGCATGAAATAATATTGAATAAATTCGTAAATAATGAAACAATTTATTAATGACAAATAAAAGGTACTTATACTTATGACAATCCATCCTGTTGATGGCATTGTTGCTAGCCAAAAGTAGTTGAAAATACCATTTATCAGGCACAACTTTTCAATTGCTATCAGTAATTGAGTGCTAGCAATTGAGTCTTTTGGTTAATAGTGACCAGCAGTGTGTTTTGTGATCATTTGCTCTTGCGATTTACACAGCCTACCATATCACTTAGCTTTGATATGTGTTGTTTACTATCTATACAAATGCTGACACTTAACTTATCACTAAGTTATCATGATAGGGTGTGAATAATTTAAATGATGGAAGGTGAACCAATATTCACTCAAAAGTAATTATTTTCAAACCTAAATGAATTACTATAAGGTCCTCAAAATTGTCACATAGTATCCAATGTACTACCTAAATGCATTAAAATTAGAAAATGTGGTGATTCGGCATACCTGAATCTAAAGTCTCATATATTGTGAGAGCTTGTATTGATGAAAAAATGGCTACTTGTGAAAAAAAGTCTTTGTTCAAGCTGCCTCTATTGCCTAATATATTAAATTACAGGTCACAACAACAAAAAAAACATGAAATAAAGGAACATTTATTACTAAACAAAAATAAATTGGTTATTGAGGCATTGTTTATCAACCAAAAATAAAACTATGTTTGAAGTAATCAAATCAATATTAGTGAAAAAACATGGTATTAACAAACAAACATTTTGCAAATATATTCAATTTTCAAAAAAAAAAAGCCTAACCTAAACGAACATTTCTCACAAAACAAAAAATATTGGTTATTTAAAACAAAAACCTGTAGTAATAAAGGAATATTTATTATAAAACAAAAAAAAATGCTTGTTAATTGAAAATCTATAACATTAGTTTGAAAAATAATAAAATAATGTAATTTTAAAGAGTTGTCTGTGTATTGTTTATTTGTTAAAATTTTAAAGAAAATGTAATGGCCTGATAACATTATGTTCTCTTGGAGGAACAATGCCATCAAGCAGGATGGATTGTCATAATTATGAGTACCAAATAAAATAATAAATCAATAAATAGATAATAAAATAAATCACTACAATCTTCTTTGTGAGATTTTCCTTCTTGAGTACTTTTCAAGTTAGAAGTTGTAATAAAAGTTCAAATGCTTTATCACTTTATAACTTTATGTGATAATCTTCTCATATACAAAAAAGAATTACATCATTTATTGCTAAATAGCATTTTTGGAAATAGTTTCCTTTATTATTAGGAATTTTAATAAATAATTCAAATATTATATTCTTATAGTTCATGAATAAAAAAATAATGATATCATTTTTGACAAATTCCAAAATAGTTTTCATACTTTAATTTTTTAAAAGTTCAATATTCTCTTCAGTTATTTGTCCCGAATATTCACAAATAACAAACAATATCAAAGCTTAAATGTTCTGGCTTTAGAATATCTTACCACTGTCTTGTAAGTCGTTTTTAAAAATATTTTTCTTCCTTTTGGTATCATTAAGTAGAACATTAAAGGTAATTACACAAAGTGTTAGTATCCTTACTTCTTCTTTGGCAATCCATTTGCAGATTTCGATTTACCAATAGCAGTTTTTTTTAACTAGTTGATAAGGAAAATAAATTGCTTGTACTAGGTTAGAAATTAATAAGCTATTTATTTTAAATTAGCACTTCATCTTCCATATGAACTTGAGTGCAAAGAGTATTTCCATCACTTTAAAAAATTAAAATATAATTATAAATTTTCACTTGTGTAAATTTTTCCTTTTACTTAATAATTTATTTTGCTTTTTCATCTACTTCAGAAAAAAGTGGGAAGGAAAAAATCTATCTCATTTTAATATTTTTCAACTTCATTTACATATTAAAGCTTTTGTTGTATTTGTAAATCTCTTTCTGGGCTCATCTCCATAATGAATTTAAAGTATCTTATTTTTAACAAAGGGAAAATTAATTAAGTGAATATATCATATTATTTTCCAAAAGTGTAATGATATAACTTTGACATAACCAATCTAACTGTTATAATATATATATTATGATTTTGCCCAGAAATTGAACAAAATGTGTGCTTTTTGTGGACATATATAGTATTTCAATGTTTTGCAAATTTTTATTAATCTTATCCTCAATAAATAATCTTATTTAAACTATAGTCCTCTTCATATTGAATCCAGAAAAGGTTAACTGATAAAATAACAATAAGGTAAACAAATAGCCAGTGACATAAACAGGACAGTCAAATAACTAAGTCAAATTTGATTCTTCTCAATAATGTTCAGAATATGGCTGCAGAACAAGTATATTTAAGAAAGATAAGTGAAATTATTGGAGTGTTATTAAGTCATTCTGTGAACAGTAATTTGCTAGTCTGGAATTACTCTGACAGTAGAGCATGTTGTCAATTGTTTACAAAAAAAAAGCAAGAAGCTGTTATAGTATTCAATATAAGGGAAAATCAGCATGGCCGAATTATAGGTTTATTAGAGAGGCATCATTATTGGCAAAAATTTGTAATCTCACCAACTGTAACAAATAATAAACTTTTAGAACTGTTGTAAAACTATTTATGATGGAAATAAATGCAACAAATGTTTTTTTATTAGTATAGTTGTTAATTATTTATTATTTGGAAAACTATTTTTCAGCAGAAAAACCTATATATTCATTATAGAATTAATGCATTCAACAAGATTTATCCATGAGAATGGCTTAGTTTTTATTATCCATTAAAAAATTGACAACTCACCACTCAATGAAATAACGTTTCAGCTAGTAGTATTAGCTCTAATCTAGTTTAAAAAAATTAGAACCAAATGCTAAAGATTGCTTCATTTTTGTCAAAAAGATTAGAAATTTTTTTCTTCTCCATAGTCAAACAAAAGAAAAAAAATAGTTGTCAAATGACTGAAATTTTTCTTGTGAAATGTTTAATCTGAAAAATTAGTCAAAATACATGGATCCAATTCTCAAAAATTCAAGTTAAAAACTTGGAGTTAATAGTATCAACATTTATAAGGTTGTGAGAAATTAAACATGGAATTTTATATTCTGTTCAGGCCCTGTGCTTTCATCTGAATTCTTTACTAAAGGTTTATTATCTAGTCTAAATTCCTCACTATATTAAAGAAGTATAATATCCTCTGAGTTCAAGCAGAAAGGAAATAGTCATAAGGTAATCACTCATGGATATGCACTGTATAAATTTATAAAGATGAGGAATTCTCTCACTCTAAACACAAGATAGTCTTTGAAAAGATAAGAATGAATCCACTTTATCTTTTTTTACCTAAATGCATACATATAGGCCAATATAAATCATTTAGAAATGAGAGAGTGAAGATCTTAATCACTTTTAATTCTGTTTGCTATATATAAATATATGATATTTGCAAAATTTTTACAATTTATTGTACATCAGTATTAGATGTAATATTAAATATATAGAACTAATTATTTATTTATCAAGTGCAATGTTTTATTTATAATAGTCATAAGAGAATCATTCTGACATATATACTGCATAAATTTATAACTGAGGAATATTCTCACTTTCTAAAAACAAGATAGAGTCTTTAAAATGATAAGAATGGATCCATCTTATCTTTTTACCTAAATGCATATATATAGGCCAATCTAAAGCATTTAGAAATGCATTTAGGTAAAAAGATAAAGTTGATTCATTCTTATCTTTTCAAAGACCAAAGACTCTATCTTGTGTTTAGAAAGTGAAAGTATTCCTCAGCTTCATAAATTCATACAGTACATAACAAAGACTCCCTTATGACTATATGTTATCATCATAAATGGGTGTAGTAAATGTTTTGACATTACTTTAGATGCATCAATTATTATTTATTAAGTATAAAACATTACTTTCCAGCAGAAAACAAAGATTCTGAATATCTTGAAGCTTATTTTGATGTTGTTTAAATGAATGAAATTGTGTGGATTAAAACAAATGGAATTGTTAATGCAAGTCTGCTTTCATTGAGCTCAAATATCATGACTTGTAATGTATGAATTGAACCTAATTTATTTAAAATAAATGGTGACAATGTATCTTATATACTTAAATGGATTAAGGCAGGTATTATATACATACTGTATATGTAAACACTAATAATATAATGAGTGTGCTAATAGTTCACCCATTATATTATTTTTGTAATACAAGCTTATTAAGTTATGTCGTGATGTATGACTTGATTTTCTCACTATTATATAAACATTAACATCAACAGATGTATGTGCATGTGAATGTCTGCAGAAAAGAGTTAGCTATTAACTGAAAGAAGTTCTTTTATGATTCTTTGGGATCTTAAAGGAATTGAACTGGACAATATTATATATTTTTGACTTTGCAATTGATATTAGTTTACAATTATTCATATATGACCATTTTGATGCTCACTAACAGATGAGTTTGTTGTATTTTTACCTTGAAATTTAGGATCAAGAAACACTAAGGTCTTCTTAATTATTTGATGACTAAAATATTAGTTGAATTTTCTTAAAGACAAATTACTTTCAAGTTAAGGAAAATTGATGAACTGAAAGAAAAACTCTAATTTTAAATGGAACATTGTGAGAACTTTGTTAAGTTAGAATAAAAGATGCAAAAGATAATTGAATTCAAAAAGTGTGTCTGTACTAAACTACAAAAGTACAAATATTGGAACACAAGTGTTGTGGAATTAATTATAAATAAAAAGTGAAAGCATAACATTGTAGATATTAAGATGATAATATAAGTTATTCAACTGAATGGAAAATACCAAATGCAGATAATGCAGATTTATACCCCAATAGGTTTTCATTGTGATAAATAAATATAAGATTTTTATGTGAATATATTCAAAATTTTATTTAGATTAAACAACATTTTAAAATTGCCATGGAAAACTTTAATTCTAGAATTATAAATGAGAGTACAAGAGTTGTAGAGTTTGCAGAAGAAAAACTCTATATTATGAATTCTTTCTTTAAGAAAAATGATAGATACTAATGGATATAAAGGAATCCAAATGAAGACATAGTGAATTGGATTATATTTTGACTAATAGAAAATATATATTTCAAAAACGAAATGTTCTTTAATAAAACACAGGCAGTGATCATTGATCAGTGAGATATAGGATATATAATATTTCAAAACTATTAATAAAAACAGTATTCACAGATAATAATTTTCAGAAACATTCCATAGATTTTAAATTAAAACTTGCTAATTGTTTTAAAATTTTAAGGTTTTGAAGATAGTTCAGATTTGAATGAAATTAACTGGAAAATAACTGATACACTCACTTAAGAACTGCAACAAAATTAATTCACATAAAAAGCAGCCAATTGGCCAGTAAATATTCTAATGAGACAAATACAATGTATGAGAAAATAAAAAAAATAAAAGAATAAATAAAAATGATCTATTAAGAAGAATTCAACATTTACAGTTTTGTAAAATAGTGTGAAAAAAGTTAATGACAATATAAAAAAATATAATTGTGAAATAGGAAAAAAAAATTATTGAAGAAAACAAGTCTTAAAATTTTTTAAATAATATATTGTTATTATAAGTATAGAGGATTTGAACTCAGACTTTCAAGCACCCTTCAACTATCCACACTATCTCATACAACTGACACACATGACCACACACGTGTAGAAAAGATTAACAATCACCAATATACGTATTTTGTGCCAAACCAGCACTCATCAGTTGGTCCAGACTATCATCTCTCACACACATATATAATCAGTGCTCAGTTTATATTAAGATAGCAAATCTTCATACTTTAATGGACAGGCTTCAATCCACTACAACCTCCAACTTTTCAGCTATCCATATCATTGAAAATCTGATGGTGAAAACTCAAATCCCATGCTGATGCCAATATTATTGCCATGCCCATGTTGACCTGAAGTCACTATGACCCCTCATGCATAGGACAGTATCCATTAAATACATACAAGAAGGTTGGACAGGATACAAGCTTAATATGTAAATATTTGAAACCAGGCACTCTTCACAAACCTGGGAGCCCAATTGTAAATATAGAGGATTTGAATTCAGACTTTCAAGCACCCTTCAACTATCCACACTATCTCATACAACTGACACACATGACCACACACATGTAGAAAAGATTAACAAATCACCAATATACATATTTCATGCCAAACCAGCACTCATCAGTTGGTCTAGACTATCATCTCTCACACATATATATATATATAATCAATGCTCGTCATGGGATTTGAGTTTTCACCATCAGATTTTCAATGATATGGATGGCTGAAAAGTTGGAGGTTGTAGTGGATTGAAGCCTGTCCATTAAAGTATGAAGATTTGCTATCTTGATATAATCTGACCATTGATTATATATATATGTGTGAGAGATGATAGTCTGGACCAACTGATGAGTGCTGGTTTGGCACGAAATACATATATTGGTGATTGTTAATCTTTTCTACATGTGTGTGGTCATGTGTGTCAGTTGTAAGAGATAGTGTGGATAGTTGAAGGGTGCTTGAAAGTCTGAGTTCAAATCCTCTATACTTACAATTGGGCTCCCAGATTTGTGAAGAGTGCCTGGTTTCAAATATTTATATATTGTTATTATAATTAAATTCTAAGCATTATTGTAATTAAATTCTAAGTGATGTGAATGCTAAATAAAAAATCTTCATTGTAGACGTATGTTAAATTTTGAGTTAAGCAACTTTTGATATCTTGGTTATGATATCATACTCATAGCAATGAGTAGTGGAAAGGAGGATGATGAGTGTAAATTTATGAAAATGTATCCAAATAAATTAGATACCGACTTATTAGAGAAGAGGAAGGAGGATTGAGAAGAGGAAGGAGGATTCCTTTTTATTTATAGAGTTAATGTTATCGATAATGTACTATGTTTTCTTTATATTGTGCTTGGAGTCATTTCATTCAATATGTAGATCAAATGGGTTTCTCAGTGCGGTTTGATGCTCCAGATTTGGGTTCTGGATTGCTTTTAGCACTTCTGTAGAGATATTGATGTCAGGACAATCTTGTTGTAAGGTTGCCATGACATTCTCCATAGAAGAAAAAATGAAACTATTACTAAAAAAAGAGATGACATTGTGAAATATTCAGAAGAGTTATATAAAGATTTATATTACAATAAAAAACAAGAAAATATCTCCTACAATTAATACATCTTCTGTAAAAAAGTGAACCATGCAAATAAATCAATAAAAAAGGAAAACACTTCAGGTAATGTTGGAATTATAAACAATATGTTGAAAGAAGGAGGAGGTAAAGCAACAGAAAAATTGTTGACAACATTATATAGCAAATATCTAAATCATAAAGATGTACCAGATGATTGGAAAAATGGAGTAATAATATTGATATTTAAAAATATGATAAAGATTAGAAATTGCAGAACTATCAATTTTTATCAGTTTTATACAAATTGTTTTCAAACAATTACAACTTGTCTGCAGCAAACTTTTGTATTTTAATCAACCAAAAGAACAAAATGCATTTAAAAAGTGATTTTAGCATAATGTATCACATCCAGATATTGAAAGAAGTTATACAAAGGAGCAATAGATATAAGTTGCTATTATGCTATGGATTTATAGATTATAAAAAGACATTTGATTCTATATGTATTTATTCAGATGTAGGCTATTGCCATATTCTGAATAATATGTATCGAAATGCAATAGCATTTATTACATAATGATATTAAGAAGATGAATATTGACAAGAGTATATGAGAGGTGACTCATCTCCAATATTTTTTATAGCAGTTTTACAAGAAATATTATGTGGTTTAAGATGGGAATCTATGAATAAACGTAAAGTCATCTAGACTTTACAGATCTCATTGGAAATATTGCAAGAGTTAGAAGTGCTAAAAAGTCTAAGGTAATATTCGATGGATTTTTTTTAAAAGCAGGAAATAAAAATTAATAATAATGAATTAGAATAAATTAACAACTACAAAAATCTTAGTGAATTTTATTAATACAGATAGAAACAAAATGGATGAAATTAATCATAGAATTAAATTTGAATGGATTATTTTCAGTAAAAATAACTTGATATCAAAAAGGAAATATGCCTATATCTTTCAAAAAGATTTTTAATGTGTGTGTTTTACCTATACTTATTTATAGACCTGATACTTGGACATTTAGTGGCAGAACAATATAGAAAGTTCAGAACACTCAACAAATAATGAAGAGATGTATGTCAGGAATAACCTGAAGAGATTGAAATGAAATATATTGATGGATAAGAGAATACATGAGTATTACAGACATCAGTGAAAAAAGAGACTGAAGTGGAATTAGGCTGGACACATTTTTGCAAAAGATGTTAATAAATGGATAGTTAAAATCTTAAATGGGATTCCAAAACATTGTAAAAGACCTAAAAAGAGACCACATGTGAGATGGATGGATGAAATAAGAAAGTCTTCTGGTATGACATGGAAAAGAAAGACTAGGGATATTGGAGAAATCTCCATTCTGTAGTGGATAGATACTGATTGAAAATGATGATGAAGAAGACGTATGGATATACTTTCATCTCAGAATTCTCAAATAATTGTTACAATTTTTTTTATTTCTGAGTAATAAAATTTATATACAATAATTACTAAAACTATTATTAATCAAATGTGAAGTAGAAAACTATTATTTTAAAACTATTATATCTGAATTAAAATAAAAAAAAGAAGAAAAAGGATTTAAAAACTACACAGAGAGACATGTTTCAAATGAACTTGAGGCTTTTATTTCAAGTGTTATGCATTAACACTAAAACAGTAATAGCAATTTTTACTAATGTAAAAAGAGAGAGAGGGAGAGAGAGCGAGAAGAAACATTGATTATCACATTAGGGTTCCAGAAGGTAAACACTTCATCCTTCCTTTTCCCCCTCTCATACATCCTTTTTTTTTTTAAACAAAATAATATTTATAAAAATATTTCAAAAAATTATTTAAATGTAACAATAATTTTTAATAGTATTAAATATTACAGTAATGATAACAATAGTTTAATATTGCTATTATTATAGTAAAACTTATATTACTAAAGTAGTAATATTTTTTAAAAGCATAATTTATATATTTAGAGTTTAAATGTAATTATAGAGGATTTGAACACAACACAAAATATGTATATTGGAGATCATGGATAGCTGAAGGGAGATTGAAAATTTATGTTTAAATCCCTTATAATTAAAATAGTAATAATACGACAATATATAATATATTTAATGCTGTTACAAATGTTTTAATTAATTATACTTTATATTTGTTAATTAGTAATATATATATTTTGCAAAAGATAAAAACAAAATTCAAATTAAGTAGTATAGCTATATATAAGTTTCATTAATATAAATTGTGGATTCTGTCCCAGTGGTTTCATTTTATAATGAGCACATCAAACTTCATTTGATTTATAGTTTGTTCAGCTAGAATACCGATTGCTTAAACAATGATAAGATGATTAGATGGCTGGGCTTCTTAGATAAAATTTTTGACTTGTTTGAAACTTCTCAGATATTTGAAAAAAATTTCAGATTATATCTGGATTCAAATCCCATATTGTGGCAATAGAAATGGACACACTAACAATAATATCAAGAGGTCCTTTGTTCTGAAATTAGAACAACAATTTTATATTTGCTAACCATATTTTTAAATTAATACAATAACTATTGAACTTTGTCTTTAAAAAAAAAGATATTTATCAGTCTAGACATCACATGTGTTGTTCAGCAGTCTTTAATCATTTTGGAAAGCAGAGACATCTGTAATCACTTTAATGAACTAAAATCATTATACACCCTACTTAATTATTTGTGAATATTAATAATAAATAATATTTTAATTTGCATATGTATATATTCAGGATAATATTGTTTCTTATTGGAATTCATAGTTTTAATGTATATTTATTAAATATGTTATCTTATTTTATTATTTTAAAAATTATTATATAATTGTTTTTTTTTTAAAAACTGGCAATAACTACAACAACTAAAAATAATTTATTATTATAAGGTTGTTTTAATCTATAGTATTCATGTTAAAAGAATATTTTGTATGCTATTTATATTTTGTTTAACAAGTTTTAAATGTTTTATAAAAGTTTACATAAAATTTCCATGCAAATACACATATAACATGATATGATTGTGAAAATGACTTTAATAAAGAAGTATGTAAAAAACTTTTTTTAAGATAATGCTTTTATGTAAATAGGCAACTAAAAAGTATAAAATAACAAAAGAGCCAACAAACTAATCCACATTTTTGTTAATTTGACATTATTAGAAAATATCAGAGATTTTAAGAATCTAGACTTATTATAAAATATTTGGAAATTGCAGGAATATTGTCATTTCATAAAAGCATTTGAGGCTTTTTTGATTTTTATGATTTATTTGAGCCTCAAATGCTTTATGAAATGACAATATTACTGCAATTTGCAATTGTTTTACAACAAGTCTAGATTCTTAAGATCTCTAATATTTTCCAAAAAATGACAAATTAATCAAGAGATAGATTATTTTGTTGATTACTTTATTATTTTGTACTTTTTAGTAGGCTATTTACATAAAAGCATTACTTAAAAACAGTTTTTTTTTACTTATCATTTTTTTTTACTTTTTAATTATACTTACATTACTTTAAAAAATAGTTAAAACTACAAAAAAATTGGACAAAAATTATACTTCTAACAAATAAATCCTAAATTTAAATATCATGTGATCGTCTATTATATAAAAATATTTATGTATTGACTTTTAAATTAATTTTCTAACTTTATTTTACATATTTATTTTTATACAAAGCATTTATAAAATATTAATTATTTCAGAAGAATAATTCAGATTTTAGTAGAAAATATTTAGTTTTAATTAAGTAAGTATGAGTTAAATTAAAACATTAATAAAATTTTACACTACAAGCTCACATATTTCTGTTGGCTCAGTTTCTAAGAATTTTTCTGGGAAATCTAAGTATGTGAGTTTGAGTTCTAAAGAGAAATAAATTTTTTTCATTGTTAAAAATGTGAACATCCCAACAGAAACACAGATAGGGCAATTAATATAAAAGCAATCAAGTTTTCATTACATTTTTTTAAAAGAAAACATCTGAGGAGCAAGAATGTTTGAGAACTATCTTATTGTTTTTAAATATTACTATACATTTGGATTTATTGTATTGTAATAAGATACAATATTTTGAAAATATTTAAAAAATAATATTTATCTAGATGTTATTGTTGATTAGACTTTATAACTAAAATATAATTCATAATAATGTTGTCATTAAATGTCAACAATGAAGAAACAAGATATTTAGCTATTTTAAGTAGATGACAATGGTCCCATGCTAATATAAATTGGGCAAAAACAAAAAATATTGGTGAAGATGTTATACTTTTATGTGTCCTCTCAAGATTTACCTTTATTTTTGTCTTTTTTTAAAACAGATAAATAAATAAACAGGAAAAATATATATGCATGGAATATCGATGTTCTCTAACATAAATATTGTTTATTTATATATTACTCACTAATCTCACTGCCTTTATAAGATGGCCAACCATCTTAAAGATTAGGTATTGTTTTTGATGCATACAGGTTTTTCAGTTTTACCTCTATGCTATTTACATTACTGTTTTAAGTCACTTCATCATTGCACTTCTACATTATTTATCATCTTTTTGCAGAAATTGTGATAATAAACTGAGTATTTAGGCATCCACATTTCCATCATTTAAATATAATAGATATGTAAACTTCCCTTAACCCTTTTGTCCTACACTAACTTTGTTCTCACTAGATTTAAGCTTTCAACTTTTACTTTACTATTAAACCATTATTATTTATCAGAATATAATAAATTTGAACTCATTTGATAGATATTTTTGTTTAGAAATTAAATAAAATTTTAAAAATCATATTTCATTTCCAAAATTATAAAAATTAGATTATACTAAAAACAAAGCACTTCCCTATCATCAAATTTCAGGTGGAGCAGATTCTATATACAAAATGAATGAAATATTCTTTGTTTAATGTTTGTTTTAAAAATCTGAATGAATTATTTTTAATATCTAGAAAATTTATCAATATATGCTTTAAAAGTTTAAATTTTTGTCATAATTTTTATGATATCACTAAATTCTATAACAGACTGTTTAATGACAATATTTTTAGACAGTTGAATTTCCCATGATTTTAATATCTATGATAATGTTATACAGAAGAATATATTCTTTTATATTTAAAAATAAAACATTTCTGTAAAAAAATAATCATAAACTTTCCAAAAAATTAAGTTTTTAGACCATCGTAATAATATCTTTAAGTAATCTCACAAAGTTTGAGATTGTAAGCACAGACACCCATCAATGTATACTTTGAAAACCCACTTATTCAATTAACCTGTCATTTTTGAATGTTTTTTGAAATTAAAATATTAAAAAAAAAATATGTGAATTTTAAAGCTGTAAACAAAAAGGTTTTGCAAAATTTCTCAGCAGAGGGCAAAAACATAAATACAATTTCTTGATTTCTGGCCTGAGAAAGTTTTGTAATTAAAAACAGAATGATTAAATGAACAGTAACATATCTATGTGCACCGACACACAGTTAAAGGTGAAGCCAAAATGAGAATTATAATACTAAGGTGGCTTAGTGGTTTTGAGGAATTTCTATATCCTCATAATCATATGTGAAGCTAAAATGAGAATTATAATACTAAGGTGGTTTAGCACTTTCAAGGAATTTCTATGTCCTTATAATCATATGATTATGAGGGATATAGAAATTTCTTGAAAGTACTAAGCCACCTTAGTATTATAATTCTCATTTTAACTTTACCTTTATCTGCATGTCAATGCATATAGATATATTATGCTTTTTCACAAGAATTCAATGAGATATAAGTATTCAATGTTAATAAATCAATGCTGGTAGAAGGTTTGTAATACTGAGAATCAGATGTAATTTTGCAATAATGAGTCACTTGGAACTGAATTTGGATGCCTTCCAACACAAAAAATATTATTTATCTAGGAAGCACAACAAAGAGATAGCTCTGCTCACCATAAAATGCAAAACCCCTAAGAAAAATTATCTAAATAGTTTTTTGTCTTTATGTAGTCTGATCATATCACTTAGCCTAGTGAATTACTCTTAAAGTGATATAAATAATTATAAAATCAATAATATTAATTGATTGTAAATCAGAATATAGAGTAATAAAAGTAATTTTATATGGAAATAGCATACTTAGCTTATAAAACTTTTTGAAAACTGAATGGAGACAACACTTGTATATAAACAGATGCCAATATTAAGATTGATGTTGTAGATTCTTTATATGAAGTTTGTCTTCAGGAGAAGGGAAGTTTACTTGAATATGTAGATAACCATAAGCATTTTTAGGAAATGAAAATCATCAAATGAGAAGAAACTAAATGATAATAACATCTTCTGTTTTTTTAAATTCCTGATTGAAGCTATAAATGCTATTTATATTAAAACTCAATTTGCCTAATTATTAGTGCTTATGTTCAAACAATAAATTTATACAATGCATAGAAAAAAAGTTTTCCCTTCTTATTAGATGTTATTGCAACAATACCAACATATTATCATGATGGGGGAACAAACTTTGCCAAAACTACTAAATAGTAATGGTATTGATTCTGAGAACTCAAATATCTGCTATTGCTGAATAATAATAATATTGTTATTATTATCTATCATGAATTTATACAAAACTACTGTATTGAAACATGAATGCATATATGCTTAAAATGATACCATCTAACATTATATTATAATCAAAATGCAATAATAGCTCATATTACATAAACACTTAGAGATATATTTTTATTGGACAGATCATAGAGTACTATGTCTTAATGCTAAAATGATAAATTGCATTAGATATAAGTCTTTATCCTAGCACATTGATAAGATTTTAAATTTTTTATTTTTTAGAAATAATTATTATTATGATTTCAACAATGTCAAATACATTGCTAATTCATATTTTGAAAGTTGTCATATTATGATGGCATGGTATTCTTTAAGGTATGTGGTGAGTATTAACTTAAATGTATTATTGGATTCAGTAAAAATAATCTTTATACTTTTTCTAATAATTAGCACCTATTAAAACAAAATGTGTCATTTTTCCATTTGATAGAAAAAAAATGAATGTAAAACTTTATAAGCAATAAAAGAACATGGAGATTATTTGTTATATAGATTTTGCAGATGATGTAATTGTTTTTCCAAATAATGCTTCAGAGTTTCACGAAATGTTGCAAGAATTATCAGATGAAAATAAGAAAATGGACCTAAAACTAAATGTTAAAAGACGAAAATAATGTTCAATAAATTTTCTCAAAAGAAGAAAATAAAGATTGTTAATGATGAATTAGAAGTTAACAATTACAAATACTTGCTCAATTTTTAATACAGATAGAAACATAATGGATAAAATTAACCATAAAATTAAATTAGATAGAGTGCTTTTGATAGAAATAATATTAAAAGAAATTATATAATTTATTTGAAAAGAAGCGTTTTAACAAATGTGTTTACCAGTTGTAACTGATGATTCTGAAGGCCATTCAACAAGGGATAAAAAGTAAAATACAAGGGTGAGAAATAGGTATCACTGACATCATTGAAAGAATTAAGAGAGTGAAGTGAAGCTATGCTGGATATATTGCTAGAAGAGATAATAGTATATGGACAATTAAAATTTTAAATTGGATTATAAGAGATTGTAAAAGATGTAGAAAGAGACCCCATATGAAATGGATAGATGAAATAAGAAAGTATTCTGGAGTGATATGGAGAAGACTGGTTACAGATCAGAGACCCTGGATTAAACTTGGAGAGATTTTCATCCAACAATTGATTAATAATGATTAAAAATGATAATTATAAAAATTTAACATCACTTCAACATTTGACAAAAATTGTTTCAAAAGAGTTTGAAATGATTGATCACTGTTGAATCTATAGTATCTAAAAATTGTAAAAGAGATACAGATATTTGTTGATTTGCAATTATTTTATAAATTTGTTTAGTCTTGAATTATTATGATGATATTTGCAACAGGTCGAAAGAGTATATTGATGATCATTTGAATACCAGTAGAAGATAATGATATATTAATATATCTATCCATCCAACTCAATTTAAATTTGGCCCAAAATATCCAACTAATGAAGTTAAAAACAGTTCTTTATAATCTTAAAAATAGAAAGACTTCAGGCCCTGAGAAATAGTTGGAAAAGATTTTAAATAGGTGTAAGTAATATGTTAGCTTCAAACAATTGATATTATGGACATAAAAGTATAGTAATTGACACAGAATATTTATTACTATCTAATTACTATGACAAAAATACTCCCAAGGACTTTGTTTAATATACTACCTCCAATTATAGATGAAATATTATATAAGCTTAGTCTTTGACTTGATTTTTAAATTATATAGTGAATTTTGCCTATTGCTTTAATTTATGTACAGACTAAATATATTCAATTACAGGTATTTAGAAGTTATGATTATTTATTTATTATTCCAATTATTAAAGCTAATATTTCACTTAATGTTCAAAGGTTATTAAAATTAAGACTCATTCTTTATCCTTTGAATATATTAATGGTGATTGCAAAACATTTAGTCTGGGCATAAATGAAAACATAGACAAAATTCATCATATAATTTAAAAAGCAAATCAAAAAAGTAAGATAATATTACATTAGAGTCCAAAGATAGAATAGTATTATTCTATCTTTTTATTAGTTTTAGACATTAAGTAACTTAATAGGAGGAAGTTATTTCCACAGATAACATTGTGATGGTCATTGCTAATTGAGATGGTTTTCTAAATAAATGAAAATTGTTTGGAAACTATTGAATTTATGTAAAATATTTTTTATATCATTCTAAAAGTCTAGATATAGATTATTTATTGGTACTTCCAGTATGATAAATACATTTTGCAATAGAGAAGCATATGTGAAAATAAAAGTAATTTAGTGTTATGCTAGTATTAAAATCAAATTTTACATATTTATAACTATTTGAAAGCTGTTTTTATGTTTAATTTTTCAGAAAATAAAGGTCTACATGTTTTATAGGTAATTAATATAATTAATTCAACTACAAAAAAAAGTCATTGTAAACAGTATATATTAAAAATGCTATTGGCTTGTTAAGGAGATCAAAAGAAAATTAAAATCATTGCTATCCTCTGTAAAACATGCAATATCATGTTAGGTCTATATATTACAATGTGTTGCGTGTGTTTGATAAGAGTAGCGTAATTATAATAGCATAATCCAAAAGCATGTTATGCCATCTAGAGAATTCTAGTGGTAAAATGAAGCCTTTAAAAAAGTTATATATATATCTGAAGTAAAACCATTTATAAACTTCATAGAAATCGGTAGTTGGTCATGTGATTTTCTAAAAAGAAACATGTGATAAGATTCCAATAAGGAATGAAAGCTGAGTTGATGTATTCAATAATTTTTTTATTTATAGTGAGTTGTCTGCTTCAATTTGTCTTAAATTTATTATTTTATATATATAAGACAAAATTATGGATCAATTTTAACATTGAAATTTATTCATTTAAAGTATAAATCAGTACACATATGCAGCTTTGAGGGAACACTGGCTGTGAATAAAATTGAAGACAATACCAATAACAACAGCAATAATGCATTCAAAAAAATTCTTGCAATTAGAGTATTAATGTAATGAAAGGTTAATTGCATTTCTTAATGAATCCATAATAGATTATTTGTTACAAACAATGTGTATATATAAAGTAAGATGAAACAGCTTTCAAAAAAAATCTACTACTGAGCAAAAAACTCATCAGAATATCCACTTTCCCATTATAGGAGTAGTGAAAAAGAAAGCGTTATTAAATATTTCTTCAGAAATTTTTCTTTATTATTTTAATCCTTTACCTAAGTGTGTTATAAACTAATTATTTGAAAAATTCCAAAATTTAGTTGAACTTAAAAAAGCTTCCAAATTTTACCTGATCTAGATCTTGATTGTGGCTGGGAGATATGTAATCTATATACATGCGATTGTTTATGTATATATGTATGTGTGTATTAATGAGAACATTTGTTTTTATGTAAGTATATATTTGCATGAAGTCATTATATATTAAATAGTAACCAGAATCTTTTAAACCTTCAACACATTTTAAAAATTCATTTATTAAATAAAAAAATTGTAACATTCAATTTTACAATATAATATTGTAATGGATTTTTTATTATTATTTTTTTTCTTCAAATTTAACAAGTTAAATTGTTTGAACAAAATCTGACTCTTTATAAAAAAAATAAAATCGGTTGTATTATTTTTTGTATAAGTCTAACTATAAAGAATGTGCTATTATTTTTAAAAGGTTTCTGTATGATGTATAAAATTTTGAACTTTACTGTTAATCTTAAAAAGGCTTATATCTATAATTTCCAAAAAAAAGAAAAAAAGAATGAGTATTTTAAGTTCAAACATTTTAAGACCTTTTAAAATCATTTTTGTATATATTTGAACAAAACTTAAGTATAAAAAGTACTTTCTTTTTAGTAATTCTCAAGGAAACATTTTTAATTTCGTTTTACTACATTAGAGTTTTTATCATGTTATCTAAATTTAAGAATTAAATTTATAAATATGATAATTGTAACAAAATTTTGAATTTTATTTATGTTTAATATGGATTTTATTTACAAAGTTGACAAATAAATTTACTTTCGATGTTCTTTGAATGAACAAAAATTTATGAGTTCTAAAGTGATATTTGAATTAAATTTGTAATAATATCTAATGGTAACCAATAAAATAAACAGTGGGGGGGGGAGGGAATAAAGACTGCATTATCTTTCTATAATAAAAATTTATATTTCTTTATTAATATTTACTAAGGCAATAAACCTAAAGCTTGTGTGGTTGAAAATGCGAAGATAGGGACCTCTATAGGTCTTAACCACAAGCTTATGCATTGTGGTTATTTACTCTTTTCTTATTTAAATGTAATTCTATATTTAAACTGAATTTTACATGTTTAACATGAAAAGATAAATTTATAAAGATTTTAATTTGCTGAGTATGATTTTGTAAAGTTGAAAGCATGCTCAGCAAGTTAAACTCTTTATAAATATATACTCTTTTTGTGTTAAATGCACAAAATATATAAAATCATCATTAAATAAAATAAAAGCAGAAGTAAAACTGTTTTCCAAAACCTATCAAAAAATACAATATCTATCTTTTCTTTTATTAGAAAACCATTAAGAATAAAATTGACCCATTTATTTCTAATCTCTCGAAGACTAGGTTTTATGACTAATATTAGACTTAAGAATAGTAATTAAATATTTACATATTTTTAAGTTTGATGTAGACTTTTAAATGTCAAAGATAAATAAAATTTTATTTTGATTTCTTGAAGTTTTTTAAAGTAAACTCTGGATAATTAGAATCAATGCAAATTCTACATAAATTGTTAAGAGTGTTCATGCTCTATAGAAGTGTTTAAAGTAGTATTAGTAAATAAAAAATAAGTCCTCATGTGCTGTGATAATGGAGCCTACTAAAAATAACAATGGTAGAGAAAATTTGTATAATATAAATCAATAAACATAAATCAATAACGACTATGGAATTTGGTCTAGCTGATGAAACATTTGGTCAAAGCACAATTTAGAAGCCAATGACATTACAGAATAAATTTGTATAATATACATCAATAAATACAAAATATCAGTGGGATATGACCCAAGATAGATATTATTAGGAAATAACAAAATTAATTTTATGAACTTTTAGCACCCCCCCCACCCAATGTTTGCAAGCATATGTTTGAATTATATAAGTGAGTTGATCATAGTTTAAAAAATGTAAATCAAAGCACAAAGATAGGAGATGAACAATTAAAAATGAAAATTACCCTGTCCCTCAATAGTATTATAGATATATTTGAACTTAATTAAAAATTTAAATACCATATTTAAGGTTATAATATAAAGTGAAGTTGATCATAATTTGTAGAATACATTTCTAGAATATATATATTATTAAAAGGAAGTTGCCTTGACAAGAGTTTGAGATTGTTGATTGTTATTGATATTGGGATTGACTAAGTGTTGATTGGTTTTTAATGACATATATATATATATTGTAACAGTCAAATCTGTACCTTTACGCAACAAAATCTAGAACTTTAGTAAATCATACCAAGGCTGACCAGCATAGAGTGGTACGAACTACATTGTCCGATATAGCCCCAACTCCTTTACCAATGCTCAAAGATTTACCACCTTGCAGATAACACATATGAAACCACAGCAGCATTTTCCTTCATCACATGCCGGCAGTAGCACATCGATAAAGCACAAAACTATGGGAAATTGACTTATTAACTAGTATAGCTATATAGACTATGTATGTGGCAGAACATAATTATAAAATATGGATTGTGATTCTTAACTAATGATTAAATAATCAATAAAGACTTACCAATGAGCAACATTGAGACATGACACAAAAGTTAAATTTAAACTTAATTTAATGAAAACTAAATATTAAAATCAATAAATGAAAATCATGACTATAATGTGGCTATATAGGTTGTCTCACACGCAGGTGACTAAGTTAGGGATACAATTTCATATTTGAATTTGGGATTCACATGCAAGTGATGACTGGAGTTATAATCATTTATGGTTTGCCTAGTTACATATGGCTTTAATTTATATATGCCTTTGGTACAATGTAAATCACTCACAGGTGACATTAATCATTTTGGTTAGTTACATTATTAGGTTTATTAGAAATACATATATCACTCGTAGATGATGATTTAATTGTTTATATAGCAATTCCAATCACACGCAGGTGATTGTAGTTTGGATTACAAATCATTTAATTGAGTTTGCTACTTATAGATATCACTCGCAGGTGATTAAGAAATTATACATTTTAACATTTATATTTTCATGACCCTTAAGATTACATTATAGATTGAGGTTAATTTGCTCATGACCATCTATGCCTAGTTCATGCTATATAACCGGGTCTAGATCCACTCTGGAGCTAGCAGAAGTGATTATACATATTGATAAAGAATATGACATTTTATTAAACACAAATATTTAATATTCTCTATATAGGTTATGTGCTTATAAAATTAGACTCGAATTCAGATTAAAGCTGAAAATACAATTATTATGGCGGGATGAACTGATGATTGGAAGTCAGACTTCAGATACCATGGCGTATAGAAAATATAAATTCTGATATAGCCCTTGCGTCTCAAGAGTGCCTTTTCATGGGATTTTTATCAAGTAACAGTTCCCCTTTTCACCGTATTCATTGCTGTGGAAATAAGATAAGAGACCTTTAGTCTAGCTGATCGAGAAATTTATTTTGAGTGGGAGTCTTATGCTCCATGGGAGTCTCATGCTCTGTTCCTAAGGATGCAGAATGGGGAGGTTCAAACCCATCCACCATCTGAAGAAGAAAATTGCCTGAACTAAGAGTAATGGTACAGTGCGACCACATAAACCATTAAGGAATACAGCAACAAATATATATATACACCGTAGCGTTTCTTAAAAACACACTCGCACCACTGACTACATTATATAACTAAAATTTTATGATGCTAAACACTAATTTCCTTCATGAAACTATCGTATATCAGTTCATTGGGTAGCATGTATAATTATGCTATTAAGGAAAAACTAGGAATCTAATTTGTAAAGCTATCTATATAGGAACTTATAACTTTAGAAGGAAGTACAGCACATTATTGGGCATTAAGATATAAAGTTATAGCTCTATGCTGTATCTCAATCACTCCAGCTAAACCTTAGTTAAATATCTTGAAAGCGAATCCATCTTAAAACAGCTGTAAGCTTTTTAATTAACTCTTAAACAAGATATTTTACCCCTTTCAAAACAGGTTTCTTTTGCATCCTAGACGCTATATTATCTCTAGGTGTGAAGATGAAATGGCTCCTCACTAAGCATTTAGTCAATAGTAAAATCCCGTTTCGAACAAATATAGCTCAAACTACTAAGTAATGGAAAATCATAAAACGGCATAGATTTACTTAAAAAAATGTAAGTTTAATGAGCAGATATCTAAAATTTGACTCTGTTTTAGCATAATTTGAAAATGAAATTGCAACACAATTAGTTTATATCTGATTGACCCAGTTCAAGACAAATTTAAGTAGTGTACAAGAATTAATTAAGGCAAATATTATTATATTAAAATATGTAAAAGCACATATCATCAAGTTAAAATATGTAAAATAATCCAGAAACTTAATTATCATTTTAGAATGAAGCATTTAAAACTATGCACAATTTAGAATAAAGCATTTAAAATTATACGTAACCAAATTTATAATAATTAATTTAAAATCAATCACTTTAAGCAAGTCACAACTAAATAAGTCAGAAAACTGTAAATACGTTGAACTAGATCAATTGGAGATAACTTAGCAAACCAACACATAAATTAATAAATACATAGAGTACGTAAATCAATAAATATGATATTAACTCAGTATGAAAATCAAATTAGTTATTAACTCAAATCAGTTATTAAATTAAATCAGTTATCATGTTAAATCAGGCAAGATTTTAAGATGGAAACAAAAGAAATCAAAAATACATTTTAGTAGTGATTTTAAGATAAAAATTAAGAAATCAAAATTACATTTAGTAGTGGATTTAAAGTTACATTATTGCTATGATCATAGAGTTTAAATTTAGCTAGCTTTAGGAATTATCGCATTTTAGTTGAGTTATTAATCTTTAAGTAGAGGAAGGGTTTTATCGGGCTCTTTTCTCTGCTGCTTGTACTTGTTTCATGTTGAGGATGGAAATGGGCATTTGCTTCCTACAGCTCTTCTCTCACTGCTTCTGGCATGGTAGACTCCTGGGTCAGAAAGGCAAGAAAATTGCCTTCCTACTCAGATTGCATCATAATTAACGATTTTTAACATAAGTTGTTGACTGAAATAATGTCCGAATAAATCCAAAATGGCTGCGGAGGCTTATATTATCAGCTTACCCCCCTCTTCTCGGTCATAATACTTTTCTAGATTTGTTTTGCTAATTTTCTCACTGTATTCCTAGAATCATATAATTACTCTGTTTTTATTTCTTATAGCGAAGTTTTACAGCTGGTCATTCACGATTTCTTTTTAATTACTCAGGATAATTTATCCTACAAGTTAGTGTTACTTTTAGTTTTGTAATTAGGTCACACTACAGTGAGAAAGATTAAATTTTATAATACCAATTTTTCGAAAACAAATCTATAAATGGAATTTTATAATACCAATTTTTCGAAAACAAAAAAAAATGGAAAACATCTGGTTATATATGTAACTTGATTATTTAATTTAGCAATATATGCAGAAATATACAATACTTTCAAATATTAATTTTCTTTAGAATAAATATTTTAAATAAATAAATTTATAATGTTTTAAATCTGTTAACATTATTCTTTCCTGCATATATGTAGTCTCGTGTTACACATACAATGCAGTTTTCATTAATTTACTCCTAGAAATATATGTGCATGTATATATGGGTTTTTACATATACAGATACACCTTTTATCTTGTAGGCTTAAGATATATGCACACATACATAACTAATACCTTTATATTTAAATCCAGCCTGATTTGGATATAATATTAACCTGATATACAAGAATTTGGTGATAGATGCACATGTAGAAATACTACTATAGTATATAGTAGGTGAAACAGTATGATTATTAAAGCTGACTGTTTCAATATATTCAGATATATTTAATGCATCATTTTCCAGTCTATTACAAATGGAATATAATAGTTATTATTTTTCATGTGCAGCTTAATCAAATCTTGATTATTAAAACAAATCTTTTATAATAAATTATTAATTTATTACTAATAGGATTATTTACTATTGAAACATTTTTATTTATTTATTAATCAATATAATAATTTAGATGATTATAAATTTATTTAATTTGACTAAAAAGGAAATATCTTTAAAAAATGAATATTAAATAGAGAAATTTTATTCATTTTTATTTACTAGTATTTTATCACATCAATTTTAAATTGGATTATCTAAATAAGAAATTAAGGGTTCTTCTATTTTACTAATCAAAGTTCAATAAAATTGGAATAGCATGAAATGTTAAAATATTTCAGCTATTATTAATCAAAATTTGATGATTAAAATAAAATTTAGATTGTAAATTATTTGTAGATAAATAATAAAATACTATATTGTTTTAATTATGTTTTTATTTATTATGAATATGATAATGTACCTTGATTGCTTATCTTTAATTTTTCATTTCATTTTTTAGACAATGTGAAATGCTTGTCCTAAGTCTATTACTTACATGGAACATGCTTCAGACTAAATAAAAATATTATTTTAAAATTTTCATATTTTAAACATATATAAATTAAGAATTTACTGAATATATAAATAGTGATGAAAATATGTGTATTAATTCAGGGTACATGTTGGTACTGAAAATAAAAAATCAATTAAAAATAAACAAATAAAAGCTAAAAATTATTTTGATAGTTTGATTTATTTACAAATTTCTAATATTTAAATATTCATCATGTTCAATAATTACTATTGTATAATAAGGCTGAATTCAAAAAATAATATTGTAATTCACATTTTTCCTTTCCTAGAGTCATCAAAATATTTATTTTCAAATTACAAAAGGGGAAAAAACTATATGTTTATCACAATAAAAAGAGTCATGATATTGGATCAAACAACTGCAGTTTGCTGCCCCATGCTCTATCTTACTAAGTTAATGAATTTATTTGAAGTGGATGGTGTCAAAATTGAGAATACATAATGCTTAAAAAGTTGTAATAATTTGAAAATGATTATGAATGGAGAAGATAAAAGCATGTTTAAAAAGAATATTGCAGTCTTTTACATTTTGAAAAATCGTTAACTATTATTATTTTTAATAATCTACAAAACACTCATTATATTTAATATACATTGCTTTATGTGTAAGAATTACTAATGACTATGATCAATCAGCAATACAGTGTTAAAAATGACCCAAAACAATAAAATTTTACACCAATTCTAAATGAGAATATGATGTTTACTAAAACATTTGCATTTATTAATACTCATCTATTTGTACATGCACATTGATTTATAGTTAGAAATCTATTATGATAATTTAAAGTTGTAATTATAAATTTATTTAAATGCACATTGATTACGTAAGTAATATTTTCTAAGGCTTTAACCTCAAGAATATGCATGTAAAAATGCGATATTAGGGACCTCTACAGGTCTTAACCACAGCTTATGCCTTTCTTCCAAGGCATAAGCTTGTGGTTAAGACCTGTAGAGGTCCCTAATATCGCATTTTTACACGCATATTCTTGAGGTTAAAGCCTTAGTAAATATTGATTTATAGTGATTATGGCATCAACAAATTCACATTTTTATTATGAAAATGAGTAACAAATAAATATTTATTACATAATTAGTAATTACTAATACAAGATATAATATATTTTGTACTGGCTATTTGAGAAAAGTTATTAGTGTTATTGGTTAACACTAGTCAAATTTGTACTATAAACTACTCACTTTTAAATTCTTTCACAAAATGACAGAAAACAATTAAATGTGAATAATATATATATACACACAGGCAGTCATTGACTTTTATACATTCTAATTTTGTACAAATTGCTATATGGTATGAAGGGCAATAGAAAAAGACACAGCATGTTATGGAACTTTTTATCAAGAAAAGAAAAAGATTACAGTTAAACTATGTCTTGATAAACTTGTAAAGAAAACAACAGATATTAATCAATAAAGTGTTATTTATGTATGTGCTAATACACTTCATTAAACTCATAAATACCTTTAAAGCACTATGTAATTTATATAGTAGTAATTAATCAAAATGATACTTCATTTCTACTTTTAGCCCCTCCCATTTTTTTAACTTTTTTATTTGAAATGTAAGTCAATTTATTGATTATTTATTTATTTTGATTTCTAAAATGTTAATAGAAATTACTCATGTTCAAATATAATAGAAATAGTAACAGGGCAGAAATTGATCTTCATCAGTTTGTATTCTCTGCAAGTTCTACTTCATCATACAAAATTTAACAAGCTTTAGATTTTGAAAAAATAACATTTAAACAAAAATTTAACAAATAGAGGTATTTGAACTTAGGATTTTCAGTCTATTTTCATCATCCACTCCATCTCGAACAACTGACACACATGATCATATATATGGGAAAAAGATAGATGATCCTTAATATATGTATTTTGTACAGAACCAACACTCATCAATTGGTCCAGATCATAATTTCCCATACGCACATACTATCAGTGCTTGGCTTACATTAAGATAAAAATTCCTTAAACTTTAATGGACAGGTTTTAATCTTCTCATCTTTCCAACAATTAACAGTTTATTTATTTAAATACAATTCTGTTTTAAAACATTTAATAATATATTGTTAATAAAAATGAAATGTGGCTCAACCAGAAAATGAAGTAGACATATCAGGAGCAGTAATCCATTCTATTTCCACTATTCCAGAATAATTTATTTTAATTACACCTGAATAATTAATTGACCTTAGGTGATTCTATTGGTATTGATCTGTCAAGGAAATCATGAATCTTTGATTGGCATAAAATGAAGCATATGTTGTTATGAAGGATACCCAAAAACCTGGAATTGTTTTTTGGAGGGTGAGTGCATTATTGTACATATGGACTCCTGCATTATTCTATGGACCATCATCATTGATTGAAGTTGTGTAGCTATGTAATAAATGTTTTTTAAGTGTGTCGTGCCTATTTATCAATTTTTGCAATGGCTGAAAAGTTAGAATAACAAAATTGTTTGTTTTCTGTTATCAAAACAACAGAAGTTTCTGAGGAAAACACAAGTTTACACATAGTTTAATGAAAGTGTCATATTCACCATGACTCAAAAAAGTATGGTGAGTGAAGTCCAATGACAAGATGCAGCTGATTTTTTTTATGCAAATGACATTGTTCACTTAGAATTCATTTGTAATGATCAGGCATTTTACATACACATTCTGAAATGTTTGTATGATGTGGGAAAATGAAAATATCATGATACGGCAAAGTGCAGAATGCAAGTTTCACCGTGACAACACATCAGTGCACAAAGATTTGAGTATGAAACAATTTTTAATTAAAGCAGCCTAACTCAGTTTGTCCATCAGCCAAATTCACCAAATCTGATTTTGTGCAACTTTTTTATCCCCCTCCCCCAAACGAAAAAAATGTCTCAAAAGAAAAAGTTTTCCAGACTTAGAAGTGGTGAAGAAAAAAATTAAGGAGATATTAAAAAGCATGACTTTGTAAAAGTTTCAGGACTACTTCAAAAAATGGAAAACATGTTTATCCCAGTGCATTGCATTAAATGAACAGTACTTTGAAAGAGATTCAATTTGTAAAAACTAAAAATTAATACACATTTTTAAATACAAAATCCCTTATATAAATGAAAATGCAAAGGATTGTTCCTCCTGGAAGTCACTGTTGATAATAATAAGAATAAAATAATTAAAATTATTTTTATTACTTATTAAAAGAATATACTGAAATTGTATTTAAATAATCTGTAATATTACATTATTTAATTGAAAACTATATAAAAAAATAAGTAGTAATAATTTTAAAGAATAATTAAAATTTAGTTAGAAGTTTAGAAAACAACTATTGTGTAATAACTTTTAAACTGGCAAAAATAATGAGTAATGTCTTCTTGAATACAGAAATTATGCAAAGCTCATTTATTTATTGAAGATCTTATTAAATTATTTGCTTATTAATTGTCAATGTATATCACCATTTAAGTTAGCTAAAGTATAACAAAAGTAAAGTAAGATTCAAAGAATCATGTGACAACTAGTTTTAGTATAAAACATTTTTTTGAAATAAAAATCAGGGACAACTGCATTTAGCTTATAAATATGGCAATATGTCTATTGTATAAAGCAGTGAAATTTAAAAGTAATATAAAATAATAATAAAAACACTATTGCTAAGCATTTTCAACTTATTTGAGTCCTTACCAAGACTGTAACAAAAGTAGTAGTTTGATTATTCTTAAAATATGGACAATAATATGTAATTAACTTATTCATTCAGTATACTAAATGTATACTATAGTAAACAGAGGGATTTGAACTTAGGATTTCCGGTCTCTATTCATTATCCATTCTATATATAATTGTTGAACTGATGGAAAAAACACAGTTTCATGATATTGTTGTTACTGCATCTTCGTCTATTGTTATGATAACAGATACATTAATACTATCATTGTGAAATTCTAATTTGAATTTTTTTTTCAAATAACAGAATTTTTAAGCAATTCTTAAAAAATGTTCATTTAAGCAACTTATTGTTTGAGAATTTTGATATTTTAAACTAGAAAATAAAGGTCAAATGATTGTTGATGTGCTGACCATGAAACAAAGTTATTTTTGTAATATATTATAATCTTACTCTAAATAAGATTTTATGTACATATTGCATTGATTCATAATTTATCTTTATTTTAATAATTAGACAAAAAAACTGGTATGATATCAAATGTTAGACTTTGAAAAATTTTAAGTCATTATTAGGTTGAGTTGCTCAAAAAAAAGTGAATATGACACCTACTTCTACACAGTTTGATGTATTTGGTAGAGCATCCAATTAGGGATTAGAAGGTACCAGGATTGATTCTGGCACTTTCACAACTGGTGCTCAAACTTCTTATGAATTCCTGAGCAATAATGCCATATGCCTTTTTTATGACTACTAGATGGTTAAATCAATTTCTATAATAGATAAATAGCCAGAATATCAGCATAAAACTATTAGGTATTGCCAGCTGTAGTTTAGTAATATTTACAGTATTTAATGGGGTGTCTAGAGAAGTGATAAAAGTATATTCAGTCTAATAACTTTATTAATTTGGTAACAAGAAATAGAATACAATCATCTATATATTCTTCATACTTAAGTACACTTTTATTTAAATTCTGGTCCTATCTTTGGTAAAGAATTTAATATAAATACTTATTGAAGCTTTTTAATAACACAATAACAGAAATATATTATAATTAATTAATATACATAATATCTTTAAGCATGTTATTTTTTATATGTAGCTGAAGAAATATAGAATGTAAATAAACTCAAAAGACAGATGATACCAATAGTTTATTAGCATTTGTTCTTATATATGCTTAGTTTATTTTACATAATTTTAAATGGAGTGAATTAGATCTATTGATTGTATATTTTTATGGAATAAATGATAAGAATCACCATTTAAATATTCAGAAGATCAAAGCAGAGTTTTTGTTTAAACAACCTTTAAATATAAAATGATATTTCAGTTTTAAAATCTGTAAATAATAAATAACTCAGTAATTGAACAGGAAAACAACTGATCCTTCTAATGAGGTATATAATGTAAATAACCTCTCAAAAACAGATGATCCTAACTGTGTCTTAGAATTTGTTCTTATATATGCGAGTTTATTTACATAATTTTAAAAGAGGGACTGAATTTAATCTATTAATTAAATAAATGATAAGAATATATATATATTATTTTAGTAAAAAAAAAAAAACTATTACCATAGTAATAACAATATTAATCTGTTTTATTGTGAGAATGCTTAATATTTTGAAAAATTCTTATTACATTTAAATGTTTATTAGAAATATTTTATAAATTCAGGTTTTATAATGATTTTGCAAAATTTTTGTTTTTAATATTTTTCCGATTAAGATTTTTTTACCAGATTCAAAGTCACTATGTGGTTTTAAAAAAATGATTAGAAGTAAATATAATGTAACTCACTAGTTACTGCTTAAAAATTAATTATGTATAAAATAAAAGTAAATGTAAATTTTTACTTATATTAATTTGATTACAAAGACATTTTGCATTATTGTGTGACAAAACTTTGATATTGCAGTAAAAATTAAGTCATTTGTGAATTATGGCTTAAGCAAATGTACTGGTATAAAGAGATCAGTATTCTATATTTGTTGTTTAAAAAAAATTAATTAAAAAATAAATATTAATATTAAATGAATAAAATTAAATTATGTATTAATACAATTTATTAATGAATATTGCTTAAAAAATGAATTATATATATATAAAATAAATTCATTATTTTTTTTTTACTTTATTACAAAGAAATTTTGTATATGTAGAAGAAAATTTAAAAAGAAGTTTTTTTGTGTACAGTTTCAAAACTTGGGGTCTAACATAAAAGCTACTGACTGTTACCAAATGTTCTTTCTCTGTTGACATTTTGATTATAAATATTTAGCATAAATTTACTTTTTTTTTACTTTTATATTTCATATACAAATTGAGACTCAATAATAAATAAACAGACATAATCTTTTTTTAACAATTCAACATTTTCCTAAAAGAAGAACACATTCTGAGCTAATTTTCTTGCTACTTTGAGTTGGCTAAAATAACCTTGCTTAGATATTTTAAATTCTTTTTTTTTTCTAGTTTTATTTGTTTAAAAATGAACTTTTAGTGTAAAATTGCAATTCTCTGCTTACAGATGTTAAGAATTTAATAGAAATTAAATAATTATGAATACAGTATTTCTGATCATAATTTTGCAATATCCTTTTGGTTGAGACATTAGACATTTTCTGTCTTTACTTTGTTTAGAAAATGAACTTTTAGCATAGAATTGTAAATTTTTAATTTTACATGTTGTGCACAATCGAAAATTAATGTCTTTACAAGTATTTATATAGTCATATAGGTACACCTGTGAGCTGATTTCTTAATAGTTTAACATTTTTTGCTGATGACTATGATACAACAGTTCTGGTATCTTATATATAAAATCTCTATTTTCTTTGTTGCCTGAATGGTAAATGTGTGAATGTTTCTCTGTAAGGCTGTCATGTGATCCATGTGAATGTTTGTTTGCAAGACTGTCATGTGTCAAATTCATAATGAATTAAAAAAAATATTATGTTTATGCAAAGGAAATAATTCCACCATTAATAAAAAATGCTTGGAAAAAAATCAGTATATGTTCTTTTAACTACAAAGGTACAGTATTTAAATCATGAAGAAAATGTTATTACAGCACATAAATTCATGTATGAAATGTGATAATTAGTGAAAGGGAAAAATAGATGCAATAATACCGTATTTACATTTAGGTTTAGTTAGCATATAAGTGAAGTCGATACAACGGCCTTTTCAGGCGGCTACATTTCTCATGTTTAATACATAATATTAAAATCATTTGTTTAATTTACATTAAATCTTAAAAAAAAAATTGTTAAATCAACCAAATAAAAAAAAACACTTCATATTTAGGCTGTGTATCTAGTTTATATATATTTTCATGAGACTATGAAAAATTATCTAAAAGTGCTTGAAAAATAGTTTTCAAATTTGTTGTTTTTGGAATACATGTTTTCTAGTTGCATTCTTTTTTTAAACTTTAAAAAAAATGAAGCATGTAAAAATGTTCCCATTTAGAAATTTTAATACAATTAAATAGTTTTGTTTTTTTTTTTAAAAAAAATTGTAAAAGCTGCTATTACTGTTTTTAATGTAAAGAATTTTAAATTGAATTAATAACATACATGAAGAGTATAATAATCTGACTAAATAAAATGAATAAATATACTATTTACTAAAATTTTATCTCAAATCATATTAAACTACTACAATCTCCAAATAAAATGTGCTCTTTGTATATATTGACTCAATAAAAAAATAATTGTAACAATTAAATATATATATATAAATAATAAATAAATCAGATTTTATGTAACTTAACGGGAAATAATTGAAGCTTCTAACCAATTATATAACTGTAAATAAACTCTTCAAAAGACATGATCACTCTTTTGAAAAGCTTCAGTTGTTCAGTTATATATATACATTTTCTAATTAAAATAAATTATATGCATAAATTAAAGTAAATATAATTATGCACATATATTTTACATATATAGTTGGAATATATAATCAACCATAATATAATTAATTGGTACACAGATTTAAAAAAAAAAATGAAAAGATGTTATATCATCTCTATATATAGTTTCAAACTTTATGTTATTAAATAATAAATAAAACTGCATTAAGGAACACTAAAACTTTTTAATTTGTAACATGTAAATATTTAATATTTCTTTAAGTATAAAAAGTATTAAATGATTTTATGGCTTGGGAATTTATAAAAAGTTTGAGTACCTGAAGTCATAAGAGATGGGCCATGATCCAAGGACCTTGAGTTACAGAATTCATCACTAAGAAAATTTAAATGATCCTCTTATTATTGATTAATAAAATAAAAAAATAGCAAACATCTAAATGGTAAGACTGGTAATATTATTTTTATTTTTGATTATTTATCTGGAGAAGCATTTTTTCCTATATACAATATTAGAATGAATGGTCTTGATATATTGTGGTTAGATAATTCTGCTACTTTATACATGATTTGATTTTGAGCTTAAGTTGAATGAAACTTCAGACAGTCTTTCCGATCATAATATTGGTTAATTCTTTTGGTTATAGTTCATAGCAAATTGATCGAACTAACTAATTATTGATGGATACTTTTTCAGGTTAATCTGTATTGATTGATCATATATATGTTTATATAAAAGTTATGAAAACAAATCCATAATTGTAATATACATATATCCATCATTTAAAAAGTAATTAAATTATTGTCTATATTTGTAAAGAAGATTAATTCATCATCATCATTTTAATCACTATTGCCTTACTACAGAATGAAAGTCCCTCCAAGATGGTCTCTCCAAGTTTAATCCCAGTTTCTCAAAACATAGTTTCCCTTCTTTACATTGCATCAATAAACATTTTCATTTCATCTATTCATCTCACATATAATCTTTTTTCAGTCTTTTGGATTCAATTACAATTTCAACTATTCATCTATTATCATGACTTTTTCCAATATATCCAATCCAAATCCGTTTCAGTTTCTTCATTCTTTTAATGATATGTGATATCTCCTTTTGTTTTCTTACCCCTATATCTCATATGTTGTTTCTTTCTAAATCTTTTGCAATTTTTTAAGTAATACTATATAGTGTGTGTGTGGGGGGGTGCATGCGTCTATTATATACATGGCATAAATTTAATAATGATAATTTAAAGTGCACAAATGTTATAATAACAAGATTTATATCTTGATCATAGTTGATAAATTAAAAATTGTACTGAGAATAGAATAGTTTTTAATTATATTATCTTTTTTAGTACGAGGATTCGACCTCTAGTATATATAGAAATATTTTTTTAAAAAGTATTTAAACTGATTTGGTGCTGATATTGAATATTATTCTCAACTTGCTACTTAGAAATTTTTCATTGATTACTATGAAGATTAAGTTGGAAATGACTGAATCAAAGTAGCCTACTATTGGAAAAAGATTCAAAAAAAAAAAAGCCTGTGATAAATGTAAAATATGTAGAAAAGTGTCAGTTTTTAAAATACCATTTTTGCTTTTAATACTAATGATTCACCTATACTCTGATATTTATTACATCAATGTCTTGCAGTAATTTGTGTGTGTGTGTGTGTGCAATTATATACGTTCAAAAAAGTATTAGATAACAAAAAGTTTAAATTTATTTTAAAATTTTGATCATGTACAACAGCCTTAAACTTTTTTCAATCATGACCCCTTTTTATCATCAAATTTATTCGCGACCCCAGATATTAAATATAAAATAGATATAGAAATAAATATTCCCATAAATCATTTATTTCTTTGATAAACAATATACATATGAAAATAAGTAGTTTTAGAATTTGTTTTAAGTATACAAAAATTAATGGAAAAAAATCACCTTTTAATGAGAAGGATGTGTTTGTTTTTTAATGCCATTTCAGAAATTGTGGGAAATTCAGTCCTAGCTCCGATTCAGAATTCAGTCAAGGATTTTTGTGGAAAGTCAAGTTTTAAGTTTGAGTCACTCAATAGCTCAGCAAATTCCTCTTGGGCTTTATGTGACAGGTGATTAATCTCATTAATGTCAATCAAAAATGGTCTTTGAATCCAAGATAACTTTTTGAAATCTAAATTCGATATAAAGTATTTGCAAAACTGTGTTTCTATGATTTTTAAGTCATCTATAATAATTTTTGCAATAAAGTTTTACAATTATTTTTTTTCAATTATAAAATTGTTGATAATCGAAAACATTTCCAATGAATCATTTTCCATCATATACTTCCAAATGTTGATCTTTTTAATAAAACCTTCAATTTTATCTTCAAAGTAAAAATATTGCTACTTTTTTCTTGAAGAGACAAGTTAAGATCATTTAGCTTCTCAAAAATATCAGACAAATAGCATAGATTTGATAGCCATAAGTCATTTTGAAAAAGAGCAGCAAGATCAGATTTTTGTTTGGTTAAAAATACAATAATTTCTTCTTTTAATAACAATAATCTTCTTAAACTTTTCCTCTTGATATCCATCTTACTTCTGCATGTAATAATAAATTTTTGTATTCAGGGTCCATGTCTTTACAAAGATTTGAAAATAAATGGCTGTTAAGGACATGGCTTTTAATAAAGTTTATAATTTTGACAGCAGCCTGAATCTCAATTCTGTTGCTAATTTTTTTTGCTGCAAGGGCCTCTCAATGGATCAGGCAGTGTGTAAAAGTTACATGATTATTACCAGAAGCTTTAACAAATGATTTAAAACCAACATTTTCACCAATCATTGTTTTTGCATCATCTGTGCATACTCCAAAGCAATCTTTCCATTCTAAACCTTGTTTTAAAAAATTTGTCTACTTTATTATATATGTCTTCTCCTCTTGTATGTTCTTCCAAAGAACAACAAAATAACAATTCTTCTTCAATGTTTTCTTTATAAATGTATCTGACATATACTAATAATTGAGCTATTTTTGAAATATCAGTTGTTTTGTCCAACTGAATTGTAATTATTGGGCTTTCTTTAAGTCTAGTAATAAATTGCTCAAATTGGTTATTGCTAATTTCAGAAATTCTATTAGTGACAGTGTCATTTGATTAAAGGAATTTTCTGAATTTCATCACCATATTTATTTATGTGAAGTATTTCTAGCATTTTAATAGCAGCAGTTAATATAAGATTTCTCCAATGGTGTATGGCCTTTTATTTTTAGCAATCAGATATGAAACTTCATATGATGTGAGTAAATATTTTTCATTAACAGTTATAAATTTCTCACAATATTGTTTTTCTTTTTTGAAGTTTTTAACAGTCATTCAAAATATTTTGGTTTATTGGCATATGAAGGATGCTTGGATTCAAAATGCCTTTTTAATGTTGATGGTTTCATACTCTCCATAGACAAAACATTATTGCAAATTAATCAAAGAGATTGTTCATTACCATACCAGTTGTTGAAAGTAAAGACAAATTGGAAAATTTTCTCATCATATTTTCTTTTTCACATCTTAGATGCCTCTTTCTGATTATGAGATCATGCTTGAAGAGACTTTGTAGCATTGCCATCTGCATCATTACCTTTGGTATTCAAGTTCAACCATTTATCCAGGGGTAAAAAGTATTGTTATCCTAAAATATAAATAAAATAACAGTACTTATTAGTTAACAGAGACACCAAGTGGCAGCCGTATTTTTTGTTTAATTATACGAAGCATATTTACTCCCATATGTTCTATTTTTTAATATTCCCGTATGTTTTATTTATTTAAAAAATATCAATAAATCAATTATAAATTACCTGTTAAGTTTTAAAAATAGAAATATGTTTTTACTTGTTAGTAATTAAATGACAATAAGTTTCAAATAAATAAATTTTGAATAAAAAAGTGAGAGAAAAAGCATTTTTATATATAAAAAATAACATCTTTTAAAATATTTATTCAAACAAATACTAACCTTAGTTGAGTAAAACAGTAAAATACAATATTGTATTGTTCTTGCGATGTGGACACTTATTGAAGTGAAACCAAAACCAATAACTTGACCGGAAATATGTGATGATGTGATGTACTGTGGCTCTTAAACGAAGTCAAGAATATCTAAGCAATTATACCCAGATAAACCTGTTAGCCATTTAATTTTCCATTCCCCACTCTAAGTTTTCCCATATTCTGCCCCATCCCATTTCCACAACATAATCTTTGTCAACTCTATGGCCTTTATATCTAAATCCCCCTTATCTTTCCACAAACCCAGCATAAAAACCAATAACTCACTTTCTGTATAATCACTTTGTTCATATCTATTCTCTCATAACTTTATTATCTGTACCCTTTCTGCTTTCAAGCATTTACATTCAATCAACAGATGCCTAATATTTTCTATATCTTCCTTACACAATTTGCACACTAAATCACCCATAGATTTCCATTTACATGTATATTTTCTTGTTGCTAAAGATCCTGTTCGAGCCTTAAACAATAAACTACTTTCCTTACTATTATCATAAATTAACTCGCATCCAATGTTTCATTTACTTTTATATATATTTAAACTCTTCTTACCCTCCATACTAGTTCTCCATCTCTCCAACTCCCTATTTTTTATTAATGCTTCTATTCTTTTATCCCATTCCTTACCACTATAACACTCAACAATCCTCCTAACACAATCATCCCACCTTTTATATAAGTATACTGATATAACTTCTTTATCCAAATCTTTTGCATACTGCATTACCTTTCTCACCCATCTTGTTACCTGCTCTTTATTCATAACCCAATTAAATACTATTTTGGCTATTCTTTTACTATCCATAAACTGCAACCTACCAAACATTTTCATTTTACTTTTTGCATCTCTCATATAAAAACTTGACCATCCCATTTCTCCTTGAATTGCCTCCTTTGCTGTCCACATCTCTGCATCTAATGCATGTCTTCCTACTTCCCTTTGTACTTTCTCTAAATAATCTAAAACCCTTTTACTAACACAGAATGCATCATTACCATATGTTAACCCTGCTACTGCAACTCTCTTCCATACAATTCTAGCTACATCATATTTATTATATGAAAATACAGTTAGTTTCTTTACCAAATCCTTTCTTTTCTTTGCTTCATTTACCAAGTTTTTCTCCCATTCATCCAAGCAATTTTCCTGATTACATAAGATGATTCCCAAATACCTATATCTATCCACTGCACTTAACTTTATATCCCCCAATAAAAATTCTATATCTTCTCTTTTCCCAGTATTAACCATCATTATATTTGATTTTTCTTCACTAAATTTAATCCCCATCTCTTTACCACCCTTGCACATGTCCTCAACATAATTTCCATATCTTCTCTTCTTTCTGCACACAAAAGGATATCATCTGCAAAAAAAAGACCGGACAAAGTATATACTCCCTTGCCACCTATTAACAATATCTCTATCCCTCTTCCTAGTCTTTCTATTGCTTTCTCCATTTCACTCAAATACAACAAAAATAAAATAGGTGACATAGGGCATCCTTGCCTTAATAACACCCCACTTTTAACTTTAACTGATTCTATATCCCCTAATTGGTAAGTATAATAATTATTTTCATATAATTTCTTAATAATATTTACTAAAGCTTCATCCATTTCCAAATTTTTCATTATATAATGACAGTGTGCCAATCTTATTCTTGCCACTACAGCATATATTTTGATTCTGAAATAACTTATATACTGAAATTGCAATGCGACACCACTATTATGATGCATTTAGTGTTATTTGCCAATATTTAATTATAATTTACAGTTCAGCCATTATTACGATTTTATAATTGCGCTGTCCAGAAAATGTAATATATTAAATTAAAGATAAAAGGGATTGCGACTAATATTTCTTTAATTTCATGTATCTGAATTAAATTTTTGTGACCCCAACTTTTTGCTTCATGATCCCAAAAGGGGTCATGACCCACAGTTTAAAAAATGCTGATCTACAACAATTTTTATTTAAGAATATTTACAGATTATAGGTAAATAGAGCAATGTCTCTTTGAAGTCATAGAACCTCCTTTTATTTAGATCACTTAACATGAAAACTATTAAACTTGATAAGTAGATCATTAGAGATAAAAATAAAAACAATTGTATTTGAAAGGAATAATAATAAGGTTAGAAGTATATGTATTATAACTGCAGAGACCAGAATGTGATGTAGATTTATTTCTATTTATATGACTTGAGTCTGTTTACAAACTACTATACTAAAATAAACAGTTAGTAATGATGAAGTGTTATTAATGGAGAACTTATTAAAATAAATAGCGGACAAATATGTAGAAAATGAAAGTAAACATTCTGTATATATTTATTACATAAATCGCTAGTTTATGAAAATTGAAACATAAGTAAATATTTAACAATTGTTAATATCAAAAATACATACAGACTGAAATTACTAAAATACTAAATATAGATTAAATGTTGTATTTATATATTAGACTATTTCCATCCTTTAATATATGTATTAAATGTCTTTAGAAAAAAATAACTTATTTCCACATTCATTCAACTGTTAGTAATAGCACAGAAGTTAGGATACACACGATGTTTTGAGAGATATTATTCTCCTCTCTTCTTCAGGTGTCACTGGTCAGGTCAGCAACACCTGAAGAAGAGGGAAGAATAATAATACATTTTGACACATTGTGATATACTAACCTGTGAGCTATTACTAACAGTTGAATGTATTTGGAATATTTAAATAAAGTTTAATTTTTATAAAGACATTCAATACTTATATTAGATGGTGAAAATAGTCCAATATATAAATGCAACTAAAATACTATCATCACAAATCTCAGGAAAACATTAAATGTTTTAAATTGTTTAGACTAGTGAGTAAAATGGACGTATCAAATAATCAAGTTTTTGGATCAATTTCAAAGTGAAAGAAAAAGAACAGGTGTTTAAAAATAAAGCTCAGTTGGTCAGCCTGCCACACTGTCACTCGACCTCTGAACAATTAACCATATGACACATATATAAATAAATAGATTTAATAAGTTTAAATTTGTTAAATTGCTGTAAAAAAGAAATAAAAGGTAATGAAAATAAAAATTAAAAACAAATATTTATATTAAGTCATATTTAAAGTAATAAATAAATACATGTATAATAATACTACTAAAAAAAATTTGTTGAAGATAAATAATTGTTTCTTACTTGTTAAATTAAGATATTTTAAAGGAGATCGTTGTCTTATAGTGGAACAATAATAATTGATGATAACAGTCAATACGTGGACAGAAAATTAAATATTAATTTGATTAAAAACACTTAGTTTGTTTTTATTATTTTTTGTTTTATTTTATTGAATGATAAAGTGGAGTCTCCTTAATCAATATATTTTGTTCCAAGACCTCTAGCAGATGACGGAATTATTTTTTGTTTACAATATGTATTGTTTACTGTATAGTGAGACCATAGTATCAATCTTATATGGATGACATGGATATTCAGGTAATATAAACACTACATAAACACACATGTGCATATATATATATATTTTATATTTATGTACATCCTCCATAATATATTTTAATAATTAATAAGAACATCTAGAGAATACGCACATTTTTCAAATTGTTTTTAAAATCACATTTAGAATCAAACTAAATATATATCTGACACTCTCTGTTTGTTGATTCAGTGATAAAGATTCTTATTATCATTTCATTTTCATTATAAAAATCTAAACAAATATGTATCTCTTTAACTTTTTACCTTTAAATTTTTCTCACTTTTCATATAAATTATCTTGATTCTCTTTTAATACTCTCCCTGATTATTTTCATAAAAAGTATATTTACAATCTCAATCCTTATTGCATTTTTGCCTTCTTTCCATGATATCTAAAGTTATTATTCTTGCACCAAATTGCAATAGACTTCTTTTAGTGTTATAATACATAATTTTATATTTAATATCATTTTAATTCTTTTATTATTTCAAATTATTTTCCACAATTCCATTTCTTTTTCTCTAACCAATTATCTATCTCTTTTCTCACCTCTCTTAATTATCTACCTGTAATATATTTTCTAAATGTTTATTTTATTGCTTATATAAATACATACAAATAAATTGTTTATCTATTAATTTTTTATATTGTAAAAAATTTCATATCAATGATTTTATTATTCTTCCCACATAATCCATTAAACATTATTTTTACATATCTATTTTTATATTTATTTCCATTATTACAAAGAAAATCCATTCTATTTCCTCTTGACTAACCACATTGGATGTCCACAGTTCACTACTCAATGTATATCTATCTATAATATATATATTTAAAATTTGTGACTTCCCAGTTTAATGCAAAGCAACTAATTTTTGAATATCAAATCAGATACTATCACCATTTTCCAAATTATTTTATATACCTCATATTTATTGAATAAAAAACATGCTAAATTTTTAATCATTTCCTTTTTGTTTTTTGCTTTTCTTATCAATTATACTTCCCAATTATCTATTTACTTGATTTTAAAAAGCACCTAAAACAATACTCTTTCATTTCTTCAAGACAAATATCTCTCACTTTCAATCATTCAGTTTAATATTTTCCATTAAATATTAATATCTAAATTTTTATTCATTAAGTTGACATTACTCTAATATAGATTCATAATTTTTAATTCTATTTTCAAAAAATGCCAAGTCATCTGGTAAAAGGAGATTCACTATATTACATACTCTTCAAATCATTACCCCTATACTTAATTTTTCTATTTCAAATTGATAATGAACATTATTATTTCAATCCAATCTTATATTTAACTTCCACTAATTCTATATTTCTAGTTAGTTTATAAAAATTATCCTGGTAAAAACTCAACAATTCTAAATCAATTTTTATATTTTCTACACTTCATAATATATTTCTATCCATTCCATCAAAAACTTTCTATATCTAAAAATGCAGTAAGTAATGGTTTAGTTTCCTATAATAAATTTCAGTCAATTGATTGATATACAATGAATAAATTATTCCATATCCATATCTCTGAATAAAATTCATTCTGAAACTCCAAGATTTTCTTCTTTTATCGAAGTCTTAATTTTATCCATTAAAATATATGTAATTTTTTTTATAAATTGTGGAAGATACTGTTACTTGTTTATAGTTATTTAACAACCAGAAATATCTTCATTTTTTTTTTTGTAGAAATAAAGGTAGTGGATGTAACAGTTTACTATCTTCATTTTTTTAAACATTAATATTACATTACACACATTAAAATAATACATTGTTTTTCTACAATGTAGAACTTTTTTAAAGATGTATAAGTACTATTTATATTCATATATTGAACTATTTCAAAAGTCATCTAATATTAAGTATTGAACGTCTTTAAAAAATAACTTTATTTAAATTTTCAATTACATTCAACTATTAGTAATAGCACACAGGTTAATATATGCAAAACATTTCAAGATATATTCTTTCTCTTTCTTCTTCAGATGTTGATAGCCTGACCAGTGACAGTATTAACATGGGAATTGAACTTGGATCCTTAGATTCTTGAAAATTGGATTTTAATGTAATGCTTCAAACTAACTGAGCCATTCTGCCAAGTTAAATTTTTCTAAAACCATTCAATTCTCAATATTAAATGAAGAAAATAGTTCACTATATAAATACAATCTAAAATACCATCATCACAAATCTCAGGGAAACATAATATATAAGTATTGTTTATGAAAGCAAACTGAGATAAGTAGATATAATAGTAATGGGAGTTTTGTTATTACTTGTTTGGTATGTTTTATATTAAAATAATTAATTTTAAATATTTCATTATTTAGAATTACATCATAAGCTTTAATGAACCTTTTGCTTTATTAATATGCATAAATAACGTCATCTTAATATTGTGAAGCATAGACAACAGCATTTGATTATCCTATTATTTTATTCTATATTGATTAGTATTTTAAAACAAGTTATTTTTGGAGATGGCAAAATCTTAAACTTCAAACAAGTTTATATGTGTGTATAAGCAAAAATGTAGCATTTTTTTTATTTAATGCTTATTTAATGTCTTTTCTTTCTGCAATTGTAACTCGATGTAAGCATGCTCTCCGCGGTAATTAAAAAAATATTATATTTTATCCACAAATCTTGTAAATTCAAATCTTTTTTCTTCTTTCTGTCAATTCGTATTTAATAAAATATCTAACATAAAAACGTATTAATGTTTGTTTGTTTTTTGCTTTTGAGTATATCTAAATATAAAACCCACTTATATGCTGTCCATGGAAGCGAAGGATGCATTACTTCTTTTTAATATAATTGCGTCTTTATTTTTTATTATAATATTTTTATATCTATTATATTTTCTAAATTTCTTAACTCTGTTTATAAGAAAAGTCAAGTCAGATCTTAAAGTAGTTCTGACTTTCTCACACTAATATATATATATATGTTTTTTTATATATAAATACTGTTGAATACAATTTTTGAATTAAGTCTATACTATAACAAAAAGATATGCTAAAATATATCTTCTCGTTGCCAAAAAGTAGTATTTTAAAAATATTCGTAATAGTTTATATTTTGTCCCATGGCCTGCTAATATATACAAAATAGTTTTTGTTTTATATTTAACAAATTTATAAAAACAAGTTGATAAAAATTTATTTAAAAATACAATCCATATTAATAATTTTTATTAGTTATTCATTAGAGTAGAGATTATTTAATAATGAATAATATTTTACAATCAATATTGTTTATACGTCTAAAAAAATATACCAATAAGAAATGTGCATCGAAAATTTTAAAATAAATATGTATTTTATTACTTACTGCGTTTTGTTTTTAAATTTAAATTTTTATATTTAATAATAAAAAAATAATAATTTCTTTCAATTTATATTTGCTTTAATTTTTTCCTCATTGAATATAACTTTATGCTCATATATGCTTGATATATTTTATTGACAAGTATTCTCAACATTATGTATGAATGCTTTGTAGGATGAATATCAGTACACAATTGAATAGTTAATAGAAATTAATGTAATAATGATTGATGTTTTTTCTCTTCTATTTGATATGACAATTCTTTATTTAATTCCCTACATTATAGATGGATATTATTAATAGTATTAATTCACATTTTATATTAAAAATATATATATGATAAGTTTTTTTTTAAATCTTAAGAGTGTTGCTAAATTTTAGCAATGTCATTAAACTAGATATTTGCTGTAGATGCAATAATTTGTTTTAATGTCTAATACAATAAATTTGCTACTATTAAAAATATTTTTATAAATCCATAATATATCACTAACATATTTGTAATGTCTCTATCTGCTTTTTCTTTATATTTTATGCCTATTTACATGATAGCAACCCAAGCTTAGCAATATCATAAATCTTCAATCTGTTACAGGCAATCTCTATCAATAAAAGATGAATCCATCTTTCACTAGGGTTTAAGATCTTAATGTAGACAAAAAGATGACATTTGGATTGTAGTAGATTGAGATTTTTAATTTTTTACATGTTTAAATAAACCCCAATAAACAGATAAGTATAACTTGCTTTTGAAAAGAAATTAATAATAATAATTTTTAAAACATCCAAATCCCACTGCTATTCATTATTTAAATAATAAACTTGATTTTATACAAAACTAGATGGTTCACAAATATGAAAAACATATTTTATATTGTTGTAATTTATAAATAAATAAATCTATAGATAAATGTTTTATAAATGACTATTGGCAGATCATTTGGATCTCAGAACCTTAATAATTAAGAAATAATATCAGAAATGGCAAATTTAAATGCAGAATCTAAAATCTGTTTTAAGTTTTCCAATACTAGTTATTACAATGCAATATGGATTATAGAAAAACAATTATTTTGTTAGTCTTACCTTTTTTTTACCCAATGGAAAAGTTATACAGTCCAATAGGTTAACATTTTGTTAAAGCTCAAGAGACATGATATATCATTAAATCATTGCAATTTGGTGCTTGAACTTCCAAGCAGTAAAGCCATATGCATTTTTTTAAAAAAAAATCCTTTAAAAGCAATAATTTCCATTTAAAGTATTTGGTTTGACTTATATTGATTATGCTATATATAGATGGCAAAATAGCTTTAAGTATTTCAATTCTTAATGGAAAATTAAAAAAAAAAAAAGAAAAATATCAGAATGTTTAATTATGCTAATATGTCACTTAGAAAGATATGAATTAATATTTCACAATCATGAAGGTGATCATTCTTGTGACAGATGCACCAGCATTGCTATTGGGTATTTGTTATATGATGATGATGTTATTATTATGTTATTACAATCTCTGCAAGAATACTTTCAGAACTTTCAAATCAAATACTGAATGACACAATAACTTCTACTGGAATAATGGAAAATGACTATACACAAAAATGTATATTAGATAGCTTAAAATCTGAATAAATCTCACAATTTTTGCTTAGTGCACTTTCAACTAAGTTATATTAATCATAGTAATGGCATCTGACAGAGGCGCGAAAATTGCTGGCTTAAATGGTTTTTTTTAATTGTGTACATAATAAAATGAAAAGTGCTTTATTCTAGAAGATACCACTTAATGAAACTATTAATTGTAGGAATATTTCATAGTCATCAAATGTAGAAAAGGTTTATTTGATTTATTCAATTATAAATGTTAGCTATGATTGAACATTATTGACTCTGACTAAATAAGTATTTCAATTGTTTAGAAAAAGTATAATTTTAAGGAAAAGCAATTTCAAACAAATGGTAGTTCATTCATAGTGTCTGGACTTTTATCACAGCTTTAAGCAACAATGTTCAGAAGCTCATTTTATTCATTGCATCGTACATAGATTAAATCATGTTCTATCTCAAAGTCTCAAAAAATCAAAAGTTAATTTAAGTAACTTCTTTAAAATAATTGGCTCTTACCTCATTTTTTTTCAATAGTTCTACAAAATATATTAATAAATTATCTAAAAAAGTTAAAAGAAAATTTCCATCTTTATGATATTGCCATATAATGGAAAAATTAGTGAAGTACTTTTGTAATGCAAGCAAGATTTAACAACATTATTGTGAAATAATTTTAGAAAACATTGACAAACTGAACAGATCACTTTATTACTTAATGTATATAAATAATTTCTCTGTTATACTTTTTTTTTTTTCAGATATTTTTTCTTTGATATTTCTATACGATATTTTACAAAGTAAAACTATCTACACTAAATATTATTTAATAAAAAAAAAAGATGGGTTTAAAAACAATTAATTATAATCAGTTCAGTAATTACTGGCTTAAATCAAATGAAATGTTTAAGTATATTTGATTAAAAATTTTTTTAAAAAGACATGTTTGTCAAGCGTTGGTGGTCGAGTGGTCAGCACAGCCGCCTTACAAACAGTTGTCCCGGGTTAGCGGCTTCGCTTCCCACCGATGCTATGACACAGAAAAAAAAAAACCCACTATCGAACTGAAAATATAACTAATACCAAAAGCAACTATTGGAGTATTTGTTTTTTTGTAATTGGGGATCATCTTTTTCTACAATTAAATAAGTGGTTTAATAAAGATTTGTCAAATTTATTTTTCTCGACTGATTAATCTTCAGATGTCAAATGCTTATTGCTTGAAATTTCTTAAAGATGCTTTTAAATTTTAAAGCTTATTTTTGGTAGATATTTTAGTTTTTGGAGGTTAAAAATCAGGCGTTGTTAGCCGAGAGGTCGTCGCAACTGCCTTGCAAGCAAGTAGTTGGTTGCAGACGGTTGTGGGTTCGCCTCCCGGCCGATGCCATAACATATGGGGAAAAAAAAGAATTAATTGTAATTCAGATAAAATGCAAAGATATTAACGAGGTCTTGAATATATAAATAATATATATTTAAATTCTAGTGTGTTTATAAAATAATCTTATTCAATGCTGAATAGAATGAAAAATTATTTAAAATTTTATTGGATAAAATTGATAGAGGAGTCTTTACTAACCAAGTTAAAAAGAAGTAATCCGAGATATGCAATAAAGACGATTGACTTAATTTTTAAATAAATTAATTTATAAATACTGTAAAGCACTTAAAATTAAATAACAAAGAAGGATTAATTTAATTTTTAATTAAATCAATTGGTAAATATTATTTTATATATGAATGGGTATAAAAAATTGCATTGTTTTTCTTGTAGCATGCCTCTGGCAAAAATGTTTTTATTCTTTTTGACGAATGAAATTAAATCTATTTATTTTTAGAATGCTATTTTTATAAGATTGATTCGCTGCATGATTAATATAGTAGTGATGGTAGCGGACTTAAGAACTAAAGATTTCTGGATCATTTCCCAACTGAAAAAAGTAACACGGCTATATCCGGTGTGTCAGTTTGGAATTACATAGCATTTGACTTCTCACAGATAATTATTTTCATTAATCAAACCTACTTTTCAGCCGTTTGTTTAAAAAATATTAACAGATTAACAGATTTAGTCTGAAGTCTGCTCATCTTTCTTCTGCCTATTTAAATGGACATATTAAGTTCTTACATATGAGGGGTCAGAGTGACTTAAAGTCAACATGGGTATAACAACAATAATAACATCAACAAGGGCTTTGAGCATTCCACCATCAGATTTTAAATAACATGGTTGGCTGATGATTTGGAAAGTGAAGAAGATTGAAGCCTGTCCATTAAAGTTTGAAGATTTACTATTTTAATATAAATTGAGCAGTGATTATATTTATGTGTGGAGATGATGATCTGGACCAACTGATGAGTGCTGGTTCAGTGTGAAATACATATATTGGAGATTGTTTATTTTTTTTCACATGTATGTGGTGATATCTGAAGGAATCTTGAAAGTCTGTGTTCAAATCCCTTCTAATAACAAATGTTATATCTTTTGGGGGGGAAATGTTTATATCATTTATAATGTCTGTGATGATACTGAATCTGTTATTACAAAGTTACACCTTTGATGGATTTTGCATGTGAAGAGAATGAATAGTATTAATAGAATTCTTAAAAGTACTTAATAGTAAATCTGAACTTAGCTTCATGGAAAAAACAGATTATATTTAAATGATAAAGATTAACTCAAAAGTACACTAGAGAAGTGCAATATTGGTTGCCTTTTTTTGAAAGAATCTGGCTGAGAATAGACTACAATGAAATGTTATAATTAGGCAAAATGTTGAAGTTTTCAGGGAAAAAAATCTCACTTAAAAAAAAATTAATAGACAGTAATTGCAAAATGTCAAATAATCATAGTAAATCACACTATGTATGTGAACTTACCAGTGTTGTGCTGATTCATTTAGATAGTTATGTAAAATCTATTTTTATCTTCTTAATTTTTTTCTCTCTTTTTTAGAGTGGCATTAATCATTTACGAGTAACTTCTAATGATGATTCACTTGCTTTTATTCAAACTGACTAATTCTGAAGGTCTCCCTTCTCCCATGTTTATTCATTTATTGAAGACGAAAGGAAAAGATTATTTCTAAAGCTGATATAAGACAAATTTATAACCTATTGTAAATAAAGATCGTAGATAGATTGAGCAAAAACTTTAAGATTTGAAGTTGGAGCTATTCAAAATTTGTCTTTTACAAAGAGGTAAATTTCTTAGTGTTTGAATGATGGATTTATTTCCATGATTACTAGACTAATTATAATTTAATTTCAAATATAAAATAAATTCTTTATTTTGAATTAATTATCTTTTAAATAAAGGAAACAGCCTTCCGAGGTGATCATCCATGATTTAAATAAATTCTTGCACATGAATCAATAAAATTTTGATACATTCCTTTTCATTTTGTCGTTTAATAGAAAATTTGAATTATAAAATCTCCACAGTCATGAATTAGAAATTGTACTTTTTATTACAATGAAAAATAAAGTTTATTAACTAATGAAGCAAGACATAAAAATTATAAATATTGTCTCACCTTTATTAGATATTGAAATAGGTATCACAAGAGATCATGTAAGAACCAGATACTTAATATTGCAAAAATACTTAACACTGACAAAAAAAGGTGCAAAACAATTTATTATTTAAAATTGAATCCTAAAAAAATAACTTGTCTGAAGAACAAAGAAAAATTATGCCTTTCAATTAAATAAGATAAATAAATAATTGTATGGTTAATTTTTAAATCATGTGATGTTTGAGAACCAATTGTATGTTGAGTACATTAATTCCATTTAACTGACTTAGTGAATTGCTTTTTTTTTTTAATTTTTAACTCACCTGTCAAATAATACCTTTAGTTCTTAAGCCTGCCACTGTGTATTCTAAACTGAATTACTTTATTTCAGTTGCCTTCTGTTGTTAGGGCAATAATGAAACTGTTAAAGGCAAAATAAGTTTAATAATGGTTTATGTAATTTACAGATCAGTATAATAAAAAGCACAAATCTAAATTTGAAAACTGCCGTAAGTAGTTCATTAACATGCTGAAGATCAATTGTCACATGAATGAACAAATTAACAAACTTTTGAGAATTTCATTAATCATTTTACTAAAAGAAAGGCTACAAATAAGTCAAAATATTTCTTGCTACTCATTCTGAATAATTGTGGCTTCAATAGATAATACAATTTGGTGATAAGTCCCAATATGTCGCATATATTTTTAGTTAATTTGAAAGTATTAATCCAAAAGAGCAACAATTCCTTCTCTCCAAACTTGAGCTGGAAATATTTGAAAGCATTTAATATTTATGAAGTATTTGACATTTTAAAGTGTACTACAATTTTGGATTTATAGACATTTATGTTCATTGAACAGACATTAAAAAACAGAACAATTTTTTTTGGAAATAATAATTAAGAAATTAAATATTAAAAAAAGATCTCAAATGTATTTTCTATAGATGAATAATTTATATACACAAGCATATCAAAAGCTTAAAATTGATATAAAATTGACTTCCAGTGTAAGGATAAAAAAGAATTATTCAGAAGATATCACATTAGATACATCATCAGCTGCTGCAATAACAATTTTTCATGGATGTGCATCTTTATACTTTGGTAATTTTGGCTTAACCATGTAGCTATCAATTGTAAAGATGAAAATTTGCTAAATGCTTAAAATTTAACCACTTTGCAGTGAAAATAATATTATACAAATGTATGCTAACTTTATCATATTGCTGAATAAATATTTTCACAAATGCTCTCTATTATTATGACTAATAGAAGATATAAATACTAATTAAAATTATAAACTTATAGCTACCCAAATCAAAAAATATAGGAACTAAAATTTCGAATTCACAAATACTCAATGCACTTCTTATGAAGAAAAAGATAAAAATACAGATATAAAGTGATCATGATATTTGGATATTAATGGTTATACCAACAAAGACATTTTAAAAATGAATATCAGTTTTCAAAGATTATCAAACCTGCTGTTAAATGAGTAATTTGTATTCTAATATGCAATTAGAAACAGTTAATAGCAAGCATGAATTAGCAAATCATTTGAAAAATAAATAGAAAGAAAAAAAGAGCAATAAAAAAAGGACTTAATTCTCAACATTAATGATTATTTATTTACTTAATATTTTTTCTAAACAAAACTTTTTAAATTGAATTGTATCAGTATCAATGAATAGTTGTTATATTTTATAAAACTGATCAATTATTCTAATTTATCTATTTTGATTTTAACCCTTATTTCATAGAAAGTCTTATCAATCCACAATGATATTTGAACATATGATAGTCTGCCATTGTAATGGAGCATAAGCCTATGCAATAATGCATCTATATTAATATTATATTATTTGCTTGATATAAGAAAATAAGATGTAATTATTTTTCTGAAAGTTACAGCTACATATAAAAATAGCAAATTTTTATTTTCTTTTGCAAATACTTTCTGATATTTTAATGATATTTTAAGATATTTTTTTTGTTTTTTACTTTTTAAATTAACTTGAACAAGTAGAATTTTGGATTTGTTTGGCTTCTCCAGAATATTTTTTAAATGAATATTGAAAATAATTTAAATCACTTACATATTAAAAATTCACTGAGTTCAAACATTCTATTATTACTATTTTTTTTTTTTTTTGTAAGTTGATTAAACATTTGAACTCATTATAAAAGAATAATTCTATCATTCTGTATAAAAATGACAATTTTGTAAAATAAAAATTTACAAATTTAAGGTGGAACCCAGCACCAATGTGAAGTCATATCTATTCATTGATCACTTTTTTAGCAATATTAATGGCAAGGCTATACTTTAGTTGCAGTCATAAAGCAAAACCTTTTTTCAGAATGGTAAATTTAAATCTTCATCTTTCAAATTTCTCAATTAAAAAACAAAGCATAATGCATTCTATTTCCAGATGATTCTAAATTTTTTTTCTAAAACAAAAGATTGGAAATGTGGATAGGTACCATACATGCAGATAACATTTTATAAAAATGATTATATATACTTTCTTTCTTGTCAAAAACAATAACAATAATATTTCTATAATCAGATATTTTAATATAGAGGATATGTTTACTAAATTTTTACATCTGATATTTATAAAATGTTACTATTCATGTAGACATTGTATCCAAAAATCAAATTGAGTTGCTTGACAAAAGAGACCACAGTTGGGCAATAACATTTTATCATCATCGTAGTAGTTTTCATTGCTTTAATTTACTTCATGAAATTGATTCTAATATCTCGATTTTAAATTTAGATGTAAGCTTGAAGAAGTCTTAAAAATTGACAGTAGGATTTGCAAACTTTCATTAAAATGTTTATAGTGATGATTATTTTATTATTTAAGTTTACGCATGTGCAAGTTTTTTGAAGGAAAGCCAATTGAGAGCACAATGCAAGAAGATGCTAAGATCACAAGATAATACTTAAACAGTGGTGATGGAAATATGAAATTTGTTTGATATATCTTGATACAATTTTATCTAGTATATTAATATTAAATTATTTATTATACCATGTGGGGGGGGAAATAGTAGATATACAGTAATTCTTTGTTAAAAACCTCACGCACTGTCACAACATAGTGGGGAAGAGTGCTAGCTTGCTGATAATAGATGTCTTCATTATCATGCTGTAGCCATAATTGTGGAAAGTCAAAAATAATATAAAATATATAATAAATAATAAAGAACTTATTATAACTTTTAAAATCTGTTATACCTAATTTTGCACCTCCCTATAAATTATCATTTTTACTCACTATCAATCAACTGCATGATAAAAATATTTCCACATTTAATTCAGTTTTTCCAAATATGGCTTTTCATCTCTATATTACTACAGCAAACTTTGTTATCTCATCAGTTTACCTAATGTGTGATACATTATTAGAACTTTTGTAAATCCCAATATAAATCTTTAATTATATATCCATATTATTTCTTGTAACAATATGCCCAGACCAAATTTATTCTAACTTTTTAATTTTTTTCAATGATATATTTTTTTCACTGATATATTTCACTTTCAGTTCCTTCTAAGCACCAGTAGCATACATCTCTATTTAAGCCTCTATATGGCTCTTCTATTAAGCATCTAAATCTCAGATCCATTTGTAAACATGGGCAAAATATGTTTATTAAAAGTGTTTCTTTTCAAACACAGATATATATTTCATTTTAGTATTAAATTATTTCTATGAAAAGCACTCTGTCCAAGCTTAATTCTATGATTGATTTTATTCATTATATTATCATCTGTATTAATAATTGATCAAAGTATTTATAGCTGTTAACTTTTTCTAATTCATCATTATCAATCTTTAGTTTCTTCTTAAGTGAAAAGAAATTGAACATTACTTTAATCCTTGAAGCATTTATCTTTAGCCTTATTTTCTCATAACATTATTAGCAAAAACAATTATATTTTCAAACTCTAGATCAGGGGTGTCCAATAAGTCGATCGTGATCCACCGGTCGATCACAAAGCTATTTTTGGTCGATCGCAAAGCCAATATGGTAAGAGCTGTCAGAGTAATGAGTGAAACAAATTAAGTCAAGATTTTCCATTTTTTTGTTATTGTTCTAAATTTTTTTTCAATTCCAGATAAGTAAAGTCCACTAAGTTGTATCATTATTGAAAATAATATTTTTAATCTTGATTTAATGTAGCTAATTTGAATTAATAAATATTGTTAATAATTACTCATGTTGCTTTAATTCCCCTGGACATGGAGTTGTTTGGCCTGTCAAATAAATGTTATTTTTAACTAGGTAGATATATAAAAATGGTATGTATTTCATTCCTCCCTCCACTTAGTCTACGCCTATGACAACAAGTCGATCGTAACACATTTTTAAAATAAAAGTAGATCTTATTAACACAAAAGTTGGCCACCCCTGCTCTAGATGACTTAAATAATATTTATTTAGTTTTATTTTTGTAACATCTTAATTTTAATCCACATAATTTTAATAAAAACTATATATATATATATACAATAAACGCCATGTAAAGAAAAACTCATGTGTGGACTTAAAAATGTAATATGGAATTAATAGATAAATATATAAAACTTATATAAAATAATAAAATTAACAGCTAAAACAAAAAAATAACCATTGAAACATAAACAGTTTTGTAAATATGAAATCACCTCACTATATATCATAGTCATTACTAATTTTTTGGTGTCTCCATGCAATATAATTATTGCTGATGCATTTTGGAAAATATTCTTTAGAATTTGACAATCTTCTGTTTTAATGACTACAAAAATGCTTAGAGAGTCAAATATCTTCTCATAATCTGCAAAATCAAGGCATAAACAAGGCATACATATGATTTTTTTCATAATATTTTTAGTAGTTAGATGTTATCTACAATATTATAATATTTTCAAAATCCAACTCATTTTTTTAATTAATCTGAGTCCAATATTTTAAGAAAACAAATGATAGAGGTTTTAATAAAGATCTTGTATAAAACTGACCAAGACGTGATTGCAATTTCTAATATACACTTTTTCAATTTACTCATGCAGTCTTTTAAAATCATATGGTACATATTTATCACTTGAAACATTTAGCAAATAGCTTTTTAATAACTTATTTTTCTCTTCTTTTAAAGCATTGATAATAATTCCATTGCTTTCTAAAACTTTTTCATTTATATGTTTACCTCTTCATTTAAGATATTTGGCATTTCAAAAGATGATTTTTATTTTTTTTACTATTTAGCTTTTGTAGAACTTTTTCATGTACTTCAAGACATTGTCCCTGTTTTCAATAATTCTTCCACCTTTTTCTATTGTTGCTAAAATAACTTTCTTCCAAATACCAATATATTGTATTATAAGAATACCAAATTCTCTTAACAGTAGTGCACCAAGTGCAAGCTTTCATAATCAATGGATTCAGGAAGGCTTGTGAATAAAATCTCTATCTAGTGCATTTTCATCCAACATCCCCAGACTTGTTTCTAGCTTATGGATTTCATTAGTGAGGAGCCTTGGATTTGAGAGCATTACACCTAGATCTTAGGATTGAATGCAACCCTATAGCAGCCACCTTTTACCTATTTGGTTAACTATAAAACTAGGAGCCCAAGATGAAAATATCTAATGTTTCTAACCCAAGCATGAAGGCTTGCACTTGGTGGCACTATTGAATGGAGAGTTTAGTACTCTTATTATCTACATGTGATCATGTGATATTGTATTATACTTGTGAATTTTTTTTTTATAAAACTTTTATTGCCAATTCATAGTTATATTTTTTTTATACTATCAATAACTTTTTTTTTTTTTTTTACCATTTTACATAATTCCAAATATTCAGATTTTATTTAATGGAGAATTTTTAAATGATTTGATACCGCCCTCTTTTTTTTAAAAAAAATATTACTTCATCTTAATAAAAATTTAGTGGTGAATTGCATCTTTATTATATCATTTATCTGTGTATCACATCCTAGTAGAATATTATTTATCTTCTTATTCGATTTGTTTAAGTCTGGTATTATTAATGTTTATATTGTAAATGATTTTTTAAGTTTTACTTTTAAATTTATTACACTATTTTTGTGAAGATTAGAAATACTAACAGCTAATATTGTTTTTTTAAAAATAGTTTTTGCCTCTCTAGCTTCGAATTATGCCACTAATCATTGTTTAAATCTGTTAAGAACATCATCAGTCTTAAAATATATATATATATTATTTATTAGGGAAAAAGATTCTATATTTTGGTTTTATTTGAATCCTTCCATGTTCAATCAGTTACAAATTTTCAAAAAAAATAATTCACAATATGAAATTCTTATCTTTAAAATTCCTTAAGTCTACTTTTTTTTTACAATTTTGTCTCCATATTCAAGTTTAGATTTACTATTAAAATCATTTTCCAATTCTAGTATGATAACTCCCATAACAATTTTAAAATGTTGTTGGTTTGCTTAAAAATATTCTATATATCTAAATAAAAATTCTCTACTTCTTCATCATAATAAAAACTTGTTGCAATTCGTTCATTATCTTCCATTAAATTGAATAAATAATCTTGCCATTTTATCTAATGTATTTCAATCCGTACAATGCTCTTCATCAAATTCACTTTTCAAACAATATTCCTTTTTTTACTTTTTTTTCCTAATATTTATAAAGTTTGACAATATCACATTTGGCATCAAACAGCTCTTCCTCTAAATAATATAATCCTAATTTTAAAGTGAAATGCTCTACAATTGTTGATAATTAAATAATGGATCATTAAATGACATCCTATGTTCATAATCTGCTCATTTTTAACATCCTATGTTTACCTTTGCCAAACTTCATTTTGAATGATGATATGTAAGTCACTGGCATATGAGGGTTATATATTTTTTATTCTGCCAAGATTATAAATATAAAAGAGGAGTGAAAGTTCATACTCACATATCACATTCATTTCCCCCTTACCATACTCAACAGATATCTCAGTTAAGAACCAACCACCAAGCATGCGAAAAGAAAAATCATGATTTTTATTTTATTTTAGAGATTATCATAATGATGATATGTGCTGCTAAGGTACCCATCCATATTCATTTAAATTATCATTGGAATATGCAAATTTCTACTGTCTACTCCATAATCCGTCATTGCAATGATAAGTTAAATAAACAATGAACACCTTATTAAAATATATAAACTATGACACATCTATTAGTCCTTTGTACATATTTCGGTATTTTTAATATATTTTCCAAAGAGTTTTTTCCAAATTATTTCTTACAAAATATTTCAAACATTGAAGTTAAACTTAGTTAGTTCACGGAGGAGTACATTCTTTGAAGAATGAATATAAAAGTGATTAGCTATAGAGCTCAAGATTTCTGCAGATTCTTACTCTAAGAAAGTACAAAAAAAATTCGACTTTGGTACTCATAATTTCTAACTATTTTGATGATGACTTGGCATTGGACTTCCTAATTAGTTTTTTTAAATTTTTTAAACATGCACATATTAACCTTATTTTAATCCTCTGTTTATATACTCTTTTTCTTCAAAATACTTTTTATTAACTTTTTAAATCGCATCTGTACAAAGAAAAAGCAAAATTATATAAAGAAATTATTTTATTGCACAACAATAAACATATATGTTCGTGACGTTTTGATATTGTTATTTCTGAAGTCCAACAAATGAAACAGTTTATTAGATTTATGAGAAAGAATCTAAAGTGTTCTCTTGCCCGTACCTATTAATTTCATCTGCTATCACTTTCAAAACTCAATATCTTTAATTTAGTAAGATAGAAAAAAAAAAGAAATTGAATCACTTCATTTTATAAAGCAGGTAATATCATATTGTCAATTAAATAAGAATAAAAATCCCAAGAGTTTCTAAATGAATTTTTCCTGCTATCGGTTATATTGTAACGAGAGTGGACGATATTTGGGAACTGTCTGGAAAGAGCTCTGTCCGCCAGGCCTAGATAGCTAGCAATACAGCAGCCGATTGATCAAGTTAACTGAGAGGTCACACAGCCTCTTGATGAATGGCTATTATCATTGCTTAATCGATATAATGTGTTCCTCTAATGACTCATTGGCTGATTTAGCCAGACTATTTTCAGGGCAAAATCAATAACTTTTTAAAAACGTTCTCCTCCCCAAAAGTGGAATTTTATAGTGTAGCATTATTGAACACATGAAAAGAGGAGGAAAAAAAATACTTTCAACACATGGTCTAAATCAGTGAACTGTGGGCGAGAGCCACTTAGTTTGAGCGCTTTTAAAGCATTACCCAAACAGTTCTAATAAAGGCACAAGGTGGCAGCCTGGCAAATTCAATAGACAAGAATTATTGCTAGGATAGGTAAATGGATTAGAATTTATTAAAATTTACAAATTAATTCTATATGAAGATTATTGCTAAACCACAAATTGTTATTGACTGAGCAATCTCAAAAGATAGAGCTGATAATAGAGTCAGTTACAAAAGATCATGTGATCAAGTATTTACATTAGCCTAAATTTTTCTGAATATAAATAAAAAAAGAAATTCTAGATTTATTGTAAAGATTAATAACATTTATTTTTATATATATCTAATAGGAGAATAATGTTAGCAAAACATGCTTTTCAGAATAAAATAAACTTTACTACTAAATAATAGTATCGATACAAAAAGCAGAATTAAATTTATTAAAACCATCATTTGGAATATATTGACAATGGTGTTTGGAGAATATTAGAAAATCAAGATTAATGATTAAATATTTAAGAGAATTTGGAGTAAAAAGAGAACTACTGAATATGAGAAAAATGAGAAAGATGAAAGTTTTTGGTCCCATTTAAAAAATGATAGATTTTTACCAAATATTTTGGAAGACAATATTTTAGAAAGAAGATTGAGACGCAAACCAAGAATATCCTATCTTCAAAATGTGATCAGTGAAATTGAATGTTTTTCACATGCAGATTTAAAATGAATTGTCAAAAGTAAAAAAAAACCAGAAAGATGTGGCTACAATGACAGCCATTGCCTCTACATGCTAATTATAAAGCTAATATACAATTTTGGTCATATAATATGTATTTATTTTTTGAGACGATAATTATTATATTTAAAAACCTTTAAAGACATATGTTTTTAACAATAATTATTTTAATTTATGGTTATAAAACATGGGCTTTATAATAATGGTTGCAAATGATATAAAAACAAATATATAGAGAATGATAAAATGAATCAGAAAAAGAAATAAGTAGTTTAAAAAATATTGACATTAGTGATGATGATATGAAGCTTAAAGAAAAATCTAAATAAAATAGAAGAGATTAATTTATTGCCTAGTTTAAATCTCGATTAAATACCAAAAGACAAGAAGCTGCCTTAAAAATATTAGATTGAAATAGAATAATAAGATCAAAAATAGGTACCTGATCATTTTGAAGAAAAAAAAGTTCATGATAAACTTTCTTAAAAGTTTTGTATTGGTTATGTAAAAAGGACTGTCATTGGTGATATTAGATGATAGAAATATTATCTTGCAGATAAATTTATAAATTAGTTGAAAACAGATAAGCACTTGTTAATGAGTAAAACATGATGAGAATAAACTGGAATATTTTTGAGATCATTCAAATATAAATTCTGTGTTGTAATAAAAAAGACATAATTGATAAAGTGGTTATATAAGTTAAAACATTAGAGAAATCTGATAATGATAACTAGAAAAACATCTGTATATTTTTTCATTTTGATTTTTTTCCAGCTTACATTAATACCATGCAGTACTTGAATTCATTAATCTAATCATTGGAATAATTTTGCATTGATTGAAATAACCATATAGACTATTTTATTTTTTACATTCACTCTGATTACTACATAAAATATCTTTACATTTTAATAACATAAACAGTTTATTAAAGTTTATGATGTGTCTATAAACAATAAAATTCCAAAGCAGTATTAAAGAGAATCATCAACAATGATCAAATATTATCACTCCATATTCTTTGTGTAGTTACATCACCTGGCTTCATATATGAACATGAATATTCTTTGGAATAAATATTAAAGCTACATATTTACCAAAGATTCATCACATGTGTGCCCTCTCTGTAATTAAAATAAATACCAGTGAATAAAAACAATCATATATGTTTCTTGTAAATTAAGTTTATTCCATTTACATAACTGGAGGGGCATGCATAGTTTGGTTTAATTAATAAAATCTGTTTGGTTGAAATGCATTTTAAAAGTGATTAGCATGTTTTTCTTTCAATGTTTTCAGCAATCTGTTTAACATTTAACACCTACACATAATATTCTAAAAGTCATAATTTATTTTATGACATAAGGTATATATAAAAGAAAATAATTCAACTACTTTAAATCTAAACAAAATACAAAAACAAAATCTAAAAAAATATCTGAAGTAAAAATAACTTAGCACTACATGTGGACCGCTAGTATCTTTACACATATAACACAGATTAGTAAAATTCTTCAACTCATGTTAAGAAATTCAAGATTATAATTTGAATTTCCTTCCTACTATGATTTTGAAGATTTGAATGGATCAATAAGTTTGACTAATACTCATTCATTTCTGCCTCTTGCAATTTCTCTCTTTATGCAAACTATTGAGAATTTGAATATAATAAGACTTTTTTTGAAGCCAAATGTAAAATTATATGAACTATTATTTTAGGGTTCTTAATTTACTGAAACCATTTTAAACATAATCATAGCAGAACTTTTTAATCTTAGTAAACAGTTAAGAGCTTTCATGTGTTTTTTGAGAGTTTCTATAATCTACAAATAGCCTTATTTTTTGAAACTAATTTTATAAAAACATTTAAAGCCTTTCTATATGCCTTTACATGTTCCAGTATGCAGACATTTCTGGACATATATCTTAAATAATATATAAGAAAGTAGCCAAAAATTACCAGAATAATTCTCTGATTTGCACAGCTGATGCTGTTACATAATTTTTGTAGAAAATTTCTGCATCAATCTGCCAAATGACATTGACATGTGAAATGAGAATGTCACACAGCAAATTTTTTTTGTAAGGTTCATTTCATATATTTGTCGATTTTTATAATGACTGAAAAGTTTAAACAATGTGATTTTTTTCTTTTTTAAAAAACAACAGGGGAAACAGTTGTACTACTTGAAACAGATTAAAAGCAAGCTGATGTCATAAAAACATAAGTTGATAAATAGTTTAAATGAAATGTTAAATTCGCCATGTCTCTAAAAAGCATGAGAAGTGAAGTCCAAAGTCAAAACAATGCTGTTTTTTTATGCAAACATTTTTCTTTCAAATTTAGTTGGTTATGGTCAGGCATTTTATCTGCAAGATGAAATGTAAACATCTCATTTTGTAGCAAAGAGAAGAATGTAAGTTTTATTCTGACAAAGTGTCATCTCTCAAAGCCGTGAGTGCCAAACACTTTTTAATTAAATTCTGCATGACCCAGTTTATCTATCAGCCATATTTACTTGGTCTTACTTTGTGTGATTTTTTTTTTAATCTCTCAAATGAAAATATGTCTCAATTTTTTTTGTGGATTTAGAAATGGTGGAAAAAAACACTGCAGAGATTAAAAGATATTACTTTGCAAGTGTTTTCAGATTATTTTGAAAAATGAAAAATACATTTAGACCACTGTATTAAATTAAATGGATAGTAATCTGAAAGAGATTACATTTATAACATTTAAATATAAATGCATATTTTTTATTATAAAATGCCATTTGTTTTTGGGTACCCCCTCATAGGTTTAAAAAAAAGGAACTATAAAAACATTAGACAGTCTATTTGCATAATGTAAATATTATGTTTTACTTAAATAAGCATATATAATTATATTGTACTCTTTGTGGTTTACTTCGGTTGTAGAGTGATAAATTTGAGATTTAAATGTTTCTGGATCCAAGATCAATGTCTCATTCCTGGTGCCTGAATGTTGCTTAACCTTCCAAACAGCTAATCATTGGTTTATATTTATTTATATACATTACATTTTTTCAAATAATCATATTTCACTGAATACATAAATAATTATTACTTATTTTTAATTAGATTAGAAATTATTATACAGTGGAGTCATAATGCCCACTGTATTTTGTTTCAAGCATCACTTGTGTACCTACATCATTTGTAATAGCTCATGTATAGTTGATAAGCTTTTATTACAGTAGAATACATATTATTGGCTGAACTGCAACTGTACATCACTTTTCACCAATACACACACATATAATACAATTGCTTTTAATGTGTATAATATGTTTATATAAATTAAGATTAGGGTATAAACAAAATTTTTAAAAAAATATAGTTATTAATAATAAATTTTGAGAGTTTATTAAATATATATTTATGGCTTGTGTATGTCAAAGCATTCACATTTATCTAAAAAATAAAAAAATATAAATCTTATTATAGTGCTGTGCCCCACCCTAAAATCCAATTTGGAATGCTAACACAGTCCTGATGTAACAGTGAAAGATACTGTTAAAAGTGTTAGAAGGTACCAGTAGGTTAGTTCACATGAAACAAAAAAGTTAACCTGAAAAGTTAAATTATTTAGGCACAATGCAATCAACACAAGGTCACAGGATACTGTAGTGAAAATATACAACCCAGCATTATGATAAAGTGTGTAACACAACCAACTACAGCAGCCAAATGAAGGCATTTTTTGTGATTTTAGCATAGAAAAAAGCCACAGCAATAGCTAGCAGCTGAGTAAACTGACTCTTTCTGTGTTTTATCATAGAAATAAAGCTATCTGCTTGGCTGCAGCTGCAAAAACAGCATATTTCTAGCAATTTAGCTAGAAATAGCCCAGTCAAGCAGCTGACATGATGGATCAGAACACAACCATTATAAGTTACAAGTTGCATCACCATAAATGCTCTAGGCATAAAAGTACCACAAGGGTATAGGCCAACTATAAATTCAATTTTCTTTGAAAACTAAAATGCAGTGAATGAACTTGCAACATTTACAGAACTATTTGAATGTCCACACACTAACAAAATCCCACATATATATATACACTAACTTATTGTTTGGGCTAGCTTGGGAAGCAAGGACCCATAAACTGTGATTGTAAACAAAAGAAAATACTAACACAATATTTTAAACCTATTTTCATATTAAATAAATTCATTGGAATTACATAAAACAATAATAGATAAATTTATTAATTATAAACAATAACAATAGAATGAAATTAAAGGTCTGTTAAGTACACTATAAATAGAAATACATCATTCTCATTTTATTAAAAATAATAGAAAATATGCTATAACATTGTAATTTATAGATATTTCAATATGTTTCTGTGACACACACACATATAAGCATACTGATATGCCTGTATAATAATATAAAATTAACATTGCCTCAGGCATTTTTTTTACGATTTCAGTGTTTTTATTTTTATTTTTTATCACTTGCAGGCTTCTTGCCATTTGTTGATGGTACTGCAGCATCACCCAGCCACAACATGTGGCATAAGTTACAACTACCAAATAATTTATAATAATTTTAAATATCAAAAATATTATTTAGCTATTAATCTGTTATTCCAGTGAATATATTTTAAATAAATATTTCAAGAAATTTTGTTTGTATTCATTTCTACTTTTCATTTCAACTTTATACATATATATACATTACTATGTTGTATACTACAAGACATTATCATATATATATATATTGTACTGCTAATGAGTAGCGCTCCATGTAAAATTATGTTTACAATTATTAAAAATAAATTTTTTTATAGACAATGTAAAGATTTTAAAATTAAAATTCTAATAAATAAAATCACTGCAAAATAAGTCAAGCATTGGTAGCTGAGACGTCAGCACAGCAAGCAGTTGCTTGCAGACAGTTGTCATGGGTTCACTTCCTGGCCAATGCTTTGACATATAGAAAAAAACATATATGTTTTTAATTGCTTTTTGTCAATCATTGGCAGCCAAGAGGTCAGTGCAGCTGCCTTGCAAGCAAGCAGTTGCTTTCAGACAGTTGTCACAGGTTCGCTTCATGGCCAATGCTTTGACATGGAAAAAAAAGTTTCGTAAAAGGAAATAGTTTTAATAAATAAATAATATATAAGCCAGAATAAGTTGAGAGAGTTGTTGTTTATAAAGTTTAAAGAGTTTTTATTATTAGTTTAAAACAGTTTTCTAAAAGTCAGTAGTAAAGTTTTACAAATTAAGTAATTAGAGGGGGGGAAAATCTAACTTAAAAAAGTTGAAACTATAAGAGTTTAAAAAATAAAGCTTTTACATGAAATTAAAAATACACTCTTTTCATTTAATTTAAAGAAAAAAAGAAATCTTAAAAACTAAAAGAAAATCTCTCTTTTTATTTATTCAAAATAAAATAAATATACATAAAAGATTGTATTTAAATATAAAGAACATAATAAAATGTGTGTGTATTGAAAAATTAAAGTATGAAAATTAAATATTAAAATAAATGAAAGCATATAATTAAAATTTCCCTCAAAGATTGTATACACTCATAAGCTATATAAAAACAGAATTAGCATGGCTACTAATTAAAATCCAAAAACAGATTAAGTAAAAGGCATCTTAAGAATTTAATCAAAGCAGTGAATGAATTTAAAAAATAATTAAAAAAATGACAACAAGGTCATATAAATAGGGCCAAAAATGTTGTTAGTCAGTCGTACACATATCTCAGTCATGTATCTAAAGTCAATCATCTGTTATACAGTTTTTTTAAAGACAATGCAGTGCTAAGTTGGAACATGTGGCCAGCAACAGCCTCAGTCCAACAGAAATCAGCCATCTGACTGATAGAAGCAATGACCATTTAATAATTTAAAGCTGCCAAAAAGTGTCTAACCACCTTGAGTAAGAAATAGCTCAGAACTGCCTTCATCAGGATTGCATCAGAAGCCTAAAATCCAACTGATTGGTAAAACACATGAAGCAGCAAACATCAAGAAGCCTCCACGTTTAAAAATCCTATAGGTAATAAATAACATTTTCTTATTCCAATTGTGATATTAAGTTAAGTAGCCATTGCAATCTTTGAAGCCTCCCAGAGTCAGTTTAATAAATGAACTCTGTAGCCACATAAAATGAACTATTTATGTATGTATTTGAATGCTTGTAATTATTTTAATGCTTTATGTTAAATTATATTACTATTGTATATCTATTATAGTATGTGTGTGCCTGAGATTATTATAAATCATAGTGTAGATTAATTAAGAAATTTTATAATTAGTCTACAAATTTTAGTAAGTATTTTAGTTAAAATAAATTATCTTTGAAAAGTAATATTTTGTCAGTCAATTCTTTATTCATACCACTAATGAGAGCAGCAATTTATTATGTTATCTTTTTGATTGAGCTAGTTGGGATTTCTTAGGCACTGAATTAGTTTTCCATCATTCAGGGCAAGTTAGTTACCTTAGTAATTAACTGGCACCTGGAGTTTACTCTGAAACAAAAAAGTGCTTTGAATGATAGGTGTTGAATTTTGCATTTCAGAAGATCTATGTCCTTGAAATGTAGCTGCAGTTATGTATCTTATATAGCTCTGGCTTGGTCATAGGTACCCTCTGGGTATTATGCTTTCTTGATTAAGGAGACCAGTGTGGAGCAATATTTAAATTGCATTGGGGTAGATCAAACTTATAATAAATAATTGTATCATATTTTTTATGTATAAGAAGTCAACAATGTGTTTATCTTAAATTTTGTTATTCACAATTTTCTATTTCCATTAAAGAATAAAATTTCATGTTAGATTTTGTTTCCTATTTGATTGCCTATCCCACCTGTCTCAATATATATATAAATAGATTCAAGCTTTATCATCACACATTATAAGCATCTGATCAAAAACATGCCAAAAATAAGTATTCCCAAGATAATTTTATGCTAAAACACATTATCAGTTGTACCATAGCACAATCTTTTATTATTTCTCTTAATAGTTTTATCACTTTCATTACATCAATCTTGCACAAAGGAGAGATTAGATGTTTCCCATTTTAATAACCAATAAATAGAGTATACCATTCTTTGCAGTGTAATAAAATTTCAAATTATATTTTTACCTCAGTGCATCTTTCACCTTAGCTCAATCATACCACAATCATTCATCAAACCAGAAGTTAGTACAACCTCTGTTTCAGAATTTAATTTTTATTGTGTGTGTATATATATATATATGTGTGTGTGTGTGTGTGTGTGTGTGTGTGAGTGTGTGTTACTTAGATAAAGCTATTAATGCTCAATGCTAGATAGGTTTATATATGTAAATATATGAAAGCCATCAATACTTGAATCATAGTAATATCAATAATAATTAACAATCTCAATCTGTTGTCAAGACAGTCTCCTTTTAATAATAAAGGTGGTTATCCACCATCTATGATCTAATATGTTTATGTAGACATTAAAGATGGCAACTTGAGCAGAGAGAGTAAAGAATTAATTCAATGAAGTTTAGATAAATCTCATTAAACAGATAGATGTTCTGAAAGTAGACTAACAAATAGATAATTATAACTTTGAAACTGCAATTATAATTTTCAAATGCATTCAAACTATTTATTACTTAGATAATAAAGCTAATAATGTGCAATGCTAGATAGGTTTATAAATATAAATATGTTAAAGTAGTCAATACTTAAACATTACTGATATCAATAACAATTAACAATCTCAATCTGTTGTCAAGGCAATCTCCTTTTATCAATAAAGATGGAATTTCACCTTCATTTATGGTTTATTATGTTTATATAGACACTAAAGACTACAACTTGACTACAGAGAGTAAATTATTAATTCAAAGAAAGGTCTACATAAATATATTATATCATAGATAAAGGTCAATTTTTATCTTTATTGTTAAAAAGAAGTTGCCTTACTAACAAATTGAGATTGTTATTTGTTATTGATGTTGTTTAAATATTGACTGCTTTCATACACACACACACATATATATATATGTGTATGTAATCTTGTGAAAAGAAATTTTTTTTTACACATGTGCTATTAGATTAATATTAAATTTACATGTGCTCAACCATCAATAAGTGTTTCTCTTCTTATATAAACTAACCCTTATTGACCATGCTTAAATCAGGAAATGTTTTTGTTATGAGCCTGATATGTAAATTGACATATTATTTGTACAAATTTAGTTTACATATCACAGGGAAAAGAAAGTTTTTTATATTTAACTACCTGTGACTTTGAATTGTATTAGTTTAAATATATGTAATAAATAATTTAACAATTTTTATATATGTAATCTTGTGGGAGGAAATTATTCTTCAAACATGTGTTATTAGATTGATATTAAATTTACATGCACTCACCCATCTGTGAAGAGAAGTTTCCTTCTACAGGATTACACACACACACACATATATATATATAAATTGCTAAATTATTTATTACATATATTCAAACTCATATAATTCAAAGTCACAGGTAATTAAAAATATTAAACTGTTTATTCGTGGTGATACATAATTTAAATTTGTACAAATAATTTGTTTATTGAAATATCAGGCACATAATAAGATCATGTCCTGATTTAAACATAGCCAATAATGGTTGGTTAATATAAGAATAGGCTTTAAGCGTGATTAAATTATACTTTTAAAACACTTATTATTTATTACATATATATTTATACATATTGCTTTACAAGTAAATATTGTTTTGTACATTTATTTAAACACAAAAATATTCTCATTTGTCTTCTGTGGCTATTTAGGAACCACGATATGGTATGCAGCATTATCTTTACATAATGATAAAAAAGTAAGTAAATTTTGTTGGGTTTTGAGAGGTACAAAACTGAATAATGATCATCTTAAAGAATTTTTCCAAATCTGATGTTGGATCTATTTGGTGATATCTCATAAAAATGTTGCCATAAATAAAAGCAAATTTTAAAAAATAGTTAATTATAATAATGATTAAATAATTAATACATTGGATTAATAAAAAATAATATTCTAAATAAGAACATATGCAAGTCTCCCCTAAAAGATTTGAAAATATATTATTTTCACAAATACGAATTTATAATAATTGATTTGATAAAACTTAATAAATAGAAAAACTCTACTGTTTTTAATTCATTAAGAGAAATTATAATTTTCAGACATAAAAATGGAAACATTATTGGGAAATATCTGTAGAACTGAATTTAATCAGAAAAAATTATGCATTAAATTTCAAAACAAAGCCACATATATTTACTTTCTAGTTAGAATGTAATATAATATAATTTAAAAATTATAACAATGAATTAAAATAGTTTATTGTTATAGTGACTAAATCTAGTCATTTGTCAGAAGTATATAAAAAGAAAGTTTTCTCGGAAAAACTTCAAGTATGTTTATACTTGGTACATTACACTTATAAGTCTTACAATTATATTCCAGTGTATATCACTAGCTGAAAAATAACTAGAATATATTTAAATTACTCTTCCAAATGTGACGATATTTCAGCAACACTCTCTGTGAATAAATATAGAGTCTGAATTTTATTCAGAGATGGTGTTGTTAAAATCATAACATTTGGGATGGTGACTTGAAATTGTCTTGCAGTTATGGATTCAACTAAACATCATAGGCAAATAAAGCTGATTATCATGGTTGTATTAGTATTTATTCAGACAGATGTCATTATCTTAAGTTTAGCTATATAATGTAATCTAAAAGATATCAGTCTGTTTTCTCAGTAATATCAAAGTAAATGAATTATGAAACTGTCATAAGTTACTGGAATAAGTTGCAATTTTATCAATATATAATTTTCCACCATTATTGATCTATTGCTGAATGAAAGTCTCTCTAAGTTTAATCCAATTTCTTCAATCTGGAAACTTTCATATTTATCTATCCATCTCATATGGGGTCTGTTTTTAGGTCTTTTAAAAAATGAAATATAAGAATTATCAGATAATATTAAGAAATTAAATATAAAGATAAATACTAAAAAAGACTAAAGTAGTGTTCATTAAATTTTATCAGAAAAAGAAAATGAATATTGATAATCATACGTTAGCAGTTAACAACTACAAATACCTTGGTCAGATTCTTAATACAAATGAAAACATAATGGATGAGATTAATCATAGAATTAAACTTGGATGGAATGTTTTTGGTAGAAATAATATTAAAAGGAAATAAGTCTATGTATATGAAAGAAAGGTTTTTAGTAGATATATATTTTACAAGTTCTTAATTATAGATGTGAGATTTGGATACTTAACAGAAGAGCAATTTAGAGAATTCAGACTACTCAATGAAATATGGAGAGATGTATGTTTTGAATAACAATAAGAGATCAGCAATGAAATACACGAATGAAAGAATAAATATAAACCACTGACAATATTTAATGAATTAAATACTGAAGAATAACTGGGATGGATATATTGCTAGAAGAAATGATAATAGTTGGACAGATGAAGTCTTAAACTGGATTTCAAGAGATTGTAAAAATCACAATTAAATTATTGTAATTATCCTTTAACTTAACCTTTCCTATTATGCTATCATAAAAAATGTAAAATTAATCCTTATTGTGATAACATTAAGAAATAACATATGTTTAAAGTTAATCCTTATTATTCTATGAAATAGAATATACTTAATGGTTCTTATATATATATATATATATATATATATATATAGAACCATTGTATATATATATATATATATATATATATAACATCTTATTTGAGTCCTGCTGTGTATTAGTTTTTTAAATTTGTTAACATCTTGATAAAATAAGATTAATCATTGTCATGGATTATGTTGTAATGAAGAACTTTTTTTTTTTCAAGTAATAAGCAGATTGTGTTTACATGTGAATTAAAGAAAATTCATTATTATACATATTATTAGACGGTTGTCCAATATTCATCATTAGGTGGATTAATAAAATATATATTTCCTTCTAATTTACAATCAGATAATTTTTTAAAATTGATTTAAGAATAATAATTAATATTTATATACGTCTATAATCTTAGTACATGTGCTTTGTTTGCTTAAGCACGTAATATTTATATAAGGCTAAGCATGTAATATTTATATAAGGCTATTTTTAAGCACACAAGGCGCATGTACTAAGATTATAGCCTTATATAAATATTATGTGCTGACATTGCACTTAACAAGAATTAATATTTAGAAGAAGAATGAAATAAATAATGGATTTCCATAATGCTAAAATATGTTGCACTTTTTTACATCTATTTAAAATATTTGGTCTTTTTAAAATATTAATGGACTCTCTCACAGTTCTTAAATCATAGTTTTCCAAAATAGCTAGTATTTTAGTATTATCAAAATTAGAGGCTGACGAATTTCTAAAAAATGAGATGTAAAAGTGAAAGTTGATGTAACTATCTTTTGATTGAAGACATTTTTATATCCCCAAACTCTGACATTGGTGCATCTATTTCATTGATTTACATAGCTTCTTGAGCACTGCAAACATGGAATTTCATAGATATCTTAATGTTCTAAAAGTATTTTAGATTTATGGAAAAGCAAGTTTTTTGCTAGTGGAAAAGATAGTTTTAATATTGAAATTAGACAGATTCCACTAATCCTATTACTGAGCCCTTTAATATAAGAAACAATAAATCTATTATTTCTTAACTCAACTGACTATTTTTTCCTGGTATAATACTATGTAAAGTCTTATATGTAATGTTGTTTTAAATATATCTATTAGAGAGAAGAATATTTTTAGCTATTGTTGCTTCTTGAATAAGATGATCTTTATCAGATAAACTGTATGTTCTCATCAAAAGATTTTCTGCCACAGAAAATATAGGAGCAGAATGATAATGAGAACTAAAATTGAGATATTTTTTCATATTGATGAATTTTCTATAAACAAATATTGACAAAGAGTCATTGCATTTTTAGTAATTAAAACTTCTAGAAAAGAAAGTGTTTGTCATTTTCAACTTCCATGGTAAACTTAACATTAGGATGCCATCCATTAAAAAAAAGAACAGTATTCAAAGCATCAATACCATGAGCCCATATAATAAATGTAACATCTATATATCAGCCAAATAGAAGATCTCTTACTAGCTGCATTCAATACTTGACTCTCAAAATTATTCATGAAGAGATCAGCAATTACTGATGGTAGACAAGAGCTCATAAAAACCTTTTTATTTGTTTGTATTTTTGGATGCCATAAATAAAAAAATATAATTCAATTACAAGGCAATGTTTTGCCAATGAAATAATAAAATCAGGTAAATTATTGTATTGAACTACAAAACTTCTTTAACAGGAATACTGGTAAACATAGAAGAGACATCAAAACTGATTAATACATCCCTTTTAGCTAGTTTTAAGTTTTTAAAAACAATAATAATTATTAATATTATTTATTAGTATTAATAAAATTAATATTAATAAAATTTCCCTTTAATCAAAAATTAATTACATCATCTTTTACATAGCATTTTATAGAAATTGGTCACATCCTTGACCTTGATAATACTAAAATACTAACTACTTTGGAAAAATATAATTTAAAAACTATGAGAGAGTCTATCAAAATTTTTAAAAAGACCAATTAGTTTAAATAGACATAAAGAAATACAACATACTCCAGTTTTATGGAAATCTACTATTTTATTTATTTCTTTTTTAAAATTGATTTTAAGAAATCAACTGATTGCAAACTGGAAGAAAGTAATTTTTTTTATTAATACCCTCTTGCATTAATATTGGGCAGCTATCTAATAATATATGTGTATCTCAGTGATAAAGTGGCCTTTTTTAGGAATGGAAGCACACTATATAATCTTTTTTTAATAATGTTTATATTTCACTTGCCACAACAATTTTTACATAATAGTGCCTAATATATATTACACACATCTAAAACAATCTGAAACTCTCTTATCTGTAAACCAGAGAAGATATTTTTTATTTTCTAATTAATCAATAACATTCCTTGCTGTATATAAAAACAATTCAATTGTTGATAAAAAATATTGAAAGTAAACAGAAATTCCATATGATAAAAAAAAAGTTTGTATGGTTCATTCTTTTTTTATGTTTAGCAAAAATAATTCAGATTTTTTTTAAGTTTTGCAAAATAGTTTATATACTGTAATGGTCCAAGTATTCTCGGGAATCTGCATCTGTCTACAGTTGGACCTAGGTCTTCAGGTAGGATCCTGAAGATGTCACAATGAAGTACATAACCAATGATTGCATCCACTTTCAATTGACTAGCTCTAAATTGTTTTATTAAATCTAGATACAATTTAGGTAAGTTCATCCACCTCACCCTTTCTTTAGTTCCATTATGTCCCAGCATTCAAATTCAGAGAGAATTCACCTTTGTCTCTCTTAACAGGGGTGAACATATTGTAATGTTTATTTATATACATTGCAAATATATTGGCATTTGGTAAAAGCTAGAAAATAAAAGTAAATTTAGATTTTTTTTTTGACTAATTTTTTTTTTAAAAAAAATAACGTACAATGAAAGTTAAATTATTCTTTCGTTTTTTTTTTTTTTATGTAATTAGAAATAAAAGTTAGAATTGGAGAGAACAAATGACACAAATTACCAATCTAGATAAGAGAAAGTAAAAATATTTCAACTAATTAAAGATGGCAGAATTATGCTGAAAAAAATAGAGACTTTGTAACATCAATTTTATAAAGAATATATAAGATTATCAACGGATATTTTGACAAACAAAAGATATGTGCAGAAGTCAGAAAACTGGGCCTCTAGAGAGTATAAAAGGCAGAGATGAGTTTGAAGGACATCTTGTTCATTGGTTTCTCTAGTTGGTCTTGGATATCAATAATATATCCAAGATCGCTCTACGCTGAAGTAATTCGCATGTCGGAGTGAACCGGAGCTTCTGAAGACATCGTGCCTGAAGATGTATACCAGAAAAGCTTTCATGACCGACTAGGAGAATGGACCACAAGATCAAATAATAACCAAAAGGTCGAGCTCATTCTACCCAAAAAACTATGCATAGTTATCTACTACTGAATTCCCAAAACTTACCGGTAAGTAATGTTTCATTACTCCTGATTGTGACAAAATTAAGTGTTTGCAAACAAGTCTTAAAATAATCCCGATAGAGACTTTCGTTTTTTCTGTACAAGAGACTTGTTTATACAGAACTTTTTAATTAATTATTTTATTTTATTGATTGCATCCTATTTGAATTAATATGTGTTCTCTCTAATTTACTTGATAAGTAATTTATTTCAGATATTTTTTTTTATCTATTAGAATAAAAATATTTCTAATACCAATTTTCATTTGTGCGTTATTAATAATAGTTATTATTTTTTTATTATTAAATCTATTAGTAGTTTAATAAGATTTAAAAATGTAATTTACTTTTGCCAATGTTTAAATAAGCCCAGGAATAATAATCTTAAAAAAATAATTCTCGTTACGGTATGATGTAATACCGATTAGTTTAAAAGTATTTTTTTTTATTTGTGAGATGTTATATGACGATTTCAGTGAATTCTTAGGAATTCTGGCACCCAGATTAAATAAATTAAAAGCTGATTTCGTCAATAGCACAATTCTCCACAATTAATAGGCCGAGTTGATCAGGAAATATAGCTATGTTTTTAGAATAGAAATATAACTTTCTTCTTTTTTGACATAGCTTGATCAACTCACGCACAGTTTATATTAGCATGTAGAGGCCTAACAAAATGGAAAATGTTATAATGGTGACCCAACTCGGGCTTTGATTTAACAACTACAACCTGAGATAAGTTGTAATGATAAAGAACGTTACAATGATGACCCAAAGAAACTCACAGCCGGAAAATAAATAGTAATTTTTAAAAAAAAAAAAATTATATAAACTAACGAACTAATTAAACCCTGATTATTAAAATATAAAAAAAATATTTTTTTAATATGACTTCCAGAAAGAAAAAAATGTATGTATATTTTTTTTGATATGTCTAAAATAAAACACGATCGTGGCTGATGTAGACATAAGTCACAAGTATTTGACTGGGAAGGCGGTTACTGAAGAAGGGAAAAACATAACCCCGAGTCCTAGTATGCAGTATATTAACATAAGACCACCTTTATATGCCCATCAGACTATTTCTAGCAGGGATCCCAATAAAGGGGAAGGTGGACCAAGTTGCCACGAGCCTGTAAGATTCAAAACGATGAACAACGCTTGTTAGTGCTTATAACTTGGGCTTTTTATCTTTAATATTACATTAAAGTGGAAAGGACATAGATGAATGTGAAATATTTTCCATTCCCGCCATGTTAGACCTAAAAGTGGGCAATAAAGCCAAACGTCGCTTGTTAAATGAGTCTACACGACATACCAGCATGCTACTGCTACAAAAAAAAAAACAACAACACAAATATGAATTTAAAAAACTTAAGAATAAAATTAGTGTAAACCCCTATTTTATTCTCATCTCCTGGCACTGGTGGTATTGTAACGTTTATTTATATACGTTGCAAATATATTGGCATTTGGTAAAAGCTAGAAAATAAAAGTAAATTTAGATTTTTTTTTTGACTAATTTTTTTTTTAAAAAAAATAACATACAATGAAAGTTAAATTATTCTTTCATTTTTTTTTTATGTAATTAGAAATAAAAGTTAGAATTGGAGAGAACAAAAGACACAAATTACCAATCTAGATAAGAGAAAGTAAAAATATTACAACTAATTAAAGATGGCAGAATTATGCTGAAAAAAATAGAGACTTTGTAACATAAATTTTATAAAGAATATATAAGATTATCAACAGATATTTTAACAAACAAAAGATATGCGCAGAAGTCAGAAAACTGGGCCTCTAGAGAGTATAAAAGGCAGAGATGAGTTTGAAGGACATCTTGTTCGTTGGTTTCTCTAGTTGGTCTTGGATATAAATAATATATCCAAGATCGCTCTATGCTGAAGTAATTCGGCATGTCGGAGTGAACCGGAGCTTCTGAAAACATCGTGCCTGAAGATGTATACCAGAAAAGCTTTCATGACCGACTAGGAGAATGGACCACAAGATCAAATAATAACCAAAAGGTGGAGCTCATTCTACCCAAAAAACTATGCATAGTTATCTACTACTGAATTCCCAAAACTTACCGGTAAGTAATGTTTCATTATTCCTGATTGTGACAAAATTAAGCATTTGCAAACAAGTCTTAAAATAATCCCTATAGAGACTTTCGTTTTTTCTGTACAAGAGACTTTTGTTTATACAGAACTTTTTAATTAATTATTTTATTTTATTGATTGCATCCTATTTGAATTAATATGTGTTCTCTCTAATTTACTTGATAAGTAATTTATTTCAAATATTTTTTTTTATCTATTAGAATAAAAATATTTCTAATACCAATTTTCATTTGTGCGTTATTAATAATAGTTATTATTTTTTTATTATTAAATCTATTAGTAGTTTAATAAGATTTAAAAATGTAATTTACCTTTGCCAATATGTTTGAATAAGCCCAGGAATAATAATCTTAAAAAAATAATTCTCGTTACGGTATGATGTAATACTGATTAGTTTAAAAGTATTTTTTTTTATTTGTGAGATGTTATATGACGATTTCAGCGAATTCTTAGGAATTCTGGTGCCCAGATTAAATAAATTAAAAGCTGATTTCATCAATAGCACAATTCTCCACAATTAATAGGCCAAGTTGATCAGGAAATATAGCTATGTTTTTAGAATAGAAATATAACTTTCTTCTTTTTTGACATAGTTTGATCAACTCACGCGCAGTTTATATTAGTGTGTAGAGGCCTAACAAAACGGAAAACGTTATAATATATACATAGCAACTTCTTCACCTTTACATAGGTTACAACTAGCATTATTGATATTCAATTTATTATAGAATTATTATATAAGAGATAAATATGTAAGTGTGCACATTAAGTCTGATAGTTTACTGTTGAATGCAAAGTTGAATCAATAAATTAGAGACTGGAATAATGCAAACAAATTGTTTAACATTTATTTAATTATGACAAAATGAATTAAGAATAAAACATTTTAGCAACAATAAAAAGAAACTAAATTTATGTGTTAAGTCTGAACTTCTACAATATTATCAATTAAACAATCTTATGGTTCCAATATCTTTTACCTGATGGTAGAAATCCATGATAACACCGATTATTTACAAAATTAGTGAAAACAAAAAACATATTAAGATTACAAAATAAACATGATGCTAACTATCTAAATTAAATATCTATTCCTATATATGTACAGTAACATCATTGTTTATCCTTGTTGAAGGTGTATCAATTGATTAGGTCCCCCAAACTAAAGTATAAATCACTATTGTTACAGATAAGAACATATATATATATACAAGATAGTCATTCAAACCAAAATCGAACATATAATAATAGTTAATTAACAAATAATAATAATAACAACTTGAATTCTGTTATTCATTAGTCTATAAATTATCCAATAATGAAAAAATATTTCTTTAGTTCAATTTCCACTAAACCACTTTCATGCAATGTAGGGGGCAGGTTTCTATCCACTTTTAACACTTCATGGTGAAGTGTAATTATAAATATATGTCCAAAGACATGAGAAAAAGATATATAATTCCCAAGATGCACATTTCATTCTGAACCAGAACTTGTCATTGGCTCAGATACCGTCTCTAATATAATGAATGACTAATAAATATTATTAATATACTTCCATAAAGTAGTTTGTATCAAAGTTGTGAGGATTTAATTACCCATCTATATATACCAAACAATGATAAAGATATGTATAAGAGATTATGATCTGCTCCAACTGATGAGTGCTGGTCCAGCATAAAATGTACATCTTAAAATTATAAATCTCTCTCACATTTCATTTGTCATATGTTTATGATTATGTACCATCACAACATGTTAAAAGTGTATGTCCCTACCTGGTGTAGTGAACATTACACTATATAAATATTATCCATAAAGTGAGAATTTGTCTGTCTAAATGTTGATAATTCAGAAACTAATACATCAGTTTGAAAGTTTTTGACCCCCACATATAACACAATTCTTAGAAACAGTTTCAGGTTTAAAACTGTCTTACATTAAGAGTGAGATATTGGCATGTCTTACATAAAATACATCTAGAATACACTGCACATGTGCTATATTTGCATGAGCTCTATTTATGTTATTAAAAAAATACAATATAAATTTGAATTTAAAATTAGATATATTCATTTTTCTTTAAAAACATAAAATGAAAATAAAAATTTAAATTCAAATAATTTCTGAAACAAAGTTTAATAAGCATAACTAAGTCCTATTTTTTCACATTGATGCATAATATAATCCATTTATGTAAGTATAAAAATAATGTTAATTTTAACATTTATTTTCATTTTTTTTCTTTATTTTAGTGGAGAGTGATATGGATTTTTTTCCTGGAGAAATACATATATCTCTTACAATAGCTAAAAAAAGTGTTACTGCAAATATAAAACTTCTACTTCAAATATTATAGTTTCAAAGGAAATCCTTTGTTTCCACCCAGAAACCTTAAAGAACCAAGCAGAGCAAATTCAATGCATTTTTATTGTTATAGCTGTTATTGCTATGTGATTATTCATATAGTATGCAAACATGGATGGGCTATTCACCAACACACATTGAAGTATAGTGAGCTTATTATCTTTTTTATCTCTGAGTTAAGACCAAAAAACACCATGGTTTTTCCTCCAAGTTGTCTGATAGCTCTTAACAGAAATATCAGTTGAGTTTTCTTGAAAGCAGAATGAATGTGTGTGTGAATGATTTTTTTGTCTAATATGTATTTGCAATCATGACAGACAAAATAAATCGACACTTATTCCTAGGCTGTAAAGTTGCCAACCAAAGCAGTTGTTGGTGTCTGAAGGTGGAGGGTACTAAAAGTTTCCTGAGTGCAGATTCAGATTGCCATTTGTTGCTGACTTTTTATTTATATACTTACAACTGCCGCTCACTATCAAGTGAAAGAAGATTGCAATTTGACAAAATAATTGTTTAATATTAAATGGCATGTTATTGGATTTTGTAAAGTTAGAAGAAAAGATAATGAAACTATTAATTTAAAAAGCGGAAACGTACTGTACTAATGTCACAAACATTGGAAATAGAAGTGGAGTAAGATTCTTTATAAATAAAAGTGGAATAACCACATTATGGAGATTGATGGTGTGTTAAACAGAGTGTCAACTTAATAGCAGATATCAAATGCAGATAATTCAGTTTATGCCTCAACAAGTTCTCGTTGTGATGAAAAAGTAGAGGATTTTATATGGATGTACAAAAAGGTTTTGAGTACAAAAAACTTTTGATCAGACCAAACAACATTTTTAAATAATCATGAGAGACTTTAATGCTAGAATTGATATACAATTAAAGATGAAAGTGCTGTAGGTAATTTTAGTTATAGTGATAGAAATGAGAGAGGATATAGACTTGTGAAATTTGCTGAAATACAAAAACTTTATATTATGAATATGAATTATTATTTTTTTTTGAGAAAAAATGTTAAAAGGAAATGGACATGGAAGCATCCAAATGAAAGTAGAGCAGAATTAAAATATATTTTGACTAACAGAAGATATATATTTTCAAGATTGTAATGTTCTCAAAAGATTCGACACAGGAAGTGATTATCAATTGGTAAAATGTAAAATACATGTTAATGTAAATCCAGACAGACAACAATTATTTAAAAAAAACATTATTCACAGTTGATATTTTTAATCTTCAGAAACATTCCAATGAATTTAAATAAAAACTTATGAATCATTTTCAAATATTAACAGATTTTGAACATGATTCAGATTTGAATGAAGTCAATACAAAGATAACTGATACACATTTAAAAACTTCAACTAAAATATTCCTATGTGTTTGAAAAGAAAGGTGTTTAATAAATTTGTTTTATCAATTCTTATTTATGGATCTAAATTTTGAGCACATCATAAGTCCATTCAAAAATGAAGAGATACATGTTAGAAGTAACAAAAAGAGATCTAAAATGAAATACATGGGTAAGAGAACAAACAGGTCTTACTGACATCATTGAAAAAATTAATAGACTGAAATGGAATTGAGCTGGACATATTGTTAGAAGAGATGTTAATAGATGGAAATTGAAAACCTAAACTGGAATCTAAAAGATTTAGAAAGAGGCTACATGTGAGATGGGTGGATGAAATAAGGAAGTGTGTTGGAAAAATGTGGCGGAGAGAGGCTAAAGATCAGAGAAGATGGATTGAAATTGGAGAGACTTTCATTCTGAAGTGGATTGATAATAGTTGAAAATGAAGATGATGATAATGATATGTAAAACATTTTAAAACTAATTTTCTATATAAGCTACCAATTATTCTTAAACTTCGTCAACTCTTTAGCATCAATTTTTAAAGTAATTTAATTTTTTTTCTTTTAATTTTTAGCTTATTGTTACTAAAAAAGTGTGATTTTTTGAATAATTATAATAATAATAATGATAATAAACAATTATAATCTGTCAATCATTATGAATTTTCGCACTTAAATACGTAATCTTGAACATAATTTTCTATGTAAGTAATTAAAAATGGATTATTCTTAAACTTTGTGGATTATTTATTTCTGAGACAATGTGAATTTATTTATTTACCTTTTTTTTAATCTTACTTTTTTCAATGGGAGAGAATATATGAATTTGGCTCATTTGCAATTTCAATGCATAGAAAATATAGATTACATCAGTAATATTTTTGTCATATAACTCAAGAATTAATTTCTTTGGAATTCTTTTGCATAGGCTAATTTATTTTCTTATTTTACCAGTGGAAGTGCTACTAAATTCAAAAAATATATGTTTGAAAGAAACAAGGCATAGAAAACAACTTTGATTGAATTTATTCAAGTTGTTTATGGCTGCTATAAGTCACATACTCCTGGGTTACGCAAAGCATGGTTGCATATGCAATATAATTCTAATAGTTAAAAGAAGAAAATAATTAATGGTGTGAGAAGTTGATGATGAGTGGGCCCATAATCGATATGTAAGAAAATGAAATTTAAAAAATGACAGAAAAAGCAAAGAGAGAAGATAAAAAGGCCATTTTTATTACAGCATAGTCGTTCTTTGATGGCCCAAAATCATGATCTGTGAGATAGTAGAATATTTCTTGATTGAATATTGATTATTTAGGTATTTGTCATAGAGTATCATGAATGGAGGGTTATCCCCTATTTCAAAACAAAGCAAAACTCTCCATATAGTAGTGCTATCTTGTGCTAACAAGAGCAATCAATGGATGCCAGAAGGCTTGTGCATAAAATCCCTATCTAGTGCCTACTCATCCAATATCCCCAGACTAGTTTCTGGCTTGTGGCCTTCATCAGTGAGGAACCTTGGATCTGAGAGCACTGCACAAGATGGCACTACTATAGGGAGAGTTTTGCTTTGTTTTGAATTGTTTAATAACAATTATGTGCTAGTATGAGATAGTGACCATGTGATGTTTAGTGGTTTATCCCCTATTTCCAGCTACAGCCTCTGTCAATCACGAAAATTCAACATTTGATTTATAGTGAAAAGTAAACACACATACCTCCCATTTCAAAAAAACATTAATTAATTAATTATATGTTGTTCAAATTTTGTTTTTATTCTCTAACTGAGGAAAGCAAGATACTCTTTTACTCTAGGAATTTAGTTCTGGACTAGTGATATGAAAAAAATTCTAAAGTTGATTACAAGTTTTACATGGTTTGCGTTCAAATTCCAGTCATGGATATGACGAGAAAATACACTATCCCTATGTCATATGTTCCTTACCAACACATACACACACTTTAGTTGATAGTTTCTAGATATATAATCAAACTCACGTTAGATCAGTTAATACATAATAAATATTTATGTGATTCCAATTGTTGAAAATCTTAATATAAGTTTGGAAGGTATTTTCAAAACTCATTTTTACTCTCATTGGATGAGCACGTAAACATTTTAATATTTCCTATTTTGTAAGTTTATAATAGCTTAAATTAAAACATGGTGTATATATGTGTATTTGTGTGTGTATGTTAATATCTATAGATTATAGAAAAATAATATACATATATGCAAAAAAATATTCTTTGTTATTTTTAATTAAGCTCTTATTGGAGGATATATAGGTGCTAAGAGGATTTTTTAAAGAACCTTTAATTTTGCAATTTAATCCAATTCCATTACTGAATCCCTGCCCCATCTCCCCCAGATGTACAGTTGTTAATCCTGGCTAAGAAATCAATAGTATTTAGAGCATAGAAAGTGTTTGTCAAGTCAAAGAATGAAGTTACGGTGATTAAAAAACCTGTCGACATATATGTATATATGCTTAGAATTTATATGTTTATGTAAATACTATGTGTGTGTATTATATAAAGAGAGAGACTAAATATACCGGAAAAATAAATATATTTTGTATATATTATAGCAATTATCCACAGACATTTATAATTAAAAAAAGGATAATATAAATCAAGTTTTATGAATTTTGGAATCATATTAAACTAAGATTTGAAATACAGGCATTCTTTATATACCTGAAGCTTAATTGTAAATATAGAGGATTTAAACACAGACTTTCAAGCACATGTATGTGCGTGGTCATGTGTATCAGTGGTATGAGATAGTGTGGATAGTTGAAGGGTGCTTGAAAATCTGTTTTTGAATCACATTGAACTTAAAATGTAAAAAAATTGTTTCTTTCTTTTTTTACTTACTCTCTCTCTATATATATGCAAAATCTGATATTTGAATTTCCGCCATATAAAATTTGGAAATATTTTCTGATTCCAAATGGGTGTAAGTTTTTTCTATTAGATAGTGGATCTAATTCAAACTTTGGTGACAGTTAAATGTTACAATCTTCACTGCTCAATCAACTGGCATATAGGCTTTTTTTTTGCTCACTTATCAGAGATAATTTTTTTAGAAATCTAAATCAGAAATCATTCTATAATCTTGAAAATGTTTTGGTTTTGGTATTTTTTTCTTATTCATTATTTCTGTCATGTAATTTTTTTTAAAAATAATTTTATAATATTGATACAAACTGTTAAAAAAAGTTATCTTCATAAATAGTAACTATATTTTTATATTTGTATAAATATATAATTTGAATGTTAATTATGTAAAGAGTTCATTAAATTTCAGATATAACCCTAAATGTTGAGATGCTAGAAAAAATTGCATTAATTAATGGCTGGCAATAAGACCTCAACAATTATCAAGTGTTAATACTTGGTGAAAGCATTCTATTGCCTTGCTATTTTCACCTTCCATCAGAGAAAAATCTTTATTCTACATGTGTTCTTTTGGCAATGGTTACATATAAAGTAGAAGAAAAATAGATTATATTATAATCTAATTTTACAAAATGTTAAGAGTAAATACAGGTCATAAATTATTTATTATTGATATACATTTTGTAAAACCATCATTCATGCAACTGTGCAACATTTCAAATGAATATTTCATTCTCTTATGTACGTTATTTATTTACTATTTCTTTTGTAATAAAAAAGAAATTAAAGTAAGTGATTTGTTTTTTTTCTTCGATAAACACCAATTGTTAAGAACAAATTTCTTTTATAAAAACAAATGTATTATTTAATAAAATTTGTTTGTTTCTAGAATAATTCAGAAAGTATATTATCATAGAATGATTAAAGAAGTGGTAATGCAATACAAGATGAAAAACTTATTTCTAATAGATTAAAAATAAGCATGGAAATATTTTACTAAAATCATAATAAATGAGTTTTTAATTGCAAGTTTTTTTTAACAATAATTGTTAAAAATTTTTTTGCATAAATAAAAAAGAAAATACTCTCATAAGTTATTAATAATAATACTCAAATTAAACACTACACAACTTTTTCAGCTATTAGACTTTGCACTTTCGTATTAAACCTGCTGTGAAAAATCACAGCCATGCTAGTTAGGGTTAGGGTCAAGTTTCATCACAGCAGGTCTAATATTAAAGTACGCTAGACTTGTTTTTTCTTTACTCAAGAAGCCAAATAAAGTAATGAGCAAATTAATACACAATTAGATAGCATTTTAATTTTCAGACCCTTATGATCATTTTCTAATTGGTTAGATTTTTCTGGCAAAAACATTGCATTCATTTAGTGACTACAAATTATTTATATCCTGCTTTTCATTTCAACAAAAATTTTATTAACAATAAATAGTGATTACATACTAATAAAGGATAGATAAATGAATAAATTGTACAATAATATGATTGTATAATGTTCTATTTGTCATCTGGCTAGATTTTCTTATGAGAGTACAATTGTTATACTCTTATGTGGTTAGGTATAGTGATGAGATTCTAAGAACTTGTTTAATGGAATAAGCATTTTTTATATAAACATGAATATTTTCTTTTAGAATTTCCTATTCTATAATGCTGGGTAGGTGGGAGTTGATAATCAGGAAAAGGAAAGAGCAGTTAAAGACCAGGTGTCATCAAAGACTTTACTGGAGGCCAGGAGCTGGTCACGTTTCTTGATTTTTTTGAGCGTTTGATAAAACAATGGTATGATTTGTGGCGGGGGTAATTCCATGAGAGTTTTGCATCTCACTATCCATATGGAATAAAGGACAAAGGTAGAAAGCCTTATTATTGAAAAAAACCCATTATGAATGGCATTTTCAAGTGAGAAAATCATATCAGGTCTTATGTTGGAATTGATTATAATTATATCTTTCAGTGTTTTAAGTCTTGGGCACCGGTGTATAATATGGTCTATGGTTTCATCTTCACGAGCACACAGACCATATATAGGGTCAATGCTGGTAAAACCTCTTCGGTGATAAAGGAACCAATTCGTGGGAAGCGCATTAAGATTTATTTTAATGATGGAGTCAAGGAATTTGGGTTCCAGACTCCATCTTTTGAAGTGTGTAATGAGTCTTTGGTTGGTCACTTTTAGGCTGGTTTTAATGGGTTGTTGATTATGGTCACTTTTAGGCTGGTTTTAATGGGTTGTTGATTATAGTTGATTATATTGTATGCTTCCCATAAGGTGATTTTTTTGTTAAGGTTAAAGGGCATTATTGGGTTATAAAGTTGTAGGTGGTCTATTAGGGAGGCTATCCATGAACTGGAAGAGGGCGGAGGATGATCTGTCGGTGTAATTTTTTTAATAATGTTGGAGTATCCACAGGAGAGGATCAGATTATGTAGAGTGTTGTGGGTTTTCTGTAAAATGATTGCTTGTATTGAGTGGAGTGACAGTCCATTGCCTTCCTCTCCAGAGAAGTTTGGTACATAATCGGTTGATTTTATTTTGAAACTGTTTAGACATTTTTACGAATGGAAGATATTATATATGAGATTTTTGGCATTATGATCATGTTGAGGAGGCCAACCTTTCCATATAATGAAAGGTATACTCTAGAGAGTGACGTGGTGATGGCTTCAGTTGAATGGAGGATTGCATCTTGAATCTCTCTTGCCATTGCAGTTGGTGTTTTGAAGATTGGGAAACCTAGGTATCTTTGGGGTTTTGCAGAAAAGGGAGAGTTAATTTGTTTACCAGACATAATCTTCCAGATGGAAGATTTGTTAAAGTTTATTTGTAGGCCAAGTTTCGCTGTATTTCTGTTTAAGATGTTCATGAGATGGGGAAGGTATTTAATGGTGGGAAGAACAACCATGATGTCATCTATATATGCAAATACATTGAAGTTTTTATTGAGAAAGGGAAGGAAAATTCCAGGGAGGTTTTTTTCTATATCAATCAGAAGAGGGTTGATGTATGCTGTGAAGAAAAGGGCACTGAGTGGAGATCCTTGAGGGATCGACTTGTATGACTTGAAGCCTGGTGTGATCTTGCCATCAAGAGAGAGAAAAATCTCTCTGTTGTTGAGCAGATTGCTGATCATCTGAACAATCCTGGCTGGAATGTCGCATTTCAACAGAATATCCAGGAGGATATTTATCTGGACTGAATCAAATGCTGCTGCAACATCCAGCTGGACAGCAATAGGTTTTGATTTACGATGTCCTCTAATGTAATTGAATAGTGCAGTTACATTGGACATAGCATGCGAGGTTGATGATCCCTTTTTTCCATATGGGTTGACGAGATATGGCTAAGGATTTGAGTTTGGATTTGATCTTTAATGACTGACTCAATTATCTTGATAAGCAATGGGGTCATGGAAATTGGATGGATATTGTTAATGTCGTTTAGTGGTTTTGCTTTTTTAATAAAAGGCATGAGTGCCACTGGGTAAAGATCTGTTGTTTCTGCTGCCGGAGGCTAGGTGATCAATCATTTTTTTAATAATTGGCACAGTGAATTGACTGAGGTGTTTGAGAAGGAAATTTGGGATGCCATGAAGGCCAGGATGAGCGCCGTCAGGGAGAGATGTTATCTTCTTTTTGATTTGGATTTCTGTGATGCCATGTTCGCCGGGGTCACCAGAATCCAAACAGCTGTTTATAGGAGGAGCTCCATCTTTTTGTATTAATTGGCAGAATTGTTTGCTGATGTGCTGCATCATTGGAAAGCCAACGAGATTGGTTCCATTAGAATTAATGGATAAGGGAGTGATTTGTTTTCTATTGTACCCCAGTGCCCATCTAAGGTAGTCTCTCGTCCAGCAGTGTTGTTGTGCTAAGAAACATTTGGCTCTTCTGATGGATATATAATCTGCAAGGGACTTTTGCTTGATTTTGTAGAGATTTTTAAGGAAGATGATTTTTTTTGTATTTGTGAAATTTTTCTGTAAAGCTTGAAGTTGTATATTAATGTCTGTTAGATCATTTAGATGGGCCATTAGATCCTTTGATTTTCCTGGCATGGTGATTTAATATGGATTGTAATATTCCGATGAAGGAAAACCAGCCCTCCTCAGCAGGAAGGGAAAGGATGTTTATTTTCTGGAAAAGGATGTATGCTTCAGATACTATCGCTTCGGTCATATTTGATTGGGTGATCATGCGCATGGTTTTACCAGGTCCATCAATGGGTGCAGGGATTGAAATAGGTGTAAGTTGTAAGATTAGAGCCATATGATCAGAGAAAGCAACAGGGGCCAAGGCTGCATCAAGGTTGAAATGGAGGTCTGGGGTGTAGTAAACCAAATCAATCAGGGACTTTTTAGTTTTAGTATAGAAAGAGTAGGCTTCAGGAGGGAAGAAGCCCTCTCCACACATTAATCTGCGATTTATTAGATGCAAAAATCTCTTGTTGAAGTCATTGTATGTGGTGTTAAAGTCTCCCAGAAGAATAGTAGGAGAGGCTCTGTTAGCGTTGATGGCATTTAGGATGTGGATTATTTTTAGATATTGAGAGGTGTCTTTGGCTGTATATATATATATATAAGCTATGATGATCGGATAACCCCAATAGTCTATTTCTATAATAATAATATTGGCATCTAGGAATAGAATGCTAAAACTGTTTGGTGGTGTTGACTTGCTGAGAAGAATACCGACTCCACCTGAAGCAGAATTGCCTATGGAAAATCTAGTAAATTCGAGAGTTGAGAGAAGAGATAGTATTATATGATCGGTCTTATGGTGATATTTAGTTTCACCCATAAGAAGTATATGAGGGTAGCAGAGTGAGAGCCAGTTTTTAATAGCTAGAACTCTATCAATTGAGTTGATGACGCGAATGTTAATGCCAGCAATTTTGCAGAACATGATAGATTAATCCAAACCGTCCTCAGCAAAATGTATCAAGTCAATATGGGACATCTCCATGTTAATGAGGTCTGATGTTTGGCAATCAGAGTCTTGTGATTGAATTTGTGGATGGAATGGTGATATAGTTGTTGGTTGAGGAAACACATCCATGAAGTCTTCGGTGTCTGATGAAGTAGTGTAATCTGTCTGAGATTCATCAGAAGGATCAATGGTATCAATGGTTGTAGGATCCATGATTTTCCTCTTTTTTCTATGGATTTGCGAGGCTTTGTGCTTGATATATCTGAAATTTGTTTGTTAGAGGGTGGAGGTGAGTAATGTATCAGATGGGCGCTATCATCATTAGAGCTTGATTTATCTGAACGAATTGATTTTCTTTTAATTTTCGTATTTGTATTTTGGGTATTTGTTGTGTCGGTTTTTTGAGGGTTTTGAAGTTTAATAGTGTTTTTTACATTTTCCTGTTCTTTTGATAAAAGTGTTTTAAGATGGTTCTTGAAAAGAATAAAAATAAAAGATGATTATTGAGTGCATGTATACATTCATGGCTTTATAAATATCACAGTTCTGGTGAGATTGGTATCTATAGTTTACAATATATAGTTGGTAACTAAATTGAAGAGTGGGTATTTAGATTTTGCTAACAAAATTTTAAATCCATAAGGGATAACTATAAAAATTTGTTTAGAATTCTCTGCAAAAGAATTAAAATTTTCAACTTGATTAATTTCTAATTTTAAGTTTTAGTTAACAGCCAAAATGGAGAATTCATAAATAATAATTTGCAATTGCTTACATGAAAACATGTTGAAAATAAAAAAAAAACTTAAAAATGAATTATTTAAATTTAATGTATAATTCTTAGACTTCTACTACTTCTTCATTTCTTTTGTACTTTTTTATTTTTAAATAATATACTTATTTTCTCATAAATGAGTTTTATTAAAATATTGTACAATTTTGATTATTTAACAGTCTTCTTCAGAGATATAAAATATAATTGCATTGCACTATTTCTTGTTTATTTATACAAATACATAATTTATTTTCATGTTTATATGCATACATGCTCATATACTAGCTTAATTTTTTAGTCATTATATATATATAATCAATGGATGAAATAAATAAAATTATATAAGTAAATATATAAATACATACACATATAACATAAAATTTGTTAAAAAATAGTATATAACTATAAAAATAATAATACATATTAAAATAATAAAACATTATATAAATAAAAATATTTTAAAATAAGTTTGTATGTATATGTAAAAGTTAACTGTGGCTGTATAATATAATAAAAGTGTATTACTATTAAACATTTAAATGAAAAGTATTGTAAAATATGCAAAGATAAATCATATCATTTTGATATTTATTACTAACATAAATATAATTTCTAGTATAAAAATTGCTAATAACTACTTCAAAAATTGAAATGACTTTCAGATATAATTAAAAGTAATTGGAATATCTATCTTAATCTCTATATCTAAATACTTTATTTTAACATCAGATTCCATTTTTATAAATTGAATATTATATATATAATTATTATCATTAAATTCATTATAAATATTATTTATAGCCCATTTATTACCAATTATTAAGATATCATCGATACATTTAGAATAATGTATGATTTGTTGATTTATTATTCACTTTTTAATTATATTAATTTTTAATTTATTTTCAAATATTGATGATATTAAGCCACTAATTGCATAATCCATTACCCATTCTTTATGTACATTTTAACATTTATTACTGTATTTAGAATATAAACCATTATATACAGAGATAGTTTTTGTATTAATATCTCTATACTTTCACTTCTTTAAATACATGGTTACATTTTCTTGATGTCTACTATAAAGATACTTTGGTTACTATTCAGTTTATATTATTTAATTTATTTATAATATCCATGTTTTTAATACAAAATTTTCCATAATCAATAGTATTCGCTATCTATTTTCTTTTCTTTTTTTAAATCTTATGTTATTTTTGTAAGTAATTGGATTTTTTTAATGATTGATTCTAATTAATTTTATATATATATAAAATAGGTATCACTATGTGTGCAATATAGATTGAAACTTTATAATAATTTACATCACATTGATAATAGCAGAAAATGTTTGCTGAAATAAGCTTTTCTGTATTATTTTTATAATATATATATATATACAATTATTGCTGTTATATAAAAAAATTTTATTTTATGTTGTATTGGGTAAAATATATATGTATATATAACCCTGAGAATGACCCTTGTCATAATGAGGTTAAAATAGAAAAAATATATAGATATTTCAGGAAGATAAAATAAATAGAAACAAAAAAATAATCATAAAATAGTATGGAAGAATAGATCCTTCATTGACATTTACAATGAAAAAAAATAAAACAAGTGAACAAAAAACACAGATAGTGATTTCTTTCAAACAAGAACTTTAATAAATATTTATACAGAAATAATATATTTATTAATAAAGAAGCATTATTTATAATTTCATATTTCAAAAGAATGCCAAATCTTATTTAGAAAAAAAATATGAGGAAAGAAATATTTCAAAAATAAACAAAATAATTACAATTAACAATTGTTGAAAAAAACAATTGCACTCTTGATTTTTGATCATAATAAAACCATTCTTATATTGTTTATCTTTGGGATGTTGCTATTTTTAATCTTTTAAATTTTTGGGTATTTTTTTTTGATTTGACAGTAAAATTAGCATTATTAGTTGAAATATTCAAAAGATTTTAAGATTTCTTTTTTGTTTAATTTAATATTTGTGTATTTCTCTTATTAGTTTATTATATTCAAATAATCAGCAATGAAAACCCATCTGGTGACAGAAAGAATTGGTAAAAAAAACATCAAATTACCATATTTATAAAATAAACAATTAATAGAACAATTGACTACAATAATATAGGAAATATATGGTTGATTCATTTACTGCTCATGAGATATTATATTGGATAAATAGAAAATGTTTTTTAATATTCATTAATTTTATTAGTTAGCTAGCTCCATTTTTGTTAGTTATTAACATGAGATAATAAACAATGAAGTCATTTAATTTTACTGACTGAACCTGCTCTTTTATGTTAATGAAATTAAGGGTCTTGTCATTGTTAAAATGGATTTCAATTACATTTTTAGACTTTTATTATTATTGTCTTCCATGGCTTGAATTTTCACTGACATCTGATGAAATGCTACACAAATATTAGAAAACTCTAACTCCAAATTATGATAATTTGAGTTTTGAATAAAATTACATGTACTCACTTTGAAAAAATTCTAGATAAGCTGAATATAATCAAACAATAATCCTTTGTTTTTAGCATATATGCGTTATGTCAAATTTTGAATATAATAATCAGGTTTGGATGACACTTTTTATATATTGGACAACATATTTTTATAACTGTTTCTCATTAAAATTGAAAACTGAAGACTGCACATTTTCTTTTTAAAAATAATATAAAAACCAAGGCATTATAATAATTTTATCCAAATCTCATATATATAAATAATTATTTCTGATTATTTGAGAGAAAATTCAATGTACATGGTTTTTTTTTTTAATATCTTCATTAAACTTCCTAAATATCTGGGGGGAAATGTTGTCTGCTATCATGCTGTCCTTTGTGAGCCTAACTAAAAACTACAATTTTTTTTAAAAGTAAACATTGGTAATCAAACAAAACAATTTTACAAAAAATAAAAATCATTAATGATCCTATGTGATTGGAAACATATCTTTGTCATAGCTTACTGTTTAAGCAGTATCACAATAAGAGCTGTTCATTCTTAATGTTTAGAATTTCTTTGTTTTCATTTCATTTTGGTAAGAAATCCCAGTGCACTGGATATATGGGAATTATATCATTCTCTGCTTTTTCCTTCTCTTTCGAAAGACGTCATGTTTTTTTTTACAACAAAATTTGAATTTTTATAAATTTTTATCTAAATCATAACATTAAACCTCCTCCCTCTACTTATTTGATTTTATAATGAAAAGACTTCATTAAAGTTTTAGGCAGAAAAAAATAGATGTTGATACCGATTTGAGCATTAACGATTCTTTTCTAGTTTCTAGGCCCTTGGATTTCAAGAATACTTTAGCATCTAACAATTCTAATTTATATATTTTTGCAAGACAAAGCAATTTTTTTAGCGGTGAAAAAATGTGGACATGATAGCTAGCTATATAGAAGGGTCTTCATCCCGACAACTTCTAATGATTCCAGTCTGAAATTCTCATATTACTTAAGTAGAAATTTTATTTACTTTTTATTTACTATCGTTATCATTTATATTTTGTTATAAAAATATGGGGTGGGGGACTGCAGAATTGAATTTTCATAATAACAATGAATATACGAAATTAGTCCGATATATATAAACGATTGTCAAATCGTAAATATTTATATTATTGCAATGAATATATAAAATTAGACCATATATTTATATATAGACTAGTGTAAAAAAAATCAAAGTTACATAGCAATCACTAAATTTAGTGATTATAATACAATGCAACTGTGATCATTCAAAACTAGAAAAGTAAGAGTTCAAATATTGGGTTTGTGCAGATAGCCACAATGGGTACATGCACTATATAATTTTTCCATAGGTAAATACACAACTTCTTATGCTAGCCAGTGTCTGGGTACTCAAGCTGTACTTTCAATAGTTTTACATTTACAAATACCATGTTGTTTACCTAAAAAAGTATGAAAGTTTTCTAGCTGTGTGGAATAATGATCATGCAGCAAAAGTGTTCAGAGAGGCTGTTTTAATATTTATCATCAAAACATGAGATAGACAGTCTCCCTTTTTAAACTCCACCTTACTTAGCTTTTTCAAAAATGTCAATTGATATGCAGCTTCATTCAACAACTTTTTGTGTACTTGTTTTAACTTTGTGATCAGAAGAGGATGAGTCATGAATAGTTCTCTTGGGTAAGTTACATATGCATTATTATTTACATGTTTAATCATTTCCTGCATGGTTACAGTAACATTATTTGTAAGCAATCATTCTATAGTAATGATTGGATTTTATATTTTAGATCGATTCTGCCTAACAAAATGAAATCTTTTTCACAATATATAAAATAAGACAGATAATAAAAAGAAAATTATTTTTTTGGTATTTTACATTGTACTAAATTTAAACCTTTTCTCTTTAGCTATGTCATGTATAGAATCTGAGCCACTTACTGCCTAAAGACTTATTCATCTCTGTTACTTTTTCTTCATTCAAAGTATGCAGTCCCCTGTGAGAAAATATGTCTTGTGGTTTTTTTTTTGGAAAAATGAAAAGTATTATGAGTATATTTTCATAAATTTTATAATAATGTATTGCTATAGGCAAGTCGTGTTATATGTTATTTTATTGAAAATTTTATAAGGAATGTAATGAAGCAGAAAAAAATTAAATTTATCTATTAAAATTTAGGAATTTTGAAGAAGTGTAAAAACAAATAATTAAAAAAATGTTAAAATCATATTTTTTTTTCCAAAAGTGTGTGACTATATTTTTTAGCTTTATTACATTCCATTAATATTTTATCTTTCCGGTAACATAAACTAGATATTTTTTTCATAATTATGAATGAAGTTATCTTAAAAATTTTGTCATATACCAATTCTCAAAAATCCAATATGGTGCTTTTTCAGCTAAACAGGTTAAATTGTAATAATATGTTTCTTTTTTAATTCTTCAATCTTGTCTTCTTCTCTATTGTCAAAAGACATTCAATGAGGTGTTTTAAACATTGATTTTTTTCATATAAATAAACCTCAATCAAAGATGTTTAAAAATAAAGTTAAGAGTAAAGAATTTTAATAAAATAAAAACACATTCTTATAATTTAAAAAAGAAAAAACTCTAAAAAAGATGCATTTGTGAACACATAGACACATAAATCATTTTTAAGTTAATTATTTTATAAAACTATTTTGACTATAAATAGACACTTTAATAGAAAAATTTCTAATAAGACTATTTATAGTATCTCAAGGGAATAGAACAGATCAACATTTCTTTCAGGCAAAATTGTTTAATATCATACTCATGGAGTTTGCTATCAAACAATCATAACCAATTTTTTTCATATATATATATGTGTGTGTGTGTGTTGAATTAAATATTTACATGGGTTGTTATTATAATAAAGAATAGAAATGAGGAGATAATATCCATATAAACAGAAATCACCTTTAACTTTGACCTTGCCAAGAAATTATCCATTATTACTAATTGACAATTCTTGAAACTTAGCAGATTTTTTGCAAAGGGCTTGTGTGATAAAGTCAAAATGTTGGAATATCTAATTAAAATCTTACATGAACGAATCTGTAAAATTTGTCTTTTATGTGTATATAAACTACTTAACATACTAACTATTGCATTAATAGTTTTATATTGCAAATCAAATTTTAATTTCTATACAAAAAATAGATTAAAAAATATAAATCAATGCCAGAAATATTCAGAGAATGATGTTGTTAATTATCACAGTCTTCTTCAATAAAGTAGCTGCTATAACAAATAGAGTTTTATCTGACCAAACATTTGCCAACAACAAATTAATGAAAAATATTTTCATATGAGTATTTAATTATAGCTCATTTCTTACTAATTATATATTATCTCTTTCAAATATTTTTAGTTAAAATATAGTATCACATGATGTCTTAGAAACAAAGCATATCACAGAGCATGTGATATTATATAGAATAGTAACATTAGCAAAATCTCCATACAGTAGTGCCACTCAGTGCATGTCTTAATAATCAATGGTAATCATATGATATTTTGGTGGTTTTATATAGATTAGTTAGTATAATTTTTATTAAAATCATTTTTAACTTTTTATGTTTCTTTATTTTTATTTTTTCCTCTGGATTTAGAACAGCCACACTCATTTATAACTAACTGCTAAAATGATAATTATAATAGTTCCTACAATATACATATTTAAACAACTAAAAGATTAATAAATCACTCATATTAAGCTGGATCCACTGAGATAAAAATTTATTAAATGAAGTTAAAGTTATAAAAAAATATTAAAATGTAATAGTCACAAGGTAAAAAGCTGAGGAATACTTTCACTCTAAACACAAGATAGTCTTTGAAAGATAAGAATGAATTCACATTTTTATTTATATATATATATATAATAATAATATAATTTGATGTCTGTATTTCTTCAAATCAATATACATAATCTTATAATCGAATATTTATAAATACAATAATTAGATATCTGTAAAGTATAACTTTAAAAATTTCATCCACTTAGGAGAACATTCGACTATCCTCATAGCCTTTGTCAACTAACACTTTGTAAGGCTAACCTTCTCACAATTCTGTGATCTTAACATTTGCTACCTGTCTGTTAATTGCTATATTTATAAATATTCTATTATCAGATTACATGTATATAGGCCAATATAAAGCATTTAAAAATGAGAGCATGAAGGTCTTAATGAATCACTTTTAATTTCATTCACTATATAGTAAATAATAAATGACATTTTCAAAATTTTTATAGTTTAGTGCACATCTGTATTAGATGTAATATTAAATATATATATATATAACTAGTTATCTATTAAAAATGATTGATTCAGACCCTTACACTCTCATTTCTAAATGCTTTAGATTGGCCTATATATATATGAATTTAGGTAAAAAAGATAAGGTGGATTCCTTCTATCTTGTGGTTAGAGTGAGAGTATTCCACAGCTTTATAAATACATACAGTGTATGTGTTGGAATTATTTCCTTATGATTATTACAAATAAAACATGTTGCTAGATAAATAAATAACTATTTAAATCAAAAGTAGAAAAAAAATCTGTATACAAAAGAGAAAAAAATTAAAAATCAATAGAATTTTATGAAAAACAAAATTGAAAAGAATAAAACATGGCATTGTATAGATGGAAATTTTGGTCCAGAGATTATAAAGGCATCAACTACACAGCAATTATTAATTGAAAACAGGTGATCATCTGAAACTCTAGATAACTTTCAACTAAAGAATACTAGGATTTATTAAAAAAAAATCATAAATTATTATACATAACATTGTTAGTGTTTTTAAATAGAGAACTTGAAAAGTGGATATGTATTTTCTTATAAAAATAGAAATTTTGCAAGTAGAAATGGAATTCAATATAAATAAAATGAATAAAAGATGAAAAAATAAAATTCTAGTGTTTGATCAAACAAAAAAAATCAAGAATAATTAATCAATTAAATGGCATATGTTAAATGTAAACCATTCAGGCTTATGATTCAATGAGTTTTTATTTTGATCAAAAAGGAAAGGAGCTTTATATAGATGGACAGAATGTATATGAATTATTCAAATAAAATTTTGTTAATGCGATAGAACAAGATAATGCTAGAACTAAAAAACATTTGAAAATTAAAAATCTAGTTAGTAAATTTGAAAATAGATACAAAAACAACAACAACAAAAAGAATACAACATTGTAAAAATTAGCAAAGAAAAAAACCAAAAATCCAAAACGAAAATGAATATATAAGTACGAAATGAAGGTTAATTGAAATTGGAGAGTATTTTGATTAAAAGGAAAAATGAATTTTAAAATAATATTATACTTAAACTGTAAATGTGGGAAGGGATTACTAAATAATTAGATATTGAATGTGTTTTGATACAAAATGTGAGAGACAAAAACTATTACTTAAGGCATTTAAGATAACTAGTATTCCCAAACACCATAAATATTTTAATGTTTTAAACTAAAATAAATATAACAGTACAGCACATCTCTAAAGGATTGATTGTCTTCTTTTTAGAATTACAGTTTGAAACTGTGCTAATAAAGCTCTTTTTATTACATAAATATTCTAATAAATTTAAGATAAAAATCCCGTTGCGTTAAAATGACAAAAGATTTTGAAAATGGCTAAGATTTAAATAATAGAATAATAAATACTTTCTTAAAAACAAAATCTACATTCTGTTTTGTCAATTTACAAAAATAATTGGTTTCTTAAAACTCATCATAAATCAAAAATGTCATAAAAAATAAATAATAATGGTGAATGCTCATAGTAAGAAAATTAATTCAATGTTACAGATTCACAATATTAGACAACTTTTGAATACTTGATTTAAAAAGTTTAAAGTTGGGGGAAAAAAAGATTCAACGTTTTACTAGGCGTAATATTAAATTTAAAAAAACAAACACTAACTGTATGGGAAAATAGTGTACAAACTATTAATTACTAAGCACAGTATTTGGTTATTGTGCATTTTTAATAGTAATTTTAAAGATTTTATTTAATATGGGAGCAATATTGTGATGTCATTGATGATAATATTCCATTAAATCATGATTTGTTAAAAATAAAAAGTACAATAAGAAAAAAAAATTAAATTAACATAACCTTATATATTAGGAGACAAATATTTTTTCTGATCACTTTATAATAAGTACAAGTTTTATTTATTTATTTTTTTTTGCTATAAACTGAGATCTTATAATTTATTTAATATGAGAGCCATGTTGCCTTCATTGTTTAAACAGTATAATTACAAAGATGCAGCACAAATAAATAATAGATTAATAAAATCTAATGTAATGTACAACAATTTTTCAGTTTACTATATTAATTAGTTATTTTAAAAATATATGATGTATAAAACATTTTTTATTTGGCATGAATATGATTTTATGATAGTGTTCACCAATTTAATGATTCTATTATTATAAAATTAAGTAAATAACAATGAGATTAATCATATTTTAGCTAATGAACACATTTTTCAAATTTTTGGTATACTTTATTATTGTATGTGATCCAAGATTTTTTTTCAAAGCAATTATGTAATGAATGAAATACCCATTATTTTTTGGTGTGAATATCACCATTTTATTTTTCAAGAAAAGATATTGATTTATGATATCATCTTCTTGTTGTGTCAATAATATTACCAAATAGTCATCTTTTAAAAATATGAAAGATGTTTTTGAAAAACTATTGTAGTGAAGAGTTAATTATTTTTTAAAATGATTGGTGCAAATTGCTGATAATCTCATGAAAATCCTTATATAAAGAGTCCTACTATGGGGAGAGGTAAAAATATTTTAAATGTACTCATTTTAAAGCTTTTATATTAGTAAATGTCAAAATATAATCAGATATAAAAAAAATCCCCAAAATAACAAAATCCAAATGTGTGCATTATAATTTGATTCTAAATTGGTTTTATCTGAAATTATCATTTTCATAAAGTCATTAACTGAAGTTAAAAATAATTATTTCCCAATTTTTGGAGCCTTTTGTAATAATATGTATGTGTCTTCAAAAACGAAACTTAATAAAATCCATTATCCTATTCTTTCATATAAATTATAATAAATAATAAAAATCCTATGCACTATCTATCTATCTATCTATCTATCTATCTATCTATCTATCTATCTATCTATCTATCTATCTATCTATCTATCTATCTATCTATCTATCTATCTATCTATCTATCTATCTATCTATCTATCTATCTATCTATCTATCTATCTATCTATCTATCTATCTATCTATCTATCTATCTATCTATCTATCTATCTATCTATCTATCTATCTATCTATCTATCTATCTATCTATCTATCTATCTATCTATCTATCTATCTATCTATCTATCTATCTATCTATCTATCCTATCTATCTATCTATCTATCTATCTATCTATCTATCTATCTATCTATCTATCTATCTATCTATCTATCTATCTATCTATCTATCTATCTATCTATCTATCTATCTATCTATCTATCTATCTATCTATCTATCTATCTATCTATCTATCTATCTATCTATCTATCTATCTATCTATCTATCTATCTATCTATCTATCTATCTATCTATCTATCTATCTATCTATCTATCTATCTATCATAATCTATCTATCTATCTATCTATCTATCTATCTATCTATCTATCTATCTATCTATCTATCTATCTATCTATCTATCTATCTATCTATCTATCTATCTATCTATCGATCTATCGATCTATCGATCTATCGATCGATCGATCTATCGATCGATAGATCTATCGATCTATCGATCTATCTATCTATCGATCTATCTATCTATCGATCTATCGATCTATCTATCTATCTATCTATCTATCTATCTATCTATCTATCTATCTATCTATCTATCTATCTATCTATCTATCTATCTATCTATCTATCTATCTATCTATCTATCTATCTATCTATCTATCTATCTATCTATCTATCTATCTATCTATCTATCTATCTATCTATCTATCTATCTATCTATCTATCTATCTATCTATCTATCTATCTATCTATCTATCTATCTATCTATCTATCTATCTATCTATCTATCTATC